>CM035091.1:88910329-89300329 GCA_020205505.1 Panax japonicus
GACCCAAATAATCATACCCCAATAATACTTATTATTTGAAGTCTAGAACTATTTTTATAAATAACAACTCATGTATATAAATTTATACTCCATCAAAATGCGTGCATAAATTGATGAGAGTAGATCCTCTGTTCCTTTGTGTCCCCCACTTAAATTTTGACACCTAGTCTCTTATTTAATATCTATTAATTTTAAAATTAAATAAAAGATTAGGTGTCAAAATTTAAGTGGGGGACACAAGGGAAACAGAGAAACTGAGGACAGAAGATATGCCCTCTGAATTGATGGCAATACATGTAATCTTGGTGTTAGTAGGTGAGTTTCATTTAAGAATGGTGAAATGTGAACATTATGAGTTGAATTTCGATGTGCATTAAGAAAATGTATGCCAACATATTTCCACATTAAAATGCTCTAATTGCTCCATGCTACAAAATAAATTACATTGGACTGTACGTTAAATCATAGATTAAAGTTTTCTTCAATTCTTTTAGTTTCCTGCCCCCACATAAATCTTGGTCATCCCCATATTATACTTACTCTGTTCTTTAATATAGGTCGTTTTAGACATGTGCACAAGAATTAAGGAAATAATTGAAAAACATTAACTATAGTATCAATTGTCTATAATACCCTTCACCTCACTTATCTCATAAATATGGATCAAAAGATTAGGTGGAGTAATAAGGGACAATTTGGGAAAAATAGTAATCAATTCTCCTAGATAACCCCAAACGACAAATAATTAAGAATATTAAAAAAAAATCTACAACGACCTACATATAAGAATGGAGGGAGTAATAAACTTTATTAAAAACTCTATATATATCATTTTAGATTATTATTATTAATTATTAACTACATCTTTGGTTGGCACTATACTAATTAATACCTTGCTGAGGAACCTTGCCTTATTGACATTTTCAATCCATTAATCAGCCACTTAATTTATAAGCCAAGAATTTAGTCGAAAAGTTGTGAAATATTTGAATTGAAAGATTGCAACTATTGTTTTGATCGTAACCGAGGACTCTTTTACATGCTGTTGAAATCTTATTCTAATGGTTAAGGTTGAGGTATTGTGACTGTTCGGCCATGATTATGTGGGCCTTTGGAATGTTGGACCATGAGTATTTGAGCCGTTAGTTATGCGAGGTTGTATGGGCTTGGGCTAGAAGGAAGTGTTGGATTATGGATCCACGTCCTTAATTAAAAGAGGTCTGATATAATCCTCTAAGTTAGTCGGGAACATTGATTTGATGGGGATAAAGATTGCATGCAAGGCGGTGAGGTCACTATAAGTACAGAGCACTACATTGGTTTAAGGTACATGTAAATTACTTACCAGCACTAGAGTACTAAGCAACCTCTATTGTTAACCTTGTCTCGGCCTGTACTAATTCTCACACCGGAGCTTTCTCTCGGCGGCTCAAGCCGTCAAGTTTTCGGTGCTTACTCATTTCTGTGCAGGATTGGACACGCTCTTGGTAATTGAGGCACGTGAAGACGATCTTGGCGTTAACAGTGACATTTACATCTTCAATTCAATTCTCACTTAATTTATTTTATTTATTTCATTATGAAAAACTTATTTGCATTCCCAAAAAGTTGGACTTTTTAAAAAAACTCTTTTATGTGTAACGTATATCAAGAGTAGTAATGTATAATCCCCACCTCTTCCTTATTTTAGACAAATGGACACCACCACAAAATCAAAACTTGAGAGAGTAGTATTAAGGTGGTGTTTGTTTGTGTCAGAATACATGTTAATTTATATGTCTTTGATTTGGTTAGAGACAATTATTATTTGATAAAAAAAATTTGCCTCTTAATCGTTAAGACATAAATTAAAATCTTAACTATGAAGAGATGTCTCTTAATAGTTTATTTAAAATTTATCGACAAAAATAACATCAATAAATATTGTATTCCTTCAATTTTAAATTTTAAGATCATTCAAATAAAATTTTTAAATATCTCAGAGGGTTAAAATGATAAAATAGCGTCATTCATACACTTTTTATTAAAATGTATTAACCATTTAAATCTTAATTACTCAATTTTATCAAACACCGCCTAAGTATTGGATAATATTATGTTATGTAGTAAAATCATGTTTTATTGTAAAAATAACCATTTTCAAAATCTTATTGTTAATTTAATAAGGAAATTGATATTTTTATAAGGAAATTTGATACTTTCACAATACTCCTCTCACATGAATAATAATTTATTAGTTTAAAAAAGAATGCCATTTGAGTAGGTATATGAAGATTTAATAAAAAAAAATTCTTAATCAGTATTCATTATATTATATTTTAAAAAATTTCAATATAAACAATTACCCTTAAATTTATTGATTTTTTTCTTAATGATCTACTTATGTTTTTCCCTTTTCCTTTCTTCAAATATGCCTTGCAACCCGAAAAAATAATCACAAAAAAGATGATGCAATAATTAAATTTCATTAAATCGGATGCAATATCACATAATAAAATCCTCAAAAACTCATTATTAAATAGAAAATATATAAAATCGTAACAAAAATCCTCTCAATCCGGCTGCCGCGTCTGCTTATTTTGAAGCAGAGGCATTCAATGAAATAATTAAACTTAATCGGAATATTAATGTGGCTGGTACAAAATTTGGCGGAGACAAAACTGGCAAACCGGCCACAAGAACTTTACCAGAGGACGCCACTATATCAATGCGCCGTAAATGCGGTTGATATCTTCAAAGTACTCGTCAAGTTGGAACAATGATGGTGATCGTCGCCCATTACCAAATCATTTGATGTTCCATAATCCCCACTTAACCATTCATTCTCAAAAATTTCACTCTCATTAAATGGAATACCCAAATCATCCCTCAACAACTCATCATCAAAAGATATCGGTTCAGGGGACTGAAAATGAAACATGTTATCTAAAAAGGGAATGTCCATGGGCAAATAAGTTTCCCCTTGACTGGACAAATAAGTTTCACCTTCACACCCCCAACTTCTTGATGATCAAAAGGATGAAACGGTTCGGACTCTAGAACCGGTTCAAAAGTAGGGTTCAGCCGCCGTAGCATCATCGGTAGAACGCCACGGCCATCGGAAAATTTTTGGGTTTGTGGGTTGTTGATGGTTTAATAAATTTTTGGTAATATTTGGCATGTTGATATTAATTGGTCGCACAAAACCTTGGTTTTTGTGCCAAAATTTACTAGATTAGTTTGTCCTAGCAACCTCTCAGCGACTGCGGTCGTTAATATTAAATAGCGACAAGATTAAATGAAGGTCGCAGATGCAGGACCTTTTTCTTATAGTAAATAAATAAAACCGACTTTAAAGAATTAAGTAAAATTAATTCAATAAAATTGTAGCCTATAATACATAACATTTCAATTGTATTGTAAGAGAAGAGCGTAACATTTGCATGGATTTGCATATGTTGTCGCAACAAAATATGTTTTATTTCAGAAAAACAATGGCAACAAACATTCAAGTACATGTTAACACAAAATAAGAATTCTGAAAATGGAAATAGGAAATCTGACAATGGAATGCTTGTTTAAAAACCTAGATTCAAAATCTATCCAGTAAATTATTTAGTTTACCCCAATATCCGAATAAATTTACTAGATAATTTTGAAAAATATAAAATCATATTTATTCTTTAAGTCGAGAACTAACTACCTCTAAAAATTACATTTCATGTATACAAATTTATAGTCGATCAAATCGCATGTAATTGATTCTAAGTCATGCAATCTTGGTGTTAGTAGTTGAGGTTTCATTCAAGAGTTGTGTTGGTGTTTGAATTCTTAGTTTTTATATATTTTGATTTTCATATTATGTTAAATTTTCTTGAGTATATGTTAAAATCCAATTTGGGATGTTTATGATTTTGATTATATTTTTTAGTATACAGTTGATATTGTTTTTGTACTATGTTAAATAAAGGAAAATATAATAATATTTATTATTACCTCTTAGACCTGACAATATAGTTTGTTAACTGTCGGGTCAACCCATATTAACTGGAACCAAATGAGTTGGTTAACTATATTTATTTATTTGAGTTGGTTAAAGTTTGGAACCATATTTTAAAAAAGAAATATAGTTCCAATCAGGTTAACCATTTTTTGACCTATATTTTATTTCAAATCCAAATCAAAAGTTTTTTCCACCCATATTTACATATTCGAGAAGCTCAACCACCCACCCCACCCCCACCCCCACCCCCACCCCCACCCCACCACACCCCGCCCAAAAAAATATATTATGTGATTATGTATACACCCCCTACCCCCTACCCCCTACGCCACCCAAAAAAATATATTATGTGATTATTTTGTTATTTAGATACTTGGTGAGTTGCTATTCATCAGTGCAAGTTTCCTTCAGCGTCATATCCTATATCTAGTCAGAAGTGCTGCTCTTTTGAGGTAAGGGATTTTAAGGGTTGTTATGTTTTTCAGTTTCATAATTTTTCTGACCTTCAAAAAATTCAGGAAAAATTTAAAATGATAATTTGATGAGTTTTCTTGATTGTGTCCAAAAATGGCTATTTTTGGATGCATAGATTAAGAGTTGTGAATTTTATGAGAAAATACTATTTTAAAAGTAACTGCTTATAACTCCTTGTGGTTAACTCCAAAATTAGTGAAATTTTTATTGGGAGTACATGTATATGATAGAAGTATACTCTGTAAATTTCGAAATTTTTGGATAAAAGTACAATTTTTGATAAATATCTAAATATTCGACTGTTTTGGCCATATGAAAAATAGTAAATGATTTTTAAAAATTCTGAAAAAAATATATGTTCAATATTGGACTATATTCTACTAAATCTTATAAAAGAAAATTTATTTGTACTGATTCGGTATTTTACATGAAAATGGACTAGTTATGAGTAAATGAATTAAATATGTTATGTGAAGTAAGAAAATTAGAAAATAGGATTTTATGGCTTGAGAATCCTATATGAGGTATATGCATATTTTTTATGAGGGTTTTGGTTATTGGTGATGAAATCTTATTAGTTTGGAATTTTAGGATGATTAAATGCATTATTTAGTAAAGTGTAAACAATTAAAATAAATTGTTTATAAGTTTAAGAAATATTATTTCAATATCATTATACCAAAATATTGGTATGGATTTTATTGTGGAATTTCTACCTTTTTGTGTCGGGTTTACTATTCACGAGTTACTATTCATGACAAAATTGGTTTCTTTTTCTAACCAAATTATAGTTGATTTATGAATATTACTCTTGAGATTAAATCTAGATGTTTTGATTATATTGATTTTACTATTATATATAACATTTTTATAACCTTAATGATGATATTTCTCTTTGACTTGAGTGTAAAGATGGGTAGATTTTTGGTATGATCATCACTATGGGTTCTCTTTGGCCAGTAGTGTAAAGTTGAATTGTTGACTGGTATGATCATGACCATTGAATTTATAATTGAATATCTTTAGCTTAAGTGCAAAGGTGAATTGATCAACATGATTATAATTATTGTTTATATAAATTCTGAAATGATTATATATTTCTTTGAGATAATAATATATTTGGCCTGTAGTGCAAATATGAACTGTTGATGAATATATTTGGCCTGTAGTGCAAATATGAACTGTTGAGGAATATCTTTGGCCTGTAGTGCAAAGATGAATTGTTGATGAATATCTTTGACCCGTAGTGCAAAGATGACATGTTGTTGAATATCTTTGGCTAGTAGTGCAAAGATGAACTGTTGACGAATATATTTGGCCGTAGTGCAAAGATAAAGTTATTAGTATGAATATGAACATGAAATGTGATTTGGTGTAACCATGATCTTTGATGTTTCAGGTAAAGATAGTTGATGAAAATTATCTTCTTCCTGGATGAGAAGATGAATTTAGAACTACAATTATGATTATGAGTTATTCATATAATTGTGGACCAGAATTATTGATTGATGTTACAGGGATAAAATATTGTTGGTGGATTTTTAACATGGAGAAGATAATAGACTTTATAGTCTATTTGACTCTTCTAATGGATTGCTCGTTTCGCTGCAACTATGGTTGAAATTTTTTATCATCTACCATATGTTCTAAATTTTTGATTTATTATTGATGAAGGCTATTGATAATTTAATTATCTTTAGTCATGATATTTTTTACTGAGCTAGTTGTGCTCACCCTTTTGCTTCACAATTCTTTTCAGGTAATACGAGTGTAGCTGGGTCGAGCTGGGGATAATAGGGGAATAAAACGGTAGTCATCATTTAGTAGTTATATTTGGTGAATCAAATAGGGTGAGGCGAACCCAACGTTGGAAGGGTGTTTTGCCACTATCATACAAGATGTCTAAAGACATACAACATCGTGTCATCATAAGACAGGGTTGTGCACATTCACTTACTGAGTATATCTACGCGCACTACCTATATGATCTTGGTGTTTGTTTGAAGTATAATTCTCAATTAGAGACAGTGGAGATAATGATATGTCAAGAGAAGACTCACCATTGGAAAGAATATGATAGTAATCTTCTCATTTTTCTTTATGGTCTATTGGGTCAACCAAGGATAATTCTGTGGCCATATGATATCTATCATAACCTGGAAGCATGACCTCCCATGTACGAAGATTTCCTTGAGCACTTTCCAAAGATTTTAATTCCTAAAACAGTTTTTGACTATACCTTTATGTAGGTATCACTGTGAGGTGTTGTCCACTGATGGGACATTTGTCACATTACGGTTGGGACACGAGTCACAGTTGGTATATATTTGTATCCAAACTCACAGCATATGTGTTGTTGTATTTTGTACGACAATTGTTGTAATAAAGTTGTAGTTATTTTCTGTACCATATATTTGGCGACTCAGAATAGGTTGGGTGAAATGAACCTATTTTGGGGTTGTTACACCCACCCCTACCCCTACCCCTACCCCTATCCCTACCCCTACCCCTACCCCTACCCCTACCCCTACCCCTACCCCTACCCCTTATCCTTATATCCGTCTCTATATATATAGTATATATTAATTTTATTTTTTAAAAATTCTATTTAAAAGTCAAAACATCTTAAAATGGTTAATATGATTTTTAATCATAACCATATGGTTCCAACCCTAATAACCCATATTAAAAATGGTTAATATGATTTTAGTTCTTAAATGAAACCATAACCATATTTTAAAAACCAAAACCAACCCATAACAATATTTTGTCAGGCCTACTACCACTATCTTGTAAAAAGATGTTTCTTTTAATATATATTTTCTCTTTTTGAATAATAACATTTGTCATTTTTACTGTAAATCATTAATTCATTATGTTCAAGTGTGACTTATGTTTAGTTTAATATATGAGAAAAATAATTAATATAATTTTTAATACTTTTTTATATCAATAATAAGATTCATTTTGTAATAATAAATTTATTTTACGTAAATTTTAATATTTAGAATTTGTAATTTTTATGGGTATTAAGTTTTTACTTTTCAATTATAAAAAAATATTTGAATATATATCACGTAAATTTTAATTTTTGAGAAATTTAATTAACAAAAAATTTATGACTTTATTTTGTTGATAAAATGAATATTTATTATTTTTTGACATTTATGTTATTTATTGCACAAGTTCGTAATTTAATTAATTAGATCAAGTGAAGTAAAAATTTAATATATAAATTTATATTTAGTGGAGAAATTAAACATTATAACTTGAAGGGTGTATTAGACATTATATTAAAAATAATTTTGGATATTAATTGGTTAACACTAGGGGTAGTGAATGTTACAAATTGTATACTAGAAGAGTACTGACTGTTACTTAAAAAATAAGAGAGATGGTGAATATTATATATTATAATTATTTACAGGGAGTGTCAATATATTTTATTCTTTTTTTAACCAGCATGATAAACTATTTGTTTAGCCCTTCCTAATTCATCTAAGATAGACGGAGAGATATAACGACTATATATTATTTCTATTCCCACAAATTAATAGTTATATATAAACAAGGCATGAAAAGATCTTACCACAATAATTTTATAATATTATCGTGTCATTTTGATTAGTCACAAGTCGATATTGACTCGATCAATTAAAATTTTTATTTTTTTTAATACAATATATAAACTCTTATGTTTGTTGCAAGAATTACATTTGAGATTAAACTATTAATTTCAAGTGTCTGACCCATCTATCTAATAAAATACAAATGATTTTGAATTTCCCGCTCACTCAATAAATCATCTGGGCCGTCCAAAGTTTGAGATAAATCCCACCGTCCATACATCTATCTAATAAAATACATCTATCTAATAAAATACATCTATCTATCTAATCTATCTAATAATGATTTTGAATTTCCCGCTCACTTAATAAATCATCTGGACCGTTTTAAGTTTGAGATAAATCTCACTGCCCATACAGTGCCGGAGGCACGGGACCCAACTATATGGTATGACTATATATGATAATATGAATGTAATCATTGTTCATTATTTTTTGATGTATAAACAAGTTATATTATAGTTTAAAATGTCATTATTAGTAAAGGTGTACTAGTCAAATTGTATATTTTTTAATCCAATCTTTTAATTAATCTTGAAAAAACAAACATAACATGAGATTATTTTAAGTTATGCCATGAATAATCCCGTAAAAAATAAACATATGGGTATGATTATTTAATCTTAGAATTAATAGTCTTGAAATTATAATCTCATGAATTATAATCAGGGATTATAATTCTCAAAAATAAAATAAAAATTCTTCGTACTCAACTATGGACCTTCCACGCAATTCAATGTTCTATTTACTCAATCTCGTTTCATAGTTATATATTTTTAAAATTTATAAATTTTAAAAATGTATTTTTCTTTTATGTTTATTTTTAAATGTAATGAGTATGCTGAAAATAGTAAATTTGTGTTAAGTTGAAAATATTATATTATTTTATACTATTACTAGCTAAAAAAAAGAAGACTATTTTTCTCGAACAAAATTTATGTACAAATGAAAAAACATTGTAGCTTTTGTTATAAATAAATAAATATAAATAGAGTAATGCTAGAGACACTAACTATAAATAAAAAGTTGTGCACACACGGTACATAGGGAGCGTTATCTACAATTGAATATTTTATACATTTTGATTGGAGTAATGCTAGGGACACCAATTATAATTTAAAAAAAAATAGACCGCGACATGCAATTTAGTGTTTTACACATTTTTATCGATAATTCTACTCTTGGTGTATTTTTTGTGTACAAACGATGCAAATAACATTATCCTTTTAACCCATGAGTTCTACTCTAGATACACATAATATTCTCCATATAAATAATAAATAATATATTTATTTGTCCACACGACAAAAATCGCAAGTTGAGACTTGAGACGAAGGAATAGTAATCCAAGTTGGCCCAACGTTTACTTGGGGCAGCCCGGCCCAAATTATTAATTTCAATTTCAAATTCAAATAAAGTAACAGTACTTTTCCCCTTCCCTCTCTCGGTCCTTCTCACTCCTCTGCACTCTGCTCTCTCCAATGGCGAACACAAACAATTATGGAACAACACCAAACAAAACTCCAAACACCACCACTAGAAAAAACCATCAATCTGCAACCGAGCCATCATCATCTGTATCATTTTCAAATCGTTTAGCTTCCGAATTCAAAAACAGATTTGAAGCCTATAATCGCCTGCAAGCTGCGGCTGTTGCGTTCGGAGAGAAGCTTCCGATTCCGGAGATCGTTGCTCTCGGAGGTCAGTCAGATGGAAAAAGCTCACTCCTTGAAGCCCTTCTAGGGTTTCGGTTCAATGTTCGAGAAGTAGAAATGGGTACTAGACGGCCGCTCATCCTTCAAATGGTCCATGATCCGACTGCATTGGATCCCCGATGCCAGTTTCAGGTTATCTCATATTGACCCGACTAAATATGAATAATTTTTTGGGAATTTTAGAGTTGTTGATTACATAATTTGACCTAGGATTCCCAATTTGTCAGAAGCTACGCTCTTAGCTCTATATGTTAATAACTAGCTGGGTCCCGTGCCTCCGGCACTGTATGGACAATATGATTTATCTCAAACTTTGAACGACCAAAATAATTTATTGAGTGAGCGGGAAATTTAAAGTCATTTGTATTTTATTAAATTAATTATTAAATTATTAGATAGATAGATGTATTTTATTAGATAGATGTATGAACGGTGGGATTTATCCCAAACTTTGGACGGCCCAGATGATTTATTGAGTGAGCGGGAAATTCAAAATCATTTGTATTTTATTAGATAGATATTCATTACTCAACAAGTCTTGAGGTGCCAACTTTGTTCCATATTATTCAACTAGCTGGGTCACGTGCCTCCGGCACTGTATGGACAATATGATTTATCTCAAACTTTGAACAATCAAAATAATTTATTGAGTGAGCGGGAAATTTAAAGTCATTTGTATTTTATTAAATTATTATTAGATTATTAGATAGATAGATGTATTTTATTAGATAGATGTATGAACGGTGGGATTTATCTCAAACTTTGGACGACCCAGATGATTTATTGAGTGAGCGGGAAATTCAAAATCATTTGTATTTTATTAGATAGATAGTTGCTAATTCTATTAATTTATAACAAAAAATAATTTTCTGAAAACATAATTGTAGAATCAATAGATACATGTAAATGGTAAGAGTCCATTTGCAAATTTGTTGTTACAAAATAAGACCCATTTCTATTATATTGTAGTAGTATATACTGACAGAATATGTTTGTAAGGAATGGGCCAAGCAGAATTGTTCAATTAGAAGAAATTAGGGAACAGAGATTGAGAGGAACTAGAGTGGGGAAGAAGAAGAGCAGTTAATAGAGAGAAAAGGTAGATTCTTTATATTCATTCATACCTGAATAAAGTGATAGATCTCATACATATACTCTCCCTTCAGCAAAGCAAAAGAAATATAGAAAATGACTGAGCACTGAGAACATGCTCCTTACCTCCCTAACATCGGCTCTAACAGACTCTTAGCAAAAAGACAATAAGGACCGGTTTAATAATAGTTAAAAGAATGGAATACCCTATTACTTAACTATCTTATTAAACTCACTTAACTACTTTAACTCAATGGATCAGCTAGCTCTGTTCCTTACACTCCCTTCCCTTTAAAAAGGCCCTTGTCCTCAAGGGTTGAAATGAGGAAACTTGTTGTGTAACTGGTTCCAGTCCTCCCAGGTAGCTTAAGAGGGAAGGGAATTTGCCCATTGAACCAATACGTTCACTTCAGCTGCATTATTCCTCTTAATCATCTTCCTTTCTAAGATAGCAATTGGTTCCACTACAGATTCTTCAACTGAGTCCAGAGGGGGTAGTATGGGTGAGGCAGTGCATTGGGATCCAATTTTTTTTCTTGAGTAAAGAGACATGAAAAACTGGATGTATCTTGGAATAACTAGGTAGTTTAAGTTTGTATGCCACCGATCATAGTCTCTCCTCCACTAGAAAAGGTCCATAATACTTGGGAGCCATTTTCCCATGTTTAACTGGGTCAGTGAAGTTTGTGTGTAAGGCTTAACCTTAAGATAAACCATATCACCTGGAACAAAAGTCCTCTCTGTCCTGTGTTTGTCAGCATAGCACTTTATTCTGGACTGAGCTTCCACTAAGTGCTGCTTCAACATCTGTAGTAACTGAGATCTCTCTTTACAAAACTACTTGGTTGTAGGGTCTTGTATCTGTCCAAATTGATGAAAGTTGAGGTGTGGAGGTTTATACCCATAGAGCATTTCAAAAGGAGTTGCTTGTAAACCTGTATGGAAATGAGGATTGTACCACCATTCAGAATTGCATCTATACCACTTAATGGTAGTATTCTGAAATCTGTTTGGAATTCCTCCCCTTGTATAGACCAAGGAAGTTCTGGACAATGTTGATGGCTAGAAACCTTGAATCCATCTGCCACAGTCACACTGATAGCATTTGTTTCCTTGACTGCAGCCTTAATTCTCTTAGCTGCTTGAGTGTCTAAGAAATTGTTGGTGCTGCCATTATCCACCAATATCCTCATAAATCTTCCGTGGGACATCCCAAACAAACTGATGGTATTATTAGTATTGTTTCCTGAGAAGGCATGCAGTGTAATTTGAGCTTCTTGGTTCCCATTCTCTGCTGGTAAATCCCCATTTTCATCCTCCTCACAGGGCTCAACCTCCTCAGATTCTAAACCATTTAAGGTTGAGGGAAGCAACATGAATAACTGTGGTTTCTTACATGTGTGTTCTGCTCATGAACATGAGTTTCTAAATTGCTCAATCGTTGATTATTGGTGGCCATAATCGCAGTTTCGAAGGCTCTGATACCAATTGTAAGGAATGGGCCAAGCATAATTGTACAATTAGAAGAAATTAGGGAACAAAGATAGAGAGGAACTAGAGTGGGGAAGAAGAAAGAGCAATTAATAGAGAGAAAAAGTATATTCGTTATCATTCATACTTGAATAAAGTGATTGTTGGGAAAAAATCACCTCTCAAATACTGTTGTCTTTGATAAATTAGACGGATAAAAATATCAGTATATGCCAAACAGATTAAATTCGCAGTTCCACCAAAATAATAACCATGCAGGAAATAAGTAGAAAATATCCAACCACGAGACACCAAGATTTTACGTGGAAAACCCTCTAAAACTAAGAGAATAAAACCACGGGACAAACTCTGAATAATTCACTAGAATAATATGAGAGAATACAAATGTGACACCCCCAAAATAGGTCCAATCCATCCAACCCATTCTGAGTCGCTAAATACATGGTACAGAAAATAACTACAACTTTATTACTACAATTTTCGTGTAAAATACAACAACATATATACTGTGAGTTTTAATACCAACTATGACTCATGTCCCAACTATGGACAGCACCTCACAGTGATACCTTACATAAAGGTACAATCTAGAACTGTTTTAGAAATTAAAATCTTTGGGAAGTGCTCAAGGAAACCTTCGTACATAGGAGGCCATGAATGATAGATATCATATGCCCACAGAATTATCCTTGGTTGACCCAATAGACCCTAAAGAAAAACGAGAAGATTACTATCATCTTCTTTCCAATGGTGAGTCTTCTCTTGATATATAACTATCTCCACCATCTGCAATTGAGAATTATACTTCAACCAAACTCCAAGATTAAATAGGTAGTGCTCGTATATATACTCAGCAAGTGGATGAGCACAACCCTGTCTTATGATGACACGAGGTGGTATGTTATTAGACATCTTGTATGATAGTGGCAAAACACCCTTCCAACGTTGGGTTCGCCTCACCCTAGTTGATTCACCAAATATAACTACTAAATGATGACCACCGTTCTATTCCCCTGTTATCCCCCGCTCGACCCAGCTACACTCGTATTACCTAAAAGGAATTGTGAAGCAAAAGGGTGAGCACAACTAGCTCAGTAAAAAATATTATGACTAAAGATAAATAAATTATCAATAGCCTTCAACAGTAGTAAATCAGAGATTTAGAACATATGGTAGATGATAAAACTTTTCAACTATAGTTGCAGCGGAACTAGCAATCCATTAGAAGAGTCAAATAGACCATAAAATCTATTATCTTCTCCATGTTAAAAGTCCATCAACAATGTTTTATCCCTGTAACATTAATCAACAATTCTTGTCCACAATCACGTGTATAACTCATAATCGTAATTGTAGTTCTAAATTCTTTTCCTCATCCAGGACAAAGTTAATTTTCATCACCTGAAACATCAAAGATCATGGTTATACCAAAGATATTCAACAACAGGTCATCTTTGCATTACGAGCCAAAGATATTCATCAGAAATCATTCATCTTTGCACTACAGGCCAAAGATATTCAGTTATATCACTGAGGATGATGCAAAATATTTTAAAAAAAACGAATCCAGTGAAACAAAAGAACAAATATTAAGGATTCGTACTTTAAACAACTCAAGTTCAAAAATACTTCATAATTAACCAGAGTGAAGTAAAATTCAAGAATGATAACCAAAACATAGATCCAATCAAAGATAGGAATCATAACAGACAATCTTGGACACAGAGAAGAAAACTTAATTTTTCTGTGAATAATGTTGTATTTGTGAATAGTGTCGTATACGTGAATAGTAACTCCGACACCAAAAGATAAAAATTTCATAAAAAATAGCATCATGCTTCGTGAATAGTACTCATGAATAGTAACTCGTGAATAGTAACTCATGAATAGTAACCTCGACATGAAAAGTTCCAAATTTGATAAAAAGTTCAAACCAATATTTCAACATAATGATATTGAAGAAATAATATCACTTACGAAGAAAATAACATCCCTTACAATCACTTACCTCGAAAGAGCAGTACTGGAATGTCGGATATAACGCTGAACAAACTTGCACCGTATAGCAATACTCAAAGTACTAAAATACTCACAAAAATACGCTCGATATTATAGAGAGAGAAAGAGAGAGAAATCTTTAGTTTCTGGTGTGATTTTCAATTCTAACCTAAGCACCCTATTTATAGAAAAATGCTTAGAACACTAAAGCAGAAAATTTAATAAAATATTATTATAATTAAATTATAATCCTACGCACACCACACCAGACCAAACTCATCAGCCATTCACCCAAAACAATAACAAAAACGTTTTTCATAATATTTTAAGCTTCCAAAAATTAATTATTTCGGAACTTCAATAATTCATAATAAATAGCCCTTTTATCAGAAAATTCGAATCTCGCTAATTTTTATAGGAAATTCAATTCTCTACAACTTTGCAGAAGAAAATTTTTCCAAATTCCACACAGAAATTGACCGAAATCCACATACGGACGATTTTACAGGCTATAATCAAATTTCAGTCAAGAAATGGGGTCCACCGACACACAAAACATGTGTTAATCATTTAATGCAAGAAAAAAATACTCTTCCTCCTCATATACTCATATATCCCACATTTATTGTAAAAATATCACCATTATTATATAATATAATAAAATATTATTTTATCAGAAAAGATAAAATATCAATTTTTAACAATTGTCACTTTAAAAATTTTCTCCATCTATATCCACATAAAATCAATATTTTCCTCATATAAATTAATAATTAATTATTCACAAATAATATTACAGAATCACAATACTGACAACCAGACCGTTCCCAGGAAAGAGGGGCTTTCCAATAAGGATTTATCTTTACTGGCGCGCAATTAGGTGACCAAACCTCTCCTTAGACAGAACTTTCTAGACATTGCCAATAATGTTATCTAATAATATTATTCAGATAATATGAATTATTGCTTCAATAATGGAAAATACTGTGTAGTGACAATTATTGAAACAACAGTAATATAAAATATCAACGCAGCAATTATTGAATCAGTAAAATAAAATACTGAACAGTAATTACTGTAACAATTATTGAGTAGTGTCTTCTTACATAAGAATCAATAATTGGTGCAATACCGTGTGCTACTGTGCAACAACGCGTATTACTGTGTTTTAACCACCGGGTATTCCAACATTATTAACGGTAACAACTACGCCGTTATTTATAAACAACTTATACTTATCGTTTTCTTCATCCAATCGCTTTCCGTTATGGGGCCCACACAAGGCTGCGCCGTCGTATGAATATTCTTCGACAGTAAGAATATTTTACGACCAAACGAATATTTTCCGATAAAAATGAATATTTTATAACCACTTGCTTATTTTGAAAAAAAATTCATATATCACCCTTAACTTTAACTTTTATCAATTTAACCATTTACTGAATAGTAATTATAAGAAAAAGTGAATACTTTTATTTCATAAAATTCGGGGTCTTACAACAAAGATATCTTAATTTGAGTGCAAACTCAAATTACTTCACCACAATAACTATGTGATGGAACCAAAATAAAACACCCTTTTTATTTGAACTATCTTTCTCTCTCTCTATTTTCTCTCTCTTTCTTGCTCTCTTCCACCCTCTCTCAGATGGGATTACTTTCATCCATCCTCCCTAGATGGGATTTATGTCACCCACTCTTTTCTTTTCCTCTCTACTCTCGGATGAGAGTTCTCTCAAATTGGTGTGTTGTTCCTTTGCAGCATTGCTTCCTTTTTATAGCAAGAGAAAGGAGAAGATGAGTAAATGAGGAGGCAAAGAATTCAAGGGTTGGTAATATGTTCCTTGACCCTTTTAATGAATGAAGGACTTTGACTGACAATCTCCCCCTCCGAACCCATTAGAGGTATTCACCATGACTCCGTCACTTGGAGTCGATTCCTGTGTCAAATCCAACTCTTGAAGAAACCACAACATTTCGTTGTCAACTCAGTAGTAGACAAAGCAATACATTTCTGCAACGTGGACTGCCATAACACGGCCCCCCCTGCAAAAGTAAACAAATACCCCGAAGTAGATTCCTTCTCTTCGAAACCTGCTATGTCTGCTTCTGTATAACCTTCCAAGACTGAATTTGCACGTCAAACCATAACTCCTTACATGGAGTTAATCCCAACGAAGCCTTGACTCAACTCAAGCTTCTTGGAATTTTCAACTTTCTTCACGTCCGACTTTATCTCATTGGCATGACTCTTCTTGATGGGAGGATC
This sequence comes from Panax japonicus, assembly GCA_020205505.1. Taxonomy (NCBI): domain Eukaryota; kingdom Viridiplantae; phylum Streptophyta; class Magnoliopsida; order Apiales; family Araliaceae; genus Panax; species Panax japonicus. Next base: position 88,926,977 of record CM035091.1, read on the forward strand.
TAACTCAAACTTGACAGATTTTTGCTTGTCAAATTCTTTCACAACCGCTTTGTATCTTGGATGCGAGCTATCACTTTCTTTCTTCACTTTTGGTACCCATTTCAAGTGAAGAGCTTTCTTCTCGTGGTTTTCATGCAAGACTTTTCTTCCATCTTGCATAGCTTTGTACCACATCATTTTCCGCCTAACTCCCCCATCTTCAACACCTTTCACATGCATCTACATCGTGGAAAGAGTATTGTCTATCTTCTTTCCTCTAGTCACCACTAGAGACCTTTTTAGTGAGGTTCTATCTCCTTCGAAACATGGTGGAACAAACTTTGATCAATCCACTTCTCATTATGAATTGATCATCTTTTCTTCAATCACCGTGGATCACCAATTCTCGGCTTACCATTCTCGAAACCAATTCTTGGCTAACCCATCAAGAATTCAATATCACCATCAAGAGCACCTCAAGGGAAACACAAACCCTTCATCGAGAATTCACCACGTCATCGCGTGTTCTTTTGAAGAGACTAATTTAACCATGGCTCCAACTGATTCCTCCATACAATTTATCAAAAACAGATGCGCAAATAACCTTAGCTCTGATACCAGTTGTTGGGAAAAAATCACCTCCCAAATACTGTTGTCTTTGATAAATTAGACGGATAAAAATATCATTATATGCCAAACAGATTAAATTCGCAGTTCTACAAAAATAATAACCACTGCAGGAAATAATGAGTAGAAAATATCCAACCACGAGACACTAAGATTTTACTTGGAAAACCCTCTAAAACTAAGAGGTAAAAACCACAGGACAAACTCCGAACAATTCACTAGAATAATATAAGAGAATATTACAAAGATATTTTAATTTGAGTACAAACCCAAATTACTTCACTACAATAACTATGTGATGGTACCCAAATAAAACACCCTATTATTTGAACTATCTTTCTCTCTCTATTTTTCTAACTCTCTTCCACCCTCTCCCGGATGAAATTACTTTCATCCATCCTTCCCGGATAGGATTTCTCTCACCCTCCCTTTTCTTTTTCTCTCTATTCTCTTTTTCTCTTAAACTCTCGGATGAGAGTAGAAAGCTGTTGGTGTGTCTTTCTTCTTCCATTTGCTGCCCTTTTTATAGCCGAAGAAATGGGAGAAGAGGAGTAAATGAGGGGACAAAAATTCAAGGGTTGGTGGACTGTTGAAAAATCAAAGGGCGGGGCATTAATGGGTGAAGGAATGTTAACCAACAGTGATAGATCTCATACATATACTCTCCCTTCAGCAAAGCAAAAGAAATATAGAAAATGACTGAGCACTGAGCACATGCTCCTTACCTCCCTAACATCAAATCTAACAGACTCTTAGCAAAAAGACAATAAGGACCAGCTTAACAATAGTTAAAAGACTGGAATACCCTATTACTTAACTATCTTATTAAACTCACTGAATTATTTTAACTCAATGGATCATCTAGCTCTGTTCCTTACAATGTTCTCAAGGTTATAGTGACTATTTCATCACCTTTTGTATTGATGAAAGTTTTTGTCAATTTGAGACGATTATAAGAAATTGTAAGACATAATGTGAAAGAAGTTATGCGAGTCTACCTGTTTTAGAAGGATATCAAGATTATATGCGTCTTAATTTATGCTTTGTCTCTTTTCATAGATTACCGAGACTCTTGTTTAAGTATTATGGATGTGTTTGTTTACAATTATGTTGCATGTGATTGAACTAATTTAACTTATTTATACTAGTTAAATTACCTATAAGCACCTTTTTTTTAATCCTTTTTGATTAGTCTGAAGATGGCATGACATCTTCATGGATTTTTTTTTGAGGTCATTTATGAGAGATTATATAATTCAAATTAGGAAGGTGGGATTAAATAGTAACCCCTTTTGAGGTATCAAATGGCCTTGGGAGAAGAAAAATAGTCGATGAGATTGTCATCATAGGATCAGCTCAAGGATAAAAAAATTCTTATAGTTAGTTTGTAACACCTCAGTCCCACATCGAAAGATAGGGGGACAATTTGTCTGTATATGAGGAATTAAATAACTACCAATAGTACCTTCAAGTCATGACCTTTTGGGAGCCTGTGGTGGACTAAGATGACCCAAGAAGACACTATTGGGCCAGTAGTTTGAGGCCTTATTTTGATGGATTTGGTTCGATTCAGACTTGGGATTTGACCCGAGATTTATTCCAGACTCGGGATTTGACCCGGGTTGTTTCATATGGTATCAGAGCCGACTCTTGAAAACTCGGGTCGGGTCATCCGATCGGGATGCTAGAGGTGGGGACACGAAAGCAAAGATCTTTGGGCCGTGTGTGATTTGTTCTGACGGGGACGTCAGAAATTTAAGTGGGGGTGAGGAATTAAGTAACTATCAATAGTACCTTCAAGTCATGACATTTTGGGAGCCTGTGGTGGGCTAAGATGACCCAAGAAGATACTATTGGGCCAGTAGTTTGAGGCCTTATTTTGATGGATTTGATTCGATTCAGACTTGGGATTTGACCCGAGATTTATTCCAGACTCGGGATTTGACCAGGGTTGTTTCATAGTTCTTGTCTTGTTTATAGTCGATGAGACTGTCTTGTTTATAGTCGATGAGATTGTTACTATTATTAACTGATACATACTTTTCGGTCTCCCACTATAATAGTGGGAGACCGAAAAATTATTAGAATAAATATATATATTTTTCGGTCTCCCACTATTATTAATTCTTAAATAGCTGAATGTGTGTGTGTATAAATATATATACAGATATGCGTTTAGGCCTGCACATGAACAAATAGAAACACATTTTTAAGAAGTTGGTACTATTAAATACTAAACTTTGACATTTTAAACAGGATGAGGATTCTGAAGAATATGGCAACCCAGTTGTTTTAGCATCAGCTATCGCAGAGATCATAAAATCAAGAACCGAGGTACTTTTGAAGAAGACTAAAACTGCAGTTTCTTCTAAGCCAATTGTGATGAGAGCTGAATATGCCCATTGTCCGAATCTCACAATCATTGATACTCCAGGTTTTGTTCTCAAGGTAATTTTCTGTAACTGTAGAATGTAGATATTACTCATTTTTCTGCAACTCTTTGATTTTTGCCCTTCATTTATTTTTTGGTTTGAAACTGCATTGGCAGGCAAAGAAGGGTGAACCAGAGAGAACTCCTGAGGAAATTCTCTCAATGGTTAAGTCATTGGCCAGCCCTCCCCATCGCATTCTTTTGTTTCTTCAACAAAGTAGTGTGGAGTGGTGCTCATCTTTGTGGTTGGACTCTATTCGTGAAATTGATCCAAGATTTAGACGAACAATAATTGTGGTGTCCAAATTTGATAACCGACTCAAGGTACTAGTACATAAGCATAACTTATTGATGGAATCTTGAATATATGAAATGAATAAAATGAGACGGAAGCTTTGAAAGTGGATCATCATATGGCCATTCCAAGGGTAACCTTAGTTACGCTACAGAGGGTGTCATGGTGCTGATGAGTGCTTCAGCTTTCTTTATATATTTTTTTTTGGTAAAAGAAATTTCTCCAACTGGATAAATATAATTTCAACTATTCCTTATGAATGGCATGGAGCATTAAATATAAATGAAGAATGTTTTATAAAAGCTCCAACAATAACAAATCAATCTGTGATATGCCTACATTTTTCTTTTCAGGGTTTGCCTTTAGTAATTAATGTGTAAAAGTGAGATCATTTTGTAGTTACTTGAACGATGATGGAAACCTTGTTTTGATGGTTTAGCATGAATTGCTTGGTCCCTCTAAATTACATTCATTCTCTTTGTTGTTTGCATGCTTTGTGGTTTAAGCTTTTCTAGTTTTGATTGTAAGGAATTGATTCATTCAGGAGTTTAGTGATCGGTGGGAAGTGGACCGTTATTTGAGTGCAAGTGGATACCTCGGAGAAAACACTCGACCATTTTTTGTGGCCTTGCCTAAGGAGAGGAGCACTGTTTCAAATGATGAATTCCGCAGGCAAATATCGCATGTGGATGCAGAAGTATTAGGTCATTTGCGTGATGGTGTCAAAGGGGGGTTTGATGAAGAGAAGTTCAGGTCTCATATTGGTTTTGGATGTCTCAGAGATTATTTGGAATTTGAGCTTCAAAAACGATACAAAGAAGCTGCTCCAGCAACATTAGCTTTACTTGAGCAGCGGTGTGGTGAAGTCACAGATGAATTAGCGAGGATGGACTCTAAAATACAGGCTACTTCTGATGTTTCACATCTTCGGCGATCTGCAATGTTGCATGCTGCCGCAATATGCAATCACATGGTGTGTTATTTTTGGCCAATTATAATGGTATCTTTTAGTACTGAGTTGCTATAATAAGTGTCAAGCATTTAAATTTAAAAGTTCAAACTTATTCAACACACAATTCTTTTTTTCATATACGTGAAGAGAGCACTAATTGATGGAGCAGCAGATCCTTCCCCAGAGCAATGGGGGAAAACTACGGAGGACGAACAATCAGAGAGTGGTATTGGGAGCTGGCCAGGAGTTACAGAAAATATAAAACCTGCTAATGCGACCCTTCGTCTGTATGGAGGAGCTGCTTTCGAAAGGGTGATGCATGAATTTCGCTGTGCTACATATTCTATCGAATTTCCTCCTGTATCAAGGGAGAAGGTAACTTTCACATGTTAGAGCAATTGATCCTGAGAATTGAATGTAGAGTATTTGATGTTGATAACTTGTTTGAGCCTGTGACAGGTGGCAAATATATTACTTGCCCATGCTGGCCGAAGTGGGGGTAGGGGAATTACAGAGGCAGCTGCTGAGATTGCCCGTGCTGCTGCTCGGTCATGGCTGGCTCCTCTTCTTGATGCAGCGTGTGATCGGCTTGCTTTTGTTTTGGGGAATCTATTTGATCTTGCTGTTGAGAGAAACCAGCAACGTAATTCGGACTGTAAGATGTTACATAATTCCTTAGTTAAATTTTCACCAACTTAATGGTTTTCTTTGCTTTTGTTAGAGAAACTGAACTATCAGTTTAATATATTCATTTTGCTCTTTCCACATTGTTGTATTTGCTGCCATACAGTACAAATAGTTATACTGATACGTTGCAAGTTCTTATATGTGAGACTTAGGAGCATAAATCTCTATTTCCTGGCATTGTCTTCTTTTTTATTATTTATTTTCTTTTAACTAGTTGACAGTTCGTCTCTTCTTCATTTCAACTAGCTAAAAAACTTTGAGCTGGTCTTTTGTCCTGCAGATGGGAGTAAAACTGGAGATATGGATGGGTATGTAGGTTTTCAAGCTGCTTTAAGGCACACTTATAATCGATTTATTAAGGATCTTGCAAAACAGTGCAAGCAACTGGTTAGGCACCATCTTGATTCAGTTACAAGCCCATATTCTCAGGTCTGTTACGAGAATGATTTTCTGGGTAGTTTTGGTTCAGGTGCAAACTCCATTCCCAGATACAACCATGCTGCAGCTGGCTCATATGGTCTTGAGTTATCTGATGGGGCTGTTGTTGTACGCAATGAAATAATGAAGGACCAAGAAAACATTCCTCCAGAAAACAATGCACAGGAGACCACACCAGGAAAAGTTGCAGAAGGCAGAGAAGCCCTTCGTGAAAGCCTAATTACTGTGCCAGAGACTCCATCCCCTGATCAACCACCTGATGGAAATTTTGCAGTTAAGAAGGAACTTGGACGCTGCATTGATATTGGATCAAGAAAATGGCACTCTAGAATAATAGGCAATAACAGAAATCCAGACCAATTAAGAGGCCAAAACGCTGGTGGCATTTTATTTGGGAATGGGGATACTGGTTCAAGGTCAGGCTCAGCTTACTCAGAGATTTGTTCCTTGGCTGCACAGCATTTTGCACGGATACGTGAAGTTCTGGTTGAGCGTAGCGTGACTTCAACTTTGAACTCTGGCTTCTTAACCCCCTGGTAGGCTTACTAAACTGCAGAAAAACTATTTGTCTGCACAATGCACATGCATATTTATATAAAAATAAGGATTCAAATAACTGTCAGGAAACCCTCAAGGCCTTAACTAGTGAATTAGTTCAACCATAGTTACTAGTTAAGGTTCAGGACTGTTATATGCATCGAGACATAATCACACCAGTACATACTAAATACCAATGCAAGCTTTTGTCTTGCTTATACATTCTTATCAATGTTTTAGTTTGGATCTATGTGCAAACCGAAAGTTTAGGGATGTCTTGGGAAATTAAGCCTGTTGTTTGTTTGCATGATTCTAGTAATGTAGAGTACATTTTCTTTTAAATGTTGTTACCACCCAAGAGATGATCATAATAGACTTTGTTTATTCTGTGCTTTTTATTCGAGCAGCCAGGACCGGCTTGTGGTCGCACTAGGAGTGGATTTGTTTGCTGTGAATGATGAGAAATTCATGGACATGTTTGCTGCACCTGGCGCCATTGATATTCTGCAAGACGAAAAGCAGTCCCTTCAGAAGCGTCAGAAAATACTGCATTCGTGCTTGAATGAGTTCAAGAGCTTGTCTCGAGCACTTTGATGAAAACTCTTCATCACTATAACTGTACAAACTCCATGCCATTAGAGCCTAGAGGGGTGAGGGTTTTACAAGAGCAAGTGAGCATATGTAAAACAGTAGCATCCTTGAGATACAAGGGCAATCCCCCACCTTGACTTTTTCACTGGGAAAAAATATCTAGTAAAATTTATTCTTTTTCATAGTGATGATATAATGTGTTGAATGGAATTGTGACCCTTCAGAATTTATCCGTTTAGGTTATGAATAATGCTAACAAAACATGTTTATAAGGAGGGAATAATGTCCATACATAATTGTGTATATTTTATTTGTGTACGTCTGTCCGACAAATTTGTTTTTGACTTTTGATTTGGAGGAGAGAAGGTGTTTTTTTTAAAAAAATAAATCTGTTAAAACGACGTAGTTTTAGCAGACTGTGTACAAATAAAATATATACAACTGTATATGACCATATTGCCCTTATAAGAATATAAGAAAATGGATACAAAATCATGTGTTAAAATATAACTAGTTGATAGTGCAAATAGTTGTAGAATAATGCTAGACATACAAATTATTTTACAAACTGCTAATGTGGCATACTCCACATCAGCAGTTTGTGTGGGACCGAAGATTACATTAAACAATTTATTGATTAATAGGCTGACGTGGAGTATGTCACATCAGCAGTTTGTAAAATATTTATAAAATAGTTTGTCTCTAGCACCACTCATAGTTGTAACTAATTATAAACACACACGTCACTTTAATCGTGTTGTAGTATATTTTCGGCCTACAAATTTTGACAAAAAGTATTTGGGCCCAAAGCATTTAATTTTAAAACAAGTAGTGTATATCATTGATAATTATTTGTTGGCTCATTGTTGACTTGATAGTACTCCCTCTATTTTACAATAATAAATACTATTATTTAATAATTAAAATTTGTATAATTTATAGGAAGTTGAAAGTTACCAACACAATAAGAGAATATTTTGGAACAATGAAAAAAGTTAGATGTGATATGGAAAAATAAATAAATTATTCTCTTAAAAAATTATAACGAGATATAAATTAAAAAAAAATCATCTAAAAAATATTATATTTTAGCTTCAAACCAAACTACCAAACATCTTAAGAAAATTAATATACTTTAGCTTCAATTTTTTTATTTATTAGATTTTGATTATTTTTTTTTTGCTAAATGTGAAAATTACATTTTGGGATGCATAAAAATATTTGTCACGTTTAAAATGTTAGTCCATAATATCCCCGAAAAAAATTACTCTTTAAAAAAAATGTACTTTGTCATTTGAGAATAAAATTCACACATTAATAAAGCCTTGTGCCAAACTACCTTCCATATTTTTTTATGAGGTCGAATTTATATTTATATCACTGAAGTCAGTTTTTTTTACAATCAACTCATTGAAATATTATATTTTTATAAAATTTGAAATTTTCGTTCAAGAATATTAAAAGTTAACTGTATATACTCTGTTGACACTGATGTGAATTATTCAACTGATCAAAATGAAAATTAAACTAATTAAAATATCAGTAAAAACTAAATATATGCTAAAAGCATAAATAAATAAATAAATAAAGTTTTAGTATATCACTACAAAATTAAAAATAAATAACTAAACAATTAAATATATATATATATATATATATAACTATATATAAATAAATTAAAATAACTAAACTAATCACCACTAAGAAAAGAAAGGAAAACAGATTCAAAATATATAAAAAGAAATTAAAAATCAACCTGCTTATAAACCCAGAACACAATGTTCACCGGAGTGATTAACATAAAGTTAACTTTGTTCAATCAACACGAAACTGTCTTGTTGTGTTCTGTTGGATGAATTTATATCCCATTCATGAACAAAGACAATCATCCTCTTAGAGATCAAAATCTAGAATCAATCTTTTGAATGGACAAATTTTAATAAAACATCAGTTCCAAACGTCAGTCAATGTACATGTGAGTAATCTAATTCCAAATTCCATTGCTCACTAGACACTGATTAGTGCACTTTGTGCCCCCACACCAACGGCCAACCTCTCTTTTCTCTCTTCCCCATGCTAGCTAGCAAGATTTTTTTGCTAGCTTAGCCAGCTCTTGTATCTAATGGATGGGGGATAGAATGGTTCAATGTATTTTGACCTCTTCATAAGATGGACCAATCCCACATGGGAATTGTTCCATCCATTTGTCAAACCTAATTTTACTTGGAAAATTTTCTTGGAATTTAGTGGGCGGTTTGAGCTGATAAGTCTCACAAACCCCAACTACACCGGTCCAATAAACTTGTCCCCAACATATCACATTGACCGGCAGGCAGATCAATTAATTTTTAGTGTCTGTAGTGGAATTCCACTTATAAATTACTAGTGTTTGTACTAAAAAAAATTACAAGCTCGTGATTGTACTTGAACATTTATGTAAAATCATTAAATTTAACTAACGGACATGACGGAAAAGTCTTAGTAGACTAACATATTTAACGTGGATAATAACATTTGTATTTAGGACTCATCAGAGATCGAAAGATAATGAAAATAAGGGAAACAATTGTTGCCTCCTTCATCCTCACGTGAGTCACGTGCAGTAACTAGGAGGGAGATTTCCCTCCACCGTCGACCTCTAATGGGTTCCAGATACAAATGTCATTATCCACGTAGGATTATTAGCCTAATAAGAGTTTTCTATCATGTCCATTATTTAAATTTAACGATTTTACATAAATATTCAAGTATAATTACCAGCTTGTAATTTTTTTCTAGTATAAACACCAATTTGTTACTTTTTTCAGTTAGGGTACCAACTTATAAGTCGGATCCTAGTACAAGCACCAAAAATTGATTTATCCGACGGTGGCCATATGACTTTTAGAACACAGGAAAGTGGGGCTTATTAAGTTAATAAAGATTAAAATTTCATACATTGTCATTGTATATAAGGCCGTAAACGAGCCAAACTGTTCAGGCTCGATTCGGGCTCGACTCGAAAAAATACAAGCGAGACTCGGATTCGTTAATAATATGATCCAAATTTGAGCATTAAAAATAGTTCGAATAAAAATATGAGTAGAATCTGAGCAAGGTTATACTCGACTCATTTAATATTTAAACTACTCGAATTCTTGATTGTGATTCGATACATACTCGGTTGATACAGATTCGATTAGATGTTCGATACATTCTCTTATAATATATACAAATTTAAATCAAATTAAGACAATTAATTATTGTTTTGTTTTTAATTTAATTGTAATTTTATATTTATAAAGTGTAATAGTAAATATATTTTCTCATTTTTAAGTAAAATAACAAATTCAATTTATAATTATATTTATTATAAAACTAGTTATTATGTGGAGACTCGAATTCGCGAGTAGTTTGAATAAATATTCGATTCGAGTCGAGTCGAATCTGAGTATAAATTTTCAAATACAATTCAAATTCGATTCGAATTCGAGTAGTTCTCTATTCGCTTCGGTTCGACTCGTTTACAGTCTTAATAGTATATAGTGAATAGTACTGTCAATTTTATGCCTTGTATCATTATTCTTATTTTAATGACGTGTTATGATCTTAACACTAAACACTGTCAGTATTAAATTTGAAGTCATGTTTCAAAATCATAAATACATTTTAACTTTTTGATCAATCTTGTAAGTATTAAAAGTAATAAAAATAATCTTGTATTGATTTAGAATTTTACATATAGATCAAAATATCATAAACTAAAAGAATTAAATATTAAATATTTGTTTGCATATGTTGTGTTCAAAGCATAAGAAGTACCAAAAGCATTGTTATTGTTTTGTAATGCTAAAACATTGTTTAATACAAGAGTCAAGCCGGCCATGCTAACACTATTATTCAACCAATTTTGAATCTTTATTTCTTCTTTTATTATTCAATTAGCTACTCACTTTATGACTTAAAATCAATACCAACTTGGCACATAGATGAGTACTAGCAAAGCCAAGTACTCCTTTGGTATAAAATGCGACTCTCATTCAAATTTTTACTTGGGTTAAACTTGAGCATAATAATTTATTTTAATTGAAAATTATTTGTGATTGTATGCTTAACCTGATAATTTAGGTTGAGAACTATATAGTTAATTATATAATCTCGTTTAATTTAGTTCTATTATTTATATTTTCACGTAAAAAGTATTAGTATATTATTATCAATGTTTTATTAATTCATTTTAGAAAGATAATGTATTAGAAAAATTAGAGAGAGATAATTAATTAAAGGAAGATGAAAAGAGAGAGAGAGAGTCCGTAAATCTCAAAAAGTAAAATATGGGTCGACCTATATTAAAACTATAATCATTTGGGTTCAAACCATATTAAAATGGATAATGTGGTTTTAGTTCTAATTTGGACCCATAACCATTTTATGTAAACCAAAACTATATTTTGTCAGGTCTATTGTATGTTGCACAATTAAACTTTAATATGCTTGAAAAAGTCAAAATTAAAAAAAAGTAAAATAAAAATGAAACTTCCAAGAGATATTTCTTGAATAATCAATTTGGTATATATTTAATTATACAAATATTAAAAAAAATGATTGTTAAATAAGAATTAACCTCCATAATCCCACATCATAGTGATGTTGAGGTAGTGATAGTTCATAATAGTAGTGCATTGAGGGCATTTGGTCCCCCAGTTTTCCCCATTGTCTTTAAAGTAGTAATTCTATTCCAATATACATGGGAATTTGATTCTCTTTTATCTTTGTCATAATTTCTTATGAATATGATTACTGGAATCACAACAATTAGTGGATTCCGAACACCATTGTGTATATTAAATTGGAATAGCAAATATTACGATTAATTTGATGAGGGAATTTCTCAACTTAAAGTTGGTTGCTTTTACTACACATGTTTGTTCTTATTCCCAGACTTATATATTTAAGATTAAAAGACAATTTAAACCCCAAATTTTACACCCTTGTTGACTTTTGCACCCCAAATCGAAAAAGGTGTCAGTACACCCCAAACTTCATTATACATAACAAAACGCACACTTTCTTCACTTAACCGGTCAAAAGTGACCGGCTAAGGCTGTAACACAAGTTTGGGGTGCAAATTGTCTTTTAGTCTTAAAAATTGGCAAAAATAATTAATTTTAAAATAAAATAATTAAAATAAAATAAATATTTAGGATTTATAATTAATTTTTTAAAAAACATAATTGTAAAATAGAATTTTTTTGTTAAAAATTATGTCTTTACAAAAAAAATCTGTTTTTACAAAAAAAAAAATTTAAAAACAATTTTGTTTTTACAAAAATTGTAAAATAAAATTGTGTTTTACAAAATTGTAAAATAAATTTTTTTTAAAAAAAAATTCAATTTTTACAAAAATTGTAAAATAAATTTGTGTTTTACAAAATTGTAAAATACCATTTTTTTACAAAATTGTGTTTAAAACAGAATTTTTTAAAAACTTGTAAAATAAAATTCTGTTTTTAAAAACAAAAAAAGAATTTAAATTTTGTTTTTAGACAATTTTTTTTAAAAAAAATCTGTCTTTACAAAAAAAAAATTTTTTAAAAAATCTGTTTTTACAAAAAAAATTACAATTCTATCTATTTTCTTTTTTTGAAAATTCCAAAAAGTAATTAACAATTTAATAATAATTAAACTGGACCATATTTTTCTATTTTAATATAGAGATAAAAATAATGAGTACCTAATTATTATTTTTTATGTAATTATGAGTTGTGGGTTGCCTATACAATTTGGCCCCCAAATAAAATTAAACACAGAAAATGGTTAGTGAAAGAAAATAGGAGTACTCCATTTTTCTAATTAAATCGATGAAATTAATAATAGCAAGAAAAAAGATGGAGAAAAAAGATGATTTTTTTTGTAAAAACAGGATTTTTTTTAATTTTTTTTGTAAAAACAGATTTTTTAAAAAAGAATTGTCTAAAAACAAAATATAAATTCTTTTTTTGTTTTTAAAAACAGAATTTTATTTTACAAGTTTTTAAAAAATCTGTTTTTAAACACAATTTTTTTAAAAAAATGGTATTTTACAATTTTATAAAACACAATTTTATTTTACAATATTCAGTTTTTACAATTTTACAAAATTATTTTACAAAATTGTGTTTAAAAACAGAATTTACAAAATTATTTTACAATATTCAGTTTTTACAATTGTATTTTACTTAGACACCTTTTTCAGTCTAGGGTGCAAAAGTCAACAAGGGTGTAAAGTTTGGGGTGCAAATTATCTTTTAGTCTATATTTAAATATGGAACCATGATCAAACCAACATTATTTGATTTAAACATATCAAGTTTCGATTTTCAAAATTAATTTTTTTTAAAGCAACATTATTTTTCTATTTTTTTTTCTTTATATATTAAAAAAATAACATAAATTCGTGTCACGCACATAACAGACAATTATAATTAGATTTTTATTTGAGAATAAATCATGCCTAACATTGTTCTTGATGTACATTAATTAAAAGTTGACTAATAAAAAAGGAACTAGTAATGATCATTTGATCAATCGTGTAGTCAACATTTTATTGTAAAATAAATTCAACCTTATTAGACTAACTAGAGTTAGAGTGGAGTGAAAGTAACATCTTGCAAGAATATTAGAAAAAGGAATAATTGTGTTCATGGAGTTGGACGAAAATAAAACACCACCATATAATTGAAGCATATAGCACAAATTAAGGGGGTTGCATGTTTGTGTTGTGTGAATGTAATGTAATGTATGGAAATTTATATTTTTATATAATTTTTTACATAAAAAATGTTGTTATAGATATACTACGACGGTAAAAATTATCGGTAAAAACCGTCGCTATAACGACTATTATTATGTAAAAATATCAAAAAATTATTTTCCTTAATGTTAACATCTCCCATCCCAATCATACCAGACCTAGAAATACCAGGCAGTCTTTATGTAGTCAGGGCACTGAAGTCAATGCTTCCCATTTTTTTTTAAGATTTTAGTGTCAGTATTTTATTAGTTAATTGACTAACTGTCACTTGGTTATACTCCCTCCATTCTTTAATATAGATCGTTTTAGAGTTGTGCACAAGTATTAAGGAAGTATTATTAACAATCATACCAGACCTAGAAATTAGTATTTAACATTTAAAAATAATATGCGAAATTAAATCATTAATTTTTCTTTAAAATTTACAAATTAAATAAATTAAAAAACATAAAAAGTCGGGTAAAAAAGAGCAGAGGCCAGAGGGAGTGTGAATATATGTTTTGAACTTTATAATTTTCCAACTCCATTGCCATCAAAATTCCAATTCCAACCAATCACCATTTTTTTATACTACACTCCTGAGATACTGCCATCAATCAATCTCCTTGTTCAACCCAACCACCCCAATAAACAAAACAATTAAACAAGAAAATGCAGAGATTGAAGTGTTCTTTGTTTATATTTGAATAAGAGTCATTTAAATTATTTGTTTTATAATTTTTAAACTCTGATCACTTCTAAATATGTTTGACCAATTTATTTAAAATATTATGATTGAATCGGTAAGAAATATTATTTGCATGATATTTTTACCTACCTACTCTTATAGATAATTAAAAATACATTTATTATTCATCTTTTTTTCTATTGTAAACATATTTTGTTATGTACAAATTGTTATTTATTTTTTTTCTTTAACAAATTGCTCAATAACCAATTTAATGAATGTTGTTGTAATCTTTTTTGTTTTGATTTTATAGACCGACATAATGTTATTGAAAAAATTTAGTGTTTATTCATAAAATTATATTACTAATAATATACTCCACCAAAATTTGTCTACAAGTTTATATTTATTTTTTCTTAGATAGTATTTTTTTATTTATAATTATATAATAAATTTATTTATAATAATTTAAAAAATTAAAATAAAAAAATACATGTATTCAGATATTTTACGCAGACAATTATTAAACACATCGTTTCATTCTCTATTCAAAAGTTTCACTTCGCTAAGTCATTCATATTCTTTCAAACATGATTTAGGGGGTGTTTGCTTAAAGCTGAATGGAGCTGAATTTGAATGACTGAATCGGTCCGTGCGTTTATTTTGGTCTGAATGGCTGAATCCGTAATATGGACGAGCAGAATTGTTAAATCAAAATTTTTTTAGCTGAATGAAGTAAAAAAAATTTAATTTTTTTTAAAAAAAATATAAACTATTATATTAAGTAATATTAAATAAATTTACAATAATTTTGAATTTTTTCAAAGGGATAAAATAATAAAGTTTTGTCATTCAGACATGTCAATTATCAAATAGTTTTTTTTATTCACATTCACATTTACATTCAGATTCAGTTCATTCAAATTCAAATTCAGATTCAGATTCAGTTCATTCAAATTCAGATTTATTTAATTTTTATCAAACAACCTTTAATGTAGTGTAGAGTGGGCATATAGCAAAAATAAGTCTAGAGAGAAAAAAAAACTAGAGAGATAATAGTGAATTGTGCGAGTATAGGTAGAGCTCAAGTCCACAACAAAACAAAAGCAAATTAGCAAATACCCTTTTTCAATTCCCATCAAGTCCTTGTTGTTCATTCATTCATCTCTTCCCCTTCACCTTAAAGGCTTAAACCAACCAAAACCCTCCATTTTCTCTCTTGAAAGGTGGAGCTCCACCTGCAACAAAACAGACCCATCAATGGAAACCACCTCAAAACCTCGAGAGAGAGAGAACCCAAACTCCCCAAACAGCAATGGAAGCAGTACGAACAGCAGCCACAATGGAATTGGATCCGCCCAAATTCAAACTCCCCCGCTTACCCCAAAACCCGTTTCCAGATCCGAATCCAATCCATACCCAACGACTTTTGTTCAAGCTGATTCCACTACCTTCAAACAAGTAGTCCAACTGCTCACCGGATCATCGGAAACTGCTAAACAAGCCTCCAATTCAGATCCACCCTCCTCCGGAAAAAGCTGCAGTATACCGCCAATCAGAAGTGCGCAGAAAAAACAGAGCTTCAAGCTTTATGAAAGAAGAAATAGCCTAAAGAATGGCCTAATGATTAACCCCTCGATGCATAATTTTGCTCATCATAACAATAATTCTGGGTTTTCGCCACGTGGCAAGCCAGAGATCTTGTCGCCGAGTATTCTTGATTTTCCGTCGCTGGTTCTGAGTCCGGTGACGCCGCTGAGGGAAGATCAGTTTAATAAGTCATCCGGAAATTCGTCGGAGGAAGATAAAGCAATTGCCGAGAAGGGATTTTATTTGCACCCGTCTCCGATGAGTACGCCGAGAGGCGGACCGGAGCCGCAGCTGCTGCCTCTGTTTCCGGTGACTTCGCCGCGAGTTTCGGGGTCTTCTTCCTGAGGGGAGTGAGAGGGGTAAACAGTGTGTGGTTGTCCAACTGTGAGTTGTTGAAAGAAGGTATTAATGGATGATTTGGAGAGAAACAGGTAGAGATTTTAATTTGGTTCAATTGTACAATTTGATCACCTCTCTGTTTTCTGTTTCAAAAACAGAAAAAGCTGTTTCTTTCTTGTGATTTTTCTTTCTTTTTTGCTATTTTTTGTTTTGTCTTTTTTATTATTATTATTTTCCATTTTGTACTTTTTAAACTTACAACAATCAACAAGAAACTACACTATTCAGGTGACATTGATGCATCTTGTGATATGTTTATATGTATTTAGAAAAGGTTCCCTTTGGTTTTCTTATCAAAAGTGAGAAGGAATTTTTTTAATTCAAAATATCTTCCTTATCTCTTTTTTATTTTCATAACTGAAATTTCAAGACACCATTTTCATTTTCATTCTTTTTGTTTTTGTGTTGATACAAATATTAGTTTAAGGAGGGGATAATATTAGAAAATAAACAAAAGCAAAAAACTTGTTGGGGGATATGGCTTTGGAAACCTTCGAGTTAGTTTAGGAATCTATGCTATCCAACTGTTAAGTATACAGAGTGTTTTTATCTGGATATTTATTGATATTCTTAGTGTTCTATCCGGACATCATAAGAGTGTTATGTTGTTTTTATTTAAGAATTGATATTTTCAAAAGGCCACATTCACATGAATGTGGCTAATACTAGTAATTAATAGGAAAGAATGTCAAGCCCCTCAAGGGTTTATCTCTGGGGCTAATTTCTAGGGATATGGTCTTATTTGGAATAAATTCTCCTCCATATATAAATTCCATTTCTGCACAAACACATTTTAATGCCTTAGAAATAAGGGTCTAATCGAGTATTAAGTTGTTTATATTTGGTTCACAAAAGTACTACCTCCATTCCATAATAACTGTCTTTTTAGCTTGATGCACATAGATTAAGAAACTCATTTAATACTATCATTTAAGAACTATAATTTGTAGGAAATTCCATCACTACCCCTTTATGGGAAACTAAAAACTATTAATACAAGAAAGAAAATTTCTTGGAACAATGAGAAAAGTTAGGGGTAACATAGGAAAATAAATAATTTATTCTCTTAGAAAGTTGTAAACGACAAATAAATTGGAACAAATTTTTTCTTCTAAAAAGACAGTTATTATGGAATGGAGGTAGTATAAAATAATGTTTGATTGTAACTCGTTTAGCTACTGAGTCGAACACGGTCTCGAATCAAGCCCGAGCAGTTTGAACTTTTCGAACGAATATTTGAGGAGATTTGAATAATTTATCAAACTTTAAAATTTGCTCATATTTAAATTATGTATATTTCGAGTCAAGCTCAAATCAAACTTTTAATCAATGAGTACCAAAATATGCAACTGATGAAAGTAATTGCTAGTGGGCTGGATACTTCATACTTGTGCCTTCAAATAAAATCGGTCTTTATATTCTTAAAAATATTTTTATAATTGTATAATCAAACACTAATTTAATTTTGTTATAAAAATATAATTTAAAATTATAAAATATAATAACTATTTCAGTTTTTTTGGACTTAGTTCCCAAGGGCAAGGATTGTTATTGGTGTGTACTTTGTTTGTTTGTGTTCCGAGTTGAAAATGAGTCAAAGTTTGTTTATACTACCAACCATAGACCATGACATTTGTTTAGTTTTGTTTTAAATAAATTTATCAAAATAAAATTTGAAAAGAGAAGTGTTGGAAAAAAATTATTAGAGCATTCACAATAATTTTCTAATAAATTTTATATCCCCAATTTTGAAGAATAAATCAACAAATCGTTATTCAACAGTTTTCTTATTCTTATTTAACTCTCTATTTTAATCTCTATATATGATTTTACTACTCAGGATGAGGGAATCAAAAATATGTTATATATGTATACAGAATGACATTTCACATTCTCATTTAAGTGGACAACTGATATTCAACTCATCTTCATTTTCAAATTATAAAATTAATATTAAATTATTTTTTAAAAGTTAATTTCAAATGTATTCAAATTTAAAATTGATATAAATTTATTTAATTCAGGCCAATATAATTTTAAATATTATAAAAGTACTATTAATTATAAATTTTATTATTTTCAAAATTTAAATGAATCATGTTAATTTTAAATTAAAAATTATCACAAACTAACTTTTTAAAACTTAATATTGATCTTATGTACATTTGCAGCTACAATCCATTCAATACTCACTCCGTAAATTACTTAAAATTTAAAATAAAATAAGAGTTATTTTATAGTGGAATACAATTGATAAATTATATTCTCTTTTATAAATTATAAAATTATTATTATTTTTTATAATTCAATTTGATGCACTCCCAAACTAAATAATTTTGCTAAGAATTGTAAAATAAAAAATTTTATTAGTAGTATTTTTTTTTCTAAATAAGTTACATTATGTATTGATTAAAATTATATTTAAAAATATCACATACTTACTTCAGAAAAGATTAATAAATTAATAGCAGTTTTATAATTAAAAACAAAAAGTTGTAGTATATTACATCTATCATAAGCTCTAACACATGAAGCCAATACAAAGGTCGAATAGTTACAATGGTCAAAACTGCTTTGACGGTTGAAACTTTCAACTTTTAAATTTCATTATTTAAGAAATCAATATAAAGAATATGTTGGGTACATAATAAAAAAATTGAATCTTTATCATACAGAATGACCCAAGAATATTACAGAATTGAGATAAAGATAAGAAAACTATCATGAATGCTCTTAGTGTTTTAGCCTAAACACTCCCTTAGCCTAAGATTAAAAAGAGCACAAATTTTGTAAATTAATTTATTATATTATAGTATATATGTTGTATTATTTTTATAAATAGAGAAGTCTAGAAATGGAAAAAAAAATCTCATTGACAATCTTCGAATAGTCATATTTATAACAGGGAACGTGTATTTTTCATTGTAGTATAAACCATTTATTTAATGTTATTTGAAAAATAGTTTGTGTTGATTAATTTCACATCCAAAGTGAAATTGTGAAAACAATAAAATAGAACTAGCAATTTTACCTTTCAATTATTTGATTAGACTTAAAATTTTGGTGTTTTAATCATTTTCCTTTTTCTTCTAAAATTAGAAATGTATTTTAATTTCTTGAAATAAATTTATTACATTTTATATTTAAATTTAATATGATTTTGTTCAAGTTATGAGAACAACAAATATAATACATATTAGTTTACATCTTGTTTTGACAAAAAAATAATAATAATATTTTTGTGTCAAGTTTAAATTTTAAAATATCCTGAATGAATAGTCAATATATATATATAATACATATTAGTTTACATCTTGTTTTGACAAAAAAAAAATATTTTTGTGTCAAGTTTAAATTTTAAAATATCCTGATTTTAAAATATCCTGAATGAATAGTCAATATATATATATATATATATATATATATATATATATATATATATATATGGGGAGCGATCTATAGCATCTATATGCTATGGGACAATTATTGGCATATAGGCTCTAAACCACACGTTTTACTGATTAACGGCTGAGATTTAATAGGGGGAAATACCGTCCGCTAGTATTACTAGCGGATGTAATTAGTATAAAATCTGGACAATTTTACCCTTAGCCACAACCAACTTGACTTTAAAACAGCATGGTCCGCTAGTATTACTAGCGGATGCAAGTCAGTAGAAGGCACATGGTCCGCTAGTAATACTAGCGGATTGAAGACATTAAACTTTTGTATGGGTCGGTAATAGTAAAAAAGCATCATGGGTAATCTATTCGTTCAATGAGAGATGGGTCTTGGATCTTTTGAACAATGACGAAAGAGCAAGAGCAATCTGCCCTTCTTTTGTGCTCTGCGAAGACTTTCACAACAATGACGAAAGAGCAAGAGCAATCTGCCCTTCTTTTGTGCTCTGCGAAGACTTTCACAACATTATAGGAATCCAGGCGAACCCTTTTGGTAAGAAATCTAACATTTATATATCAAAAATTGAGTGAAGTTTCCAATCTCAGCTTGCAGGAAAGTGACAATCAAAGAGACAGTGTATGCAAGACACACCCAATCAGTTAAGGCCCAGTCAGTTAAAAGGTTATGTTTGTTTGGGAGATTCGAGCATGCCGACTCAACTATCAGGCTGTGTAAAAATGGTATTGCGTTTGGATTTCGGGGAAGTACTTATGACCACTTCTAAGCTTACAGGGATTCGCCCAATTCGCAGAACGATTGCAAGCTTCTTGTTTGTTTTATTTTTCCTCTAATATGTCCGCTAGTATTACTAGCGGATTGTGTAGTTACTGTATTTCGCATAGTCTGTCTTGGAGTATTGGAGGGGCATAAGGGTCCGGATTTTATACTAATTACATCCGCTAGTAATACTAGCGGACGGTATTTCCCCCTATTAAATCCCAGCCGTTAATCAGTAAAACGTGTGGTTTAGAGCCTATATGCCAATAATTGTCCCATAGCATATAGATGCTATGGATCACTCCCCTATATATATATATATATATATATATATATATATATATATATATATATATATATTAAATTTTGAAATGAAATTAAAGAGAGATAGTGACATGCATAGCAGTAACACAAATCCCCCAGATGCCATAATGATGACCGAAAAAGATATTAAATAGGGACAGGCCAAGGGCCTGGCCTGTGTGATAATATCAAAATTAATAAAAAGCAGAGAAAAATCTGATTTTCCTCTTCCCTTTTGCCTTTTCCCTCTTCTTTTTCCTTAATTTTTTGTTTGTTAGTTTATGTAGTGCGATGAGCAGAAACTGTCCAAAAGCTAAGATATTTTAGGTATTTTTACGTCGGCCCAATAATTAAAAAACAAAAAAACGACGCACATAAATACTCTATTCAGTTGAATGTTTGATATATATATATATGGTTCCCTTCCCCAGCGAACTTTAAACAGTCAACTAAAAACGAATTGATTATAACGATAATTTTTTTGTCGCTATAATATATAAAACCGATGACATAACTATGGCTACAGTTCGAACTGTGCTCAAAAAATCGCCGTTATAGCTCAAAAAATCGTCACTATATCTGATTCGTTTTGATTTGCTATTTGAGGTTCATTGGAGAAGTAGACCATATATATATATATATATATATATATATATATATATATTATTAGTAGCAAGTATTTGTTATGAATCAAAAATGAGCAATCACTATTGTTAGCGTTAAATACAAGAGCCAACGGTTGAAATTAGAACTAAAATTCACGTCCACTACAATTAGTAGCGGACGACGGATTACGTCTGCTACTAATAATAACAGATGACAAGTATCAGTACCGGCCCTGGGCTAAAGCCTAAGGTGCCTGGGCTTTAAACCCATTAAAATTTATAAATTTTTAGGGCCCCCAAGAGATATTTGTGTTATGTATATATATACCCAAAACAAAAGAGCCTAGTTCAAGTTAGTTTAAATTTAGGAACAATTACATTTTATAGTACATTTAAAAATATAATTACAAGAAAAGTGCCCTCATTAAATATTTACATAATTAATATCTTTAAAATTTTATTTTCATTATTAGTACATATTTATGATTCCTTTAATTATGAGATGTGTTTTAATTCTCAACCATCTCTCCCACAATTTTCTCCCCATCTCTCCCACAATTTTCTCTCACTCCATTTATGTTTCCCTTCTTCTTCTCCTCTCTCCCTCCGCCTCCTCCTCCTCCTCCTCCTCCTCCTCCTCCTCCTCCTCCTGTCCAACCCCTCCCCACCCTCCGCCTCCCTCCGCCTCCCCTTCCTCCCGCCTCCCCTCCTCCCTTCCTCCCGCCTCTGCCCCCCGCCACTACTCCTCCCGCCCCAGCCCCAGCCCCACACCATCTCCTTCCTCTTCCTCCGCCTCCTTTCTCCACCCACCGCCCACGCCCCAGCCCCACCCCCTCACTCCGCCACCCCCTCCTCCCCCTCCCTCCGCCCCTCTCTTCCTCCTCCCCCTCCATCCGCTACCCCCACCCCCTCCCTCCGCCACCCCCTCCTCTTCCCCCCTCCCTCCTCCCCCTCCCTCCTCCTCCTCCCCCCTCCCTCCGCCACCCCCTCATCCTCCCCCCTCCCTCGGCCACCCCCTTCTCCTCCTCCCACTGCCCAAGCCCCACCCCCTCCCTCTGTTATCGTCGCTCTGTTTCTGCAGTTTTTTTATAATGCAGTTGGTAGCCAAACCTTTATATGAAGGTAACTAATTCTGTTTTATTAAGTTTCCAATTTATTTTGCATGTAATACAGTTGGTAGCCAAACCTTCGTGCAGTTGGTTGCCAAACTTTCAGATCAAGGTAACTAATTCATACTGCATGTGTGAAGGTAAATTGATTATTTTGGTATAAAAGTTTGATTACCTTGATATAAAAGTTTGGTTACCTTGGTATAAAATTTTGGTTACCTTGGTATAAATATGCAGTGTTCTATTTTTTATTTACCAACATGAAATTAGTTGTCAAACTTTTAGACCAAGGTAACCAATTCAGTTGTATTTGATTACCAATTTTATTTTAAATGTGATGCAGTTACTAGTCAATTTTTGTGGCGGCGGCGTCGGCGATGTGGCGGCGGCAGCGGTGGCGGCGAGAGAGGAGGATGATGAACATTAGCTCCTTCATAATTTTTTATTTTTAATTTTCTCATTTTGATTTGAATTTTGAAATATGAATTTGAAATTGTTGTTAGAGACAAGATTTGAATTTGAATTATTAGTTATCCTTGATTTTAGGTTTCTTTATTAATGTGAATTGTATTATTTTTGTAATATGAGTCTTAATTACACTCTTTTTGTAATTATTTAGTTGATGCACTTTTCTTGTAATTACTTTCTATTTGTTGTATACTTATGTAAAGGACCCATTTTTGGATCAATTACATATTCTATTACATTTTTAAAAATAATTACAATAATAGTGCACTCATAAAATATTTACACAATTAATGCATTTAAAGTTTTATTTACATAATTAGTGCAATTAGAATCCCTTAAGTTAGGGAATTAGTATTCAATTAGAATTCCTTAATTAGGGGATTAAGATTGATTTACTTATTTAATTAAGTAATTAATAAGTCCCAACTACTTCCATCTCTCTGAAACTTCCAACTACTTCCGGTCTCTTCTCTCTTTCTTTTTCTCTCTACGATTTCTGTCGCTGCTCTGTTTTTGGGGTTTGTAATAGTAGTCGCTCTGAAACTTTCATACGGTCAGTCAAGTGATGCTCTTAATAATATAACGTCTGAAGCTTCCAAGAATACTCCCGAGGAGAATCATGAGATTGCGAAGATGTCAATGAAGGAAGATGTTTGTCATTACCAGGTTTATCTGTCCAAGCTTGATATTTCTACAGATCTTATACAACATGAGTT
Organism: Panax japonicus; assembly: GCA_020205505.1. Classification (NCBI taxonomy): domain Eukaryota; kingdom Viridiplantae; phylum Streptophyta; class Magnoliopsida; order Apiales; family Araliaceae; genus Panax; species Panax japonicus. The sequence continues at coordinate 88,950,322 of CM035091.1, forward strand.
GTACATGATGGTGGTGGTGGTGTTAAGATGATAAAAGAAATAGTTTGTTTAAATAAAGGCGAGGTTATGAAAAAGGTAGTAGTACCGTGGAGGAAGCATCTATAAAATTTGTCGTGGGCTCAGATATTGGTGTGGGTCAATAATTATTGCCCTTAGCAGATTTGGACATAGTGATCGAGCCGCTTCCAGAGTTCATAGATGCTATATTTTTTGAACCAGAGAATGATATCATAAATGATGACACTGATTCAGAGTACAGTTGCTGCGATTTTTTTTAAAGTACAGTTGGTAGTCAAACATTCATACCAAGGTAACCAATTCAGTGTTATTAGATTTCTAATTTATTATTAAAAAATTTATTATATATTTTTTTATTTAATAGTGCAGTTGGTAGTTAACACTTTATACAAATGTTACCAATTCAGTTTTATTGAGTTACCAATTAATTAAAAAAAAATTATTATAGATTTTTTTTATAATGCAGTTGGTAGACAAACCTTAATACAAAGGTAACTAATTCAGTTTTATTGGGTTACCAATTAATTATAAAAAATCTATTATAAATTTTTTTTTCATAGTGTTGTTGGTAGCCAAACCTTAATACAAATGTAACCAACAAAAACTAAAATTGTTACCTTTGAAAGTTTTGGTTACCAACTGCACTGAAATTTATATTGGTTATTCACAAAAACTAAAATGGTTACCTTTGTATAAATATTTGGATACCAACTGCACTAAAATTTATCTTTTTCTCCTTTTTATTTTTGGACTAAATCAACCTTCGTCATAATGGCAGCTGTGACCGGCGTCTATGGTGTTGAAGCGGCGGCGTCCATGGTGCGGCGAAGAGGAGGAGGAAGATGACCGGCGAAGGGGAGGATGAAGATGAAGTTGCCAAACTTTGAATATTTGAATTTTAATTATTATTTTTGAATTTGAATTTATTTTGTTTGTTAAATCTAAGATATTTGAATTATTAATTATGGTAGTTATTTCTCCTTGATTTTAGGTTTCCTTATTATTATGAATTGAATCCTATACTAATTCCTTAAATTAAAGAATCTTAATTGCACTAATATTGTAAATAAATATAGAAAGTGTATTAATTACGTAAATTTTTTATGAGTGCATTAATAGTGTAATTACTTTCTAAATGTTGTATACTTGTGTAAAGGACCCTTAATTTTTTTTATGTCTATCTTAATAGAAATTCATAAAAGGCCCATTTTTTGTTGTCGATTTAGGCCCTTAAAAACTCAGGACCGGCCCTGACAAGTATCGTTCGCTACTAATAATAACGGATGCCGCTGAAAATAGTTACGGACGTGAATTTTTCACTTCTAATCTCAGCCATTAGTTCCTATATTGAACGATAAAGATGCTATTTAACTATTTTTATCTATATCAAGTACTTGCTATGGATCATTTTCATATATATATATATATATATAAATTGGATCAGGTCCGGACCTCCCGGACGGGAGAAAATCCGGACCCGAATTTTTTTTTTTTTTTTGTAGAACTAAAAAAAAAAAATTATGAAACTGAAATTTTTCAATAATACAGTGTTTTGGGTGTGTTTTTAATACCTACACCAACCAATGTATGTACAGTCTGCCCAGACTGTACAGACATGTTTAGTTATAGGCATCCAAATCACGCCCAAAACACTGTATAATGTAAAAATTCCAATTCCATAAATTTTTTTTTTAGTTTCAAAAAAAAAAAGCAAAAAAAAAAAAAAAGTCCGAATTTTAACAAATTCCGGGAGTCCGGACCTGATCCGGACTCTATATATATATATATATATTCCAAAGCTTTGAGGTTCAAGCCATGGTGCCTTCCTCTTCTTTTTTTAAACCATTAGCAAAATGAATATATATTCTAAATCTGGTTATATTTTTAGTGAATCAAAACTTGATTCTTAAAAGTAATAAACTCTTATAATCATAATCACATTAGAAACATAAAAAAGGGTTAAGTTCAAATGACCACCTGGGGTTTGGGTGGTTTTTCACTTAACCACCTGTAGTCAATAAAGCTACATTTAAACTCCCGACTTTTTGAGTTAAAGTGAAAACGTCACATTTTCCATCAAACTTAACTCTGCGTGTATGTTAGACGCCAAAAGCGTGTGAAAAGGGGATTTAACAATTAAAAAAGACTGAAATACCCCCTTCTCCAATTCTCTCATTTCTAACTCCTCAAACTGATTTTGATCCCGATTTTGATCTCCCCAATTTGCAGGCCCACCTCACCCTCTTTGCTCTACTTGCGCCAACTCTGTAGAACTAAGACCCCACAAAACCCAACAATTTCGGCATAGCTTCAAGCTCCTCCAATGGGGACTTGCTCGTTAAGGGTTATATGGAGGAATCAAACTCTGTTTCCGATTTTGCTAATAAGGTAATTGGGGCACTCCCTTTAATCGGCCTTTTTGCTCGGATATTATCTTCTCCTTCTCTTTTTTTCAGATCGATTCATTAGATTCCCCCAAACTGTTGACATTTATATTTATCATCGGAACTGTCATCTTCTCCTTCTCTTTTTTTATTTCGATGATAAAGGAGCAGATTTAAAAAAAGGAAGGATAAAAGGATGAAGCTTAGTCATCTTCTCCCCCAAACTCTCGGTCTCCATTTGTTTGATAAAATGCCTCAACAAAGAAATGGGCACAAATACTCTGTTTTGGGCTATTCAATCGGTATTGTGGAACATATTTGGAAAATATGAGTAATAGAACTTAAGTAATGGAGAGAGAGTTAGTGGGTTTGTAAGTCATATTAGTGGCAAGAAGGAGGTGGCATTCAGGAGAGCAATTGATCACTTACTAACCTCATGAAAAGCTTGAGCTGTCAACAAAATTAAGAGCATAAATGTATGATGACTAAGCTAGCAACGGATGAATATGGAGCAGGGGAGGCTGCCCACCACCTCCATTCCATTTCTTGTTTCTTCTCTTTCTTTAATTGTTAATCATACCCACGCCACCCGAACCAAATATCAAATTCCTAAATTTTCTAAAATTTAGTGGGTTCGGTTAAAGAGGAAGAAGGAGCTTAAGAGGACTGCAGTTGTAGAGAAATTTGGAACTAATTCTGAGATCAAAGGCACTACAACATCATTGAATTGGCAATTTGCAGCGAAATAGGAGGCATGTGTAAGTTTCATGAAGATTTATATATAAATAGGTTGATTTATATAGTTTATGTGCGAATTGGGGTAAATTGTATTTAAGGTATCCATGAATTAGCAGAATGGAGCTTAGTTGTTGTTTGGAGTTATATGGATGAAAAATATGGATCAAACCATACATAATTGGTTGTGAATTCTGAAATTTAAAGAATGCACGCGTATTGTTTGACAAAAGTCCTATTAGGGACTGTTTTGTTTAAAGATTGAAATTTAGTAGAGGTTGATGCCAAGAATAAGTGAAATGTATCTATATTCCATTAAGGTGGAATTTCTGAAATCTGAACTTTGGTTAAAAGTAGATTTCAAATTTCATAGTTGAAATAATTGGATTTTAACTTTTAGACTGTTTTGATTCGGATTTCTCTGTTGGTTTTATATCTACTTAGAATCTTAAACATCAATTTGACCTCCTCTCCCTGTTGATTTGATATTCAGTTGATATTCAGCATATTAGGGGAAGAGAGAGAGAGCAAGTCAGTGTGTAAAATCAAAAGCTTGATTTTGATATGGAATCAGAAGTCTCCTTGAGGATAATTAAGTCTTTAGCCAAATCATTTAACGGAGTTAAGACGGAAAACATTTTTTCACTTTAACTCAAAAAGTCAGGAGTTTAAATGTAGCTTTACTGACTACATGTGGTTAAGTGGAAAAACACTTAAACCCCATGTGGTCATCTGAACTTGACCCTAAAAAAAAAACAGGAAGCAAACAACGAACACCACCACAAGGTAACTTTTATTGGAAATGCTGAGCTTTTTTCGGACAAATTAAAAGAGAATCAATTGTGGAGTAATTAAGCAAAGAATTCAATTCTCATGGAAGTTGAATAATAATGACTAATGCGTTTCACATTTATTTATTCAAATATAAGCTGTAATTTTATATATCATTCATGCATGCATTAGGTAAAAATAAGCAATAACCCCATACAAATACATTCCAAGAAGAGAACACACCCAATCCTAGATTTCTGAAAAAGATGTTACCGTCCTAAATCCATGATTCTCTGGAAGCAGTCCATTTCCTGGCCGGACAGATATGATCACCTCCAAACCTGAAACAAGTAGTATTAAAATTCAAATGTCAGTGCTGAAGGAAAATCCTATACACACCAAAAGCTATCTGTGTGCACTCTCTCAGAAACCAAGCCATAAGAATATACTAGTCCTTTAGGCAAAACCTTCATAGTAATTGGATCCGATGGCCTTAAAAATGTGTTTTCAAATTCTTTGTTTTTTTTTGGGAAACAGTACATTGGATAACCTATCAAAAGTGAGATGGGTTTTACCTGCTGCCTTTGCAGCTACGCCTTCTTGATAGACGTCAGTAATAAACAAAATCTCTGATGGCTTATGCACACCAAGAGTCTCTGAAATTTCAATATAACTTCTTGTTTCTTTCTTGTTCCTAAGCAAAAATAGAAGAATAGGATGGTTTTTTTAGTGAAAAACCGAGTCGGTATAACTTCTTGTTTCTTTCTTATTGAAATTATTATGGAAATTCAAAATATTACCCCACTGTGGTATCAAAATATCCACTCAAGTAATTTCTCAAGTCACCATAATTTGTGTAGCCAAACAAAAGCCTCTGCGCCAATCTGCTACCGCTGGAATATATGTATACCTGAGGAGAGAAAAATATAAAGTTACTCAACACTTGAAACAATTCTATTTCAGAGATAATGAACTGCAACTAACACAAGACTATATATACTCAAAAATAAATATCCTAAAAATGCTAAACATATGCCCCGGGTACACAAAAATGAATATACGCAGTATCCCTTGGGCATTGCGCCAACCCCAAATGTAGTAACTGGGGAAGCAAGTATCTAGGCCCCTGTGGTCAGCTTACTATGTTACTTATGATGACCAAAAATGATACATGTATAGGGCAAAGGTGAAAAAATGCCCCTGATGTTTATCCAAAGTCCCACTTCCACTCTGAACTTTTTTTCTTTCAAAAGTACACTTGACATTAAAAAACGTAGCTCAAATATACCCTCCCCGTTAAAAAAATGCTAGCTAGACAAACAAATGTTAATTTATTTTTGATGTGGCCGACACGTGTAAAAAATAAAAGTTAATAAAAAAAAATATTTCTTCTTTCTTCTTCTTCTTTTCTCTCTCTGATCTCCTTTCTCTATTTTTTTTCATCTGCGCCATACGAAACCTCTATGATAAAAAAACCCCAAATCAAAACCCCACCAATTAAGATCTGTATACAAATCAAAGCCACATCAGCCTTTCCCTGCTTACTCCTCATCAGATTTGAACTTGAATTGATGAAGAAATTGGCTAAAAATTACCTCCGCGATACAAAGTTCACTATCATACGTTTGAGGTGAGATTTAATCATTATTTTGAGCTTTTGTTACTGATTTTGGTATAATTCTACTCGAAATTTGTTGGGGAACAAAGCTCAGTCATTTGCAAGCTCTAATCGAATGATCTGATTGGATTTGAAGCAAGATTTTAGGGGTTTTTTTAGTTTCACGATTTAGCAAAATTTCTGAATTTTGGGGTTGATTTTGAGATGATTTGATGAGGTTTGTGCTCCTAATCTTTTTGAAATTTCTGTTTGGTTCTCTTTCCAAACTTAATTTTAATCGGTTGATGTCATTTTGTGTGTGGGGGTGATGAAGAGTCTGCAAATTGCTTTGTTTTTTGCATTTCTCTGTTTTTTGAGAATGGAGGGAGTATATAATTCTACGAGGCTGTGATTGTAACACCCCGAACCTGATACAAGCCCGAAGTGATACACGCCACAAGTCCAAAGGCCAGCAAGGCAACAATATCAATAACACGCAGCCCAAACAAAGCAACTCAACAATAATCTTAATTTAAAACCCAACAATATATATATTTTAATTCAATCCAAATGAAATACCAATAAATACTACATTCAAATAATGGAGACGCAACTCTTCAAAATTAAGAGTTTTATCAAAATTCATCAACAAAAGAAATAATATCTAAAACTAAACTCCAACTATTCCAAGCGCATCAAATAAATGCTCAACTTTCAACGATGAGACTTGTAAAAATATCATTTGCAAAAATACTTTTTCGAAAGCGCGTAAGTTAGAGGATGGGTTAGTGTTATGAGCAGACATAAGACCTGGTGTGGCGTCTTTGAGCTGCCCACATATGATGCGGTGTTCAATAAAGCGTTAGTGATCGAGAAGGGCTTAGCAGAAATGGAGAAAGGAAAGAACAATAAGAGAGAAAAGCTATCCAGGGGAGAGTCGAGTCATGGAGGACCTACGAAGAAGTCGAATATACAAACCACTAAATTTAGAGGAAATCAAGGAAACCAATGGAATCAAGAGAACAAGCTGAGGTGTACGAGGTGTGGTAGGAACCACCTAAACAAGGAATGTCGTTGGAATACGGGAGCGTGTTTTCATTGTGGAGATTTCGGCCAAAGGATTACGCAATGCCACAAGAACCCTCCACCAAAAAGAGAAGAGAAAGAAGAGGAAATAACGTTGGCAAGTCTGAGGCCAACTCGAGGATGTGTGTTTCAGCTTTCAGGCAACCAAAATTAAGGTATAAAACTCTTTTGTCAATTGTGCTAATTAGTTAAATAATAAATTTTTCTTCATCATGTAATATTTATGTTTTCTTTAGAATTGTGATTTGGGAATTTGGAGGACCAAATTCTTTTAAGGTGGGCAGAATGAATGTAACAATCGGGTTTTCTATAATAATAATAATTAAATAGTAAGATAATACTAACTGACATCTGTTAACTAAATCCTACATTTAAGGATTTGTGTTATATTTTAAAAACAAAGGGATAACTATAGTTTTAAATTTGAATTAACATCTATTTGTTCTCATCTTTTAAAACGCTGGGATTGGGATAATATTAATGAGGGTTTGAGAAAGAAATATCAGACGAGAGAGAGAAAAAAAGAACGTAAAAACTTTTTTGGCTTTGGAACTACTGCAAAACAGAGAAGAAAGGAAGAAAAATCAAAAAGGTAAAACCTAAACCCTTCTTTTAAAATTATGAGATAATATTGTATTATATATGAAAATTTTAGATTTTTAAAGCCTGAAAATGGTGTTATGTATGTGGTTTTTGTGAAAATAAATGATATTTTTTTAATCGCATATATATATATATTTATAATTATTTCGGTATAGATGTGCGAAAATTTTAGCCAGGGTAAACTTGTAGAGTTTGTAATTTCATTGATGTGTGTTAGTATAATTGTATAATTACATATTGACTATCGTGCCTGTAGGTGTATATATATGTGTGTGGGTAAGGAATCTTTTTATCTTTAGACGTGTGCATATATATATATATATATATATATATATATATATATATATATATATATTGTGATGTTAGTAGAAGTTTCGAGTTCTGTGTATATAAATGATTAGTATACATTCTTGATCATGGTTATTGTTTGTAATTATATGTGTAGGTATTGGTATCTTGCATGAAATTATTATTTATAACTATAAAATGAATTCTAAACTAATAACAAAAAATATTTGTTTTAATTTTAAATTTATAGTTTCAATATTTAAGTTATTATAATTTAAGAAGATTATTATAATTTTAGGTATATTAATTAAATACATATTGAATTAAAAATAAATAAATATTACTTCCTCCGTCCCAGGATAAAAGTCTTGGTGGACTTTTCACGCATATTAAGAAGAGGAATAAAATGACAAAATTGTCCATAATAATGTCATTAAATATGGAGAGAGAATTAGAATAAGAAAAGTGTGAGATATTTAATACTACGGGCATAATAGGAAAAAATGTATAAAAGTTTGGTTATTAAAAGAAAGTGAACATTTAACATGGGACAACCCAAAATAGTAATAAGGACTTTTATCCTGGGACGGAGGGAGTAAATATTAGTGTAAGATATAAAAGGTGTACACCTTAGTAAGTCCTAAATTTAATATTAAATATTGAATGCAATTTATAGTTATAAATATACTTGCATAATAATTTCATGCAAGATACCAATACCTACACATAATTACAAACAATAAGCATGATCTAGAATGTATACTAATCATTTATATACACAGAACTCCAAATTTCTACTACCATCATATATATATATATATATATATATATATATATATATATCACTATTCTAAAAATCTCCGCCTAGGCGCTAGGCTCCCCAGGCGCCTCACCTAGGCCCAAGGTGGCAAAAAAATTCCTCCAAGAAATTAGACATTTTTTTATTTTAACAACTAACCAAATCAAATCTTGATATATTTATTTTTCTAATGATTTATCATATTCATAATACAGGTGGTAGCATATCAAATCACAACAAGAAGTGAACAATATCAAATCAAAATGGATAATTTTATTATAGTTGTAATTTTTTGAACTTGTACGTACCAACTTCAAATTATATAAATGATGATACATTTGTAATATTTAGTTTAATTCAATATAATTCTTAAATTTATGTTTAGTTTCTTAAATTTTAATATTGAATTAAATTCTTGAAATTTTAAATTTTATTATTTAATAGCAATCTTATTTATAGACCTGGCAAAATTGGGCCCGGCCCGTAAAAATTGGGCTTTGGGCTTAACATTTTTAGCCCATGAAAACTTGGGCGTTTTTGGCCCGGCCCGTTTTGGCCCGGCCCGTGGTGGCCCGGCCCGCGGGCGGCCCGGCCCGTGAGTTTTTTTTTTTTTTTAAATAAAATTTTGCTACTTGTAGGGCTTGAACACAAGACTTGTAAGTAAATAAATAAGAGTTCAAACCAACTAAGATACAACAACTACTTGTTTTTAATGCAATCTTCAATAAATTTTAACTATATTTGAAAATTATAAATAAGATATGTAGTTAATGTAGGTAATTAATTAATAATACTAATTTATAATACTATTAAAATTTTAATTGATTTAGATATGTAGTTAATAATTTCAAAGTATAAAACTATTAAACTAACAATTATTAGTTTAAGTTAGATAATATAATTATAAAAATTTAAAATAATATAACAATTATTAGATTGCAAGTCCAAAATCTATACACAATAATATAGATAATTTTATCCCTTAATTATGCAATCCCCTACTTATTGTAGTACATTTGGAAAGTAAATTAATCATTATCCCTTAATTATGCATTCCCTCTACTTATTTGGAAAGTAAATCAACCATTATCCCAAATCATGCCTTTAGAATAATATCTAAAATTATAATACTATTAAAATTTTAATTGATTGAGATATGAAGTTAATTTAAGTAATTAAAATTATTATTATTACTATTTTTGGTGTATCAAGATTTTGCAAAAAAAAAAAAAAAAAAAAGCCCGCGGGCCGGCCCGGCCCGCCCAACCCGGGCTACGGGCCTCACTTTTTCAGCCCGCCAAAACCCGGGCCGTTTTAGCCCGGCCCGTTTTTGGCCCGCCCGCGCCCGGCCCGGCCCGGGCCGGGCCCGCCCGTTTGCCAGGTCTACTTATTTATAAATAAAACTAATACGTTAAAAATATGTTTGAACTTTAACATTAGCAATATAGATGTCTTTGACTTTAAGAAAAGACCTTTAGTATAGATTGTTTTGCTTTATATTATTATTTCGTTTGGATAAATATAAGATAAAATATTAAAATTGGTTTAAAATAAAAAATCCTGCCTAGGCCCCGTAGGCGTTAGGCCCCCCTCGGCCGCCCGCCTTCCACTTAGCGCCTTTTAGAACATATATATATATATATGCACACATCTAAAGATAAAAGATTCCTTGCCCACACATACATATATATACACCGACAAGCACCATAGTCAATATGTAATTATACAATTATACTAACACACGTCAATGCAATTACAAACTCTGCAAATCTACTCTGACTAAAATTTTCGCACACCTGTACCGAAATAATTATATATATATATGCGATTAAAAATATATCATTTATTTTCACAAAAACCACATACATAACACCATTTTCAGGATCTTGGCTTTAAAAATCTAAAATTTTCATATATAATACAAATATTATCTCATAATTGAAAAGAAGGATTTAAGTTTTATCTTTTTGAATTTTCTTCCTTTCTTCTTCTCTGTTCTGCAGTAGTCCCAAAGCCAAATAAATGTTTACGTTCTTCTCTCTTTAGTTTGATATTTCTTTCTCAAACCCTCATTAATATCATCCCAATCCCAGCGTTTTAAAAGATGAGAACATATAAATGTTAATTCAAATTTAAAAACTATAGGTATCCCTTTGTTTTTAAAATATAACACAAATCCTTAAATGTAGGATTTAGTTAACAGATGACAGTTATTATTATTATTATAGAAAACAAGATTGTTACAATGATGATGAATGGTATGAGCTTATTGTCCAATTATTCTTCATTTTTTATCACCTGAAGTTGGAATTAACAGTAAAGTGCAGTGCGATTCAGATGTTAAATTCACAATACTCTGTCAGATACAAATTGATGATATTCACAAGCTAAAAGGTTTTCTTCATAGTTTCTTACTCACAAATATGTTTACAGGGTGCCGAAGATGAACTAAAGCATGTTGTGGGGATTGTTCAGCCAGTAAGTGTGACATTCCAGGTGATCAAGGGCTTCAAATTATCCAATAGATGGAGTTTACACAAGTGACAGTGGCAATCCTCCCATGGTAAGTGAATATGAAAGACCCAAATGAAAATTGAGTAATAAATATTGAAATACTTTGTGTAGATAAGTTCAATATAATGAGTTGATGGTATGTGATGAGATTTGTAACTCTCGTATGCAACTGGGGGTTGCGATTAACAGAGGAGAAAGAGAATGGAGGAAGGAGATGAGGAGAGAAGAAAAAAAAGGAAGAAAGATTTTTTTTATTACCTTTTCTTTTTGACACCTGTCAGTCACATCAAAAATAAATTAACATTTGTTTGTATAACTGGCATTTTTTTAACGGGAAGGGTATATTTGAGCTACGTTTTATAACGTTAAGCGTAAAAAAAAGTTCAGGGTAGAAGTGAGACTTCGAAAAAAACATCAGAGGTATTTTTGGACCTTTGCCCTATATATATATATATATATAACCAATTGAATTCAAAATGTATGACAATCCAACAAAATTAAAGGTGTGGCTTCCAATTTTAGTTTTTGGGGAATGGATACATCTGAAGTTCTGAACAATAATAATTTTCTATTGTTGACAAGTTAAAAAAGACATCATGTGAACAATAGTAATTTGGCAAAAAGTGGTAACCGAAGTAGGGAGAGGGAGGACAAAATTAACCTGAAATAGAAAATTAAAACGAAAAATGGGTATTTTGAGGGACAGGTTCTACTTACTTTGCCAAGAAAAAGTCCATCCATAATCCATGTACCTTTTCTTTCAATATACAATTCTGATCTAATTACAAAATAAAAAACAAAAGCCAATTAAAATGTGAAACTAACCTTGATGCCCAAAGCATGCCACTTCTCAAGAGCTTCAGGTACATCATCAAAAACTACGCCTTCTATTTCACTTTTCTGAAATCCAGTTCGCCATATATGACCCTGTGTGCTTAGATGTTAGTCAGATTCTAAGGATTCTGAGGGAAAGAATAATGTGTGTATAACATGCATTTTGCTTACTTGTAATTGTTTCAAGGCAGTAATTTTCCTGTCAGCTTTTATCATTGCTTCCACATTAGCAACCAAAGCTGCAATCACCTCCTCTTTCCCTGCGTCATTAGAGGGAATAGGCACAGCACCTATAATTCCTTGCTTCAGATCATCCTCTACCTGGAAGTAGAACATTAAAATATTATTGCGTTCCATATGCTAGTTTGAAAGAGAAATCAAGAACTTCGGATAACACATAAAATTGGAACCTATACTGCACTACAAACCATTAACTCAACTCAACAATGCCTTTATCCCAAACAAGTTGTGGAAGGCTGAAAATGAATCACAGGTGTAAACGTAAAGCAGAAAGGCAAGAGAAAAGGAAAATAAATAAAAGAAAGAGAAGATAGAATAAAATAATGCAACTAAAAGAATATAAGTAAAAGATTGTAAATAGAATAAAAACACAACTGCAAATAAAAATTTAAAAAATACGCATATATAGATGAAATGATGCTAAAAAGAAACAAAGAAGAAAACTTGGGACAAGAGAGAGGGAATAAAAAAAAGATAGCACAAATGTAAAAACTAAAATAATGAGTTAGAAAATAATACTCAACATCACCTTTTATCCAAAACTAGACAATGCACATGTTATACTCATCAATGGCTTTCAAATCCCATCTTATGCATATGACACTCGGCTCCATATAGCATTGCTAACCACATCAGTATAAAACTTCCTTTCAACTTGGATGGGATTTTACAATTAACAACCCTGATGCACCACGCTACTTCAATGTTCAACCATCCATCTCTAATCTTGTGGCTAGCATCTCCCCCAACTCGCAACGAACCATTAGTGTTTTTTATTTTTGTTTAGAGAAATTCTCAACTATTGCTTGTGAGATGAACAGCCATACCAATTCCAGTAATGAAAAATATTAAGATGATGACAAAATTTTAAATAAACTAGTGAATACATGAGAGATAGAGAGAGAGAGGGGGGGGATGGGGAGGAAGAGAGATGATACTTTGAAGATGAACCACCGTAAAGTGCACGTATTGGATGTAAAGTTCAAAGATATTATGTCTAACGCAATTTTCAGTTGTACAAAGACGATGCACCATGCATTTCAAAATAAACCAAGAAGACTAGAATGTAAAGTTATCCAGTTTTTGTTCACCATTATAAAGGAATGTCTGGAAGTTCTGAATTAATGTAACTAGTTATTCAAAAGAGATGTCATGTGAACTGCCTAACATGCTCTCACCTATGGACAAAGACACTCCCTGCTAATATTTGCTTGCTGAATTATAGACATTAGGACAAATTGAGAAAGAAACAGATGTAGAAAAACAAAACAACTTCTGAAACGAAGGGGAGAAAATAAGAACAAGGGCAAAGCAGCCTATAGTAGCCTGCCTATCGATAAATAGAAGTTTGCTTCGAAGTTCAAAAAATAAACTACAATCTAGGGTAAAATACATGAATAACAAAGAAAACAATCACCCATCTCTTTTACTAAATGGTGGAATTATATGAAGATAAACTCTCTAGATCAAGTGGTATAATTCAGAAATTGTAAGAAGAAAAATACTCACTTGAGAGCGTAACAACTTGATATCATCTTGAGTTTCTGCAGTATCGTATGTTGCATCTAGATGCCTTCCCACATTTTCACGGGCATATGGAAAGAGAATTTCAGTAACAAATGATATAGGAGTAGTAGTCCCTTCAATGTCAAGAACAATGCAACGCTGCCACACATTGTAATAAATAACTAGATGAATCAAAATCGCAATAGTGAAGCTCACATAAGATTTATAGTAGAATGGGAGAATACTTCAATAACTTACATGTGAAGGCTCAAATTCATTATTTGAGATAACAGTCCCGGCCTTGATAGACATACTCGCATTATAGGCACCTTTTAATACTCCTTTGAAACTATGGATTGGGCCATGATTAGGAGTTGAGCAGTCCAGACCAAACTGATGAAGTTTGATAGCAGCATCAAAGAGATAATGATAACATTCAGCCTGAAAAACAGTATACTGTCAGCTGGAGCACATCAAGATAAACTTAATTCCTTAAAGTTGCATCAGTATAAAGAAAACAGATGAGTAAAAGAAAATACCTGCACATTATGCGTCCGTAATTTATACACTTATTCAACATAAATAATTATTGTAACCATGATACACATTGTTAGAAACCTATATTAATTATTCAACAGGTTAAGTTTTTACTTTTTAGAGAAATTGTTAAGGTTTAGGAAAAATCATCTACTTTGTACTTTTTTGTGGTAAGTTTCCAGTTTGTACTTGGTTCTTTGTTGGTGGAGTATGCACTGTGTTTACTTTGTGCATAATGGAGCTCCTTATTGTATCTCCGCACATGCAACTGGTAATTGAATGTGACAGAAACTGTTAAAGTATGATAAACATATTAGGTCCCTTCTATAGCAACTTAAACTCTTAAAGCGATTGGTAATTTAAAATTATATTATAAGGTATTTGCACGTTTTCACTAGGCTATGTCAAAATTGTCCACAACAGACAGTAGTAGAGTACAAGAACAAACTCAGAATCAATTAATCAAGCTCATCAAGACCATGATCCTTATTGGTCAGGGAAAATACAAGAAGGGCCTAATGGGGTTTGTAGACCCCACCAGTTTTTTCAAAAAAATTAGTATAGGGTTGCAAGCATAGTTGTCACGGCGCCAAGGTGAGACGCGACGGTAGTTGACCGCCAAGACGCCTAGGCGATAAGGCGCCCGCCATGGCATTCGTATGGCGACAAGTCGTTAACAATGTACAATTTATATATTATTTGTTTTATTTCAAAAGTATATTACACAATAAAAATTTATATACTCTAAAACCCAAAACATAATAATTAACGGTCTATACTCTGTTTCTAGTCATATAGCTCAAACAAAGTCATCAACTATGAAGTCATTTCCGTCTCCCACACGAGCATTCCTCTCATTAAAAGTAGGGTCATGAGTTAGGTTAAGGTCATGGGTTGAGTCACTTGGGTAATTGGAAAAGTCCATGGGTTATGATGAGTCATGGTAAAAAATGACTTAATCACTTGACTTGGGCCTGCTACCAATGTGTGAGCCTTGGCGTCTCGGCGTCCAAGGCGTTGCCTTACCCTTCTCCAACGCCAGAACGCCTAGTCGTCGCCAGAGCCGGTCCTGGGTTTTGTAAGGCTCAGGGAAAAAATTTTCAAGTGTGCCCCTTTATACAAAATAAATAAATAAATTATCAACTAATTAATTTTATTAAAATTATAAGAATTTACAAAAGATAAGTAAGAACACTTTGGGGCCTCGTTAAAAAACTTGTTTGGAGAAAATCTAATGGGACAAAACCCCAAACGAAGGAAAAAGATTACCCCGAATTGTAAACATTGCATTAAAAACGAAGAACAAGAATCTCAGCCAAGTTTTCTGTTGAATCAAATAATAAATAAAAAAAAGTTAACAAAAATATATATTACGATTTACAAATTTATATATCTAGATTCTATATGTATCTTTAAAAAAAATTACCTTTAAAAAAAAGCACTGGTCTAGCTGGTGGATGATTTATTTTCCAACTTTGTTAGAGAAGATAATCATCGGAGAAAAAATTGCTTGCGTTGCGTTATGAACTGAGATCGAATGGTTTTTCCTTCTTTTTATGACTAAGAGTATTTTGATTCACCATATTTATTAAATTGTTTTATATTATATTTTATAATTAATTTTTTATTTTTTTTATACACATATATACATAATTTTTTTCAAATTTGGGCCCTCCTTAGCTTTGGGTCACCGGGCTGTAGCCCTGGTAGACCTGGCTCAGGGCCGGCTCTGGTCGTCGCCTGACAACTATGGTTGCAAGTGAAACTCTTTTAAACTAGAAGTGTCAAAGTGAACTAATTTTAGTTAAAGAGTTAAATTTCAATATTTTCAGTTATAACGACCCGTGATTTTGAAAATTATGCTCAAGTTCTTCAATTTGATTTTTAGACACATGCTACTCTCTTTAGTAGTTGCAAAAAGGAACAAAGCAAAAACGGAGACATGATAACAAAATTGAGCTTCTAGATTTTATTTTTCTTGTTTACCTTTTCTCTTGTGTGTGAAGTATCATTTAAGTAGGCCTTTTCTTTCCTGGTAGGACTCCTTTGTGATAAGTTAAGGCGACTTCAAGACATCAAACACTAAGCCCCTCGTGCAGGCAACTATGCAATCTGTGAGCTCAGAAACCCAATTCACCTTTATCATTCTGGTGTTTGTTATTTCTTAAGCTGTGTCACACTTGTTGAACAAAAAACCCTTCACTAGCCCCTAATTTCCAAAATAGTAAATACACTTGAGTAATTTCATGGAAGTGTTTTATCTACATTGTCTGCATCTATACTTTGTATGTGCATTTTGAAATAGAAAAGATGAAAATCAGTATATCTTGGTCTTTTTGTTGCCGAATTTATTGACATTCAACTAACTTAAATTAATTGTGGCTAGATCAAATCAACACATCTACGTCTAGCTCTATCTCAAAAACGCAACCACAGTAAAGGAGAAATTGAGTTGAGGCCTTACTAAATTTCAGAAGTTTGCAAGAACAGAATATTTAACAAACATCAATCCTTTCTTCAGAATTATTACATCATATTCCCTGGAATTTCCAAAAAAGAAGTCCAATTTTGACTTTAAAATTGAAATGAATTCATTTAATTTTAGTCGAAACAATCTTGATTATTGTAAACTAATTTAAAAAGTACTGATAATAATAAAAAATTATTGTTTACAAAAGTAAAGTGAATTCACATCAGTATTAAATTTTAGGATTTTGTGAATTGAATTTTAAAGTCAAGTGATACTCTTTCTTTGTAATGGAGATAGTATTTGAAATTTATGATCGCAACCTAGTTATTCCTTGCAAACAAAAGAATGATCAGCAAACATGTTCAACTGATTAAATATAAGAAAATCTTTCTGTAGCAACAAAAACCTGAGTTTTGGCACTGATCCAAGAATCCCCCCATATATATATGCCATGGTTCCGGACCAGCACAGCTGTTGTTTTTGGGTAAGCTTCAATCTATAAAAGGAGGGAAAGTTAAAATCAGTAGTCTCAGATCAAATGAACCGAAGAGCAGGCATGATTGGTTTTAAGTTCACATGAAACAAACGCAGAATGCTGAAGTTCCAAACCCAATGATGACAATTGGATGCATTTTATAAAAGTATTTCCGTAGAAAGTTAAAGTCTCAGATCATGGCAGTAGTGTCTGGGACTGGAAATTAGAAAAATAATATACTGATCATGAGCTTTAAAATATATTTATTCTCAAGTTATTGACTATAAATCAAAAGAGCTTCTTTCTCATGATTATTAACAACTCAACCTTAATCAAGTAGTTCTGTTCAAATTATTTCAAATTTTCAACCACACACAACACATTGCAATTAGGATGCTAAATTAAGGAAATCAATAGTCAATTTAAAGTACCATTATAGATATATTAATCCTCACTAATTAATTAGCTTCTCTGCGTATATGCTTTAACCATATGTTCATTTAATTTTCAAGTTTCAACACAATTTTGTGCTTCCTATAATCTCTTCAAGAAATAGGTATAATAGCATC
This sequence comes from Panax japonicus, assembly GCA_020205505.1. Taxonomy (NCBI): domain Eukaryota; kingdom Viridiplantae; phylum Streptophyta; class Magnoliopsida; order Apiales; family Araliaceae; genus Panax; species Panax japonicus. Next base: position 88,967,748 of record CM035091.1, read on the forward strand.
TTATGCACCAAAATTAGTGATGCACATAATTGTCCTGGCAATCTACTTCAACATAACAGCAAAAAGAATTATCCTCTATCAGCATGCATATCAATGAAACCAAAATTTGAAAAGATGTATAAAAGAACATACAGCTGCAGCAAGAGATTCTGTAAGCTCCCGCTCCTGAGCAGTGTTTTCAATTATTGGAACCACAAGCTCGTCATAGTAACCATGCCCTTGAATGCCTTTTATCATTTCCATATGAGTGATCTGCAAAAAATGACAATAATTGAGATGAAGAAAAAAATAGAAATTCTGGGAAAAAAGAAAAAGAAAAGGAGGCAGAGACATTTTCAACAACTTAATAGACCTATCTGTTGATAATTTCTTCAGAGTTGTTAAGGTACTCCCAGATCACCTTTTCAGAAACTCTTACTCAAAAAAGGATATCGATATCTCAAGAGCTCAAATCAAGCTAATAAAAGTGTAGAGTACAAAAAACATAGTGGTTATCAAAAAAGTTCAATGACCTAAATGCAAAACATTATCACCATAATATTTCATGGGGATCAAATCTGATGTCTTTCTAAGTCAACAGAAACTCATGAACATTAATTTATCACCGATTGTTCATCTTTGGTTAGATTTCTATAATTACATGTTAATGTTTCACCGATCATTCATCTTTGGTTAGAGTACTATCACTACATGTTAATGTTTCTTTTTATTTTTCCTTTCTTGGCTATAACTTTGTTTAAAGTATTCCCTACCTTATAAGTCACATTTGGTATTGCTTAACTAATTTTGAGATTGAGAAGATTATTTTTCTTTAAATTTAAAGTCTAAGAAAAATGTCAAATGCAGTTGCTTTTGTCCATTCAATTTTATATTCACCCTGGAGCCTCAAAATTTGATTACTAAATTGGGACATGGTAAAGTTAGATGTCTCAAATTAAAACGAGAAGGCATAATGATTGCCCATAAAACATAACATGGTAATAAATTGTGTTTTGGTACGAACATTCCAAACCATGAGGTGCACTTTCATTCCGAACTCATTTAACCCTAGTACTCATACTCTAGTGATATACTCCTACAATTTTTATTTCATATATGTCCTTGTACAATTTTTTTATGTTACCAATGTAATTTTTAGTTTGTGTGAGGTAATGACGTGGATTAAAAAAACAAAAACAAAATCCATGTTGCACTTTTAAGGTGGTCAACGTGGAAAATGAAGGGTATTTAGGTCTTTTAACTAGTTCCTTCTTAGACCTTTCTTCTTCCCAATTTTTATAAGTCAACAAAATCTATTGGGTTAATTTGAGTCGAGATGAAACTGTCTATCAAGAAAAATGGGACTCGATTCTGTTGGGGAATGAAATTGATGAATGATGAAGCAATCAAGATCTATGTTACACGGACTTGGATGGATGGAATGTCCGGTTGGACACAATATTTTGAAGAGTGACATTGGTGATCCTCAATTTTGTCAATTTTTTACATGAAGTGTCTCATAACAATATCCTTGTCCAAGTGTGGTCGTATTGTACACGGGTACTTAAGGGTAAAGTGAAGAATCCATGTCACATAGATCAAGATTGATTTTTTCTAAAAGATTTTTTGAAAATGATTTGGGTGAAGTTCCAAAAAATATTATGTTTGCCAGTTTGTGTTCTTTTTTTGTTTCATTAGTTTCTTCATATCGTCATTGAAAACATATGGGTATTAGATCCACACCTAATTATATTATATTATGTTGCTTTGCAAGAAAGTAATTTTTTTTTATGGCAAGAAACCTTTTCTTTAGAAATATCTTTGTATTTGCTTATTGCATTTGCAAAGGTTTGGGTGTTTTAGATATGAAAGAATCTAAATTGACTGTTTTTGAAAATACTTACCAAAATTCGCTATTAATTGACGTTAGTCTTTGTTTGAGGTGAAAAGTTGAGCGTGAAATTATATAAAAACAAGCTTACTGGACTGGAAATTATGTGCCAAACAGAGGGTGAAAGGGATATTATAGGCATTTGGGTCTTCGAAGAAAGAAATACCCGAAAACGTGGTATGTCAATTATCCCTACAAGATTGCAATCTAAGACCAGGATGGGATGACAAACTTATTTTCAATAAAGAAGGTCTGGGTTTGAACGCCAATGGATTCGTTTCGAATGAAGGAAAATAAGGTTTGGATTTGAATGAAAAAGATGTTACAAATGAATGAAGAAAAGAAGCTTTGGTTTAGTTCTTGCACTACAAGAAGGGCTCACCGGAAAATCCGACACTCATAAAAATGTGACGCGAGTTCAGGATTCTTGGATTTGGAACAACGCCTTGGGGCAAGAAATACCTCTGAAGTCTGGAACTTGCACCACCGGGGCTCACCATAAAATTAGGTGATAGGAAAGATGTGACGGTGATTAAACTAGGTTCTAAATTAGCCAAATTGATTTTGTCAACTTGTACTCGTTGGGAAGGAGAAAGGGTTAAGAAGGAGACTGTTAAAAGACCTAAATACACTACATTTTCCACATTGATTAGGTGAAAAAACCCACATGGATTTTGTCTTTGTTTTTTAACCCACGTTATTAACTCTCACACTAAGGACTAAATTATTCATATAGAAAATTGTACAAGGACAATTATTAAAATTTGTTTAAGGACTAAAATGAAACTAGAGTAAGAGTACAATGACTAAATGGGTTTTATTACCCATTCTGAAACATCAAAAGTGGCTATCTAAAACTTTTTTCTCCTATTTACTTAAAACTTATATTAATTACAACTTCGCTTCATGACTTAAAAATTAGGAACATCCTCTTACCTAGCCCTTGGGTCATACAACCAATGGCTAGGATCAAATCATGATCCACTATCTAGAATCATGCTCTGAAATATCTAGGATATTATAAAGTATATTAATTGCATGAGTACTCTATTAGAAACCCTACTATGTAACAAAATATTCTAGGATATCACCTAATGTAGCCAAATGAGTCCCTTTTGAGTGTCAAGTAAGCAATGACATAGCTTAATTTCACTAAAAATGCATTTGTTGTAACACTATGCTTAGAACTAACTCATCGAATTTTTAACTATATTTTATATAACTTTTTTTAGAAACCTATTTCCAGCATATCACGTTCCGAATAAACGTTTTTCATACCAACTAAGCGATTCAAAAAAACCTACCCCTACCATATTTTGTATCCCGAGAAGTGATTTTGTTTTCAATTTTGTTCCACAAACCGAATCTAACCAAGATCTGAGTAGCATTGGTAATGTTCAAGTTTAAAACTTTCAACGCATTGGTCGTATGGTGGGCGAGGCCACTCCATGTTCTGTGCCCCACAAATAATAGTAATAATAAACAGCAGGTAGGTAAATTTTCCTAGGTGTAAATTGAGAAATACAAGAACTAGTGATTGTAAGGAAAATGGATTAATGACACTGATCTCAACCTTTTCGCTGCAACTAGAGAAGCCATAGTTCATTAAACTTACACGAAACTCTTTTGCTAAAGGATTGATCATAGTTGCGATACAGGATTCCATTCCATGACTGTGGATAACAGCACCAGCATTACGCATCTCATATGCCTGGAAAATAAGGGTAAACAAGATTATTGTAACTTTAAAAAAGCTACAAATTTTGAAAGAAAAATAAATCACTTGTCCAAGATATACATTTATTCCGAATATTTGAAATAATAGATCACAGCAGTTCACTAAAGGTTCTAAGTTCCAATCATTACCACATGAGGTTAAAACAATGTCTTCAACATATCAAGCCTACTATAAAATTGAGACAGAAGGGATATAGACAGGCTAACAAATTATTCAAGGTTATCATATCAAGGATTGTGTTGCAGAGGTAGCAAATTGCACTCAGATGCATTGGATATAGTTATTGAAACATACTTGAAGTGGCTTTGCTATTTTGCCAACTATATCTGGAAAGAAAAAAAAAAGGAACTTGAGAGAGCAAATAACACCTAGGATACTCTTCCAGATCAAACAAGGAAAGAAAATTCAGAAGCTAACAAAAAGAACGGATTTTGATAATTATGCTCCTTTCATTAAGCTTTTTATCTTTCTACACACCCCCAACGCTTTCCCCTTCTTGCACTCTAATAGATGATGCACCTACAAGCTTATTGTACATATAGCTCTAACCCTTTACTCTTTAAAATCAGTGAACGATTGAACCTGCAAACAAATCATCTTTTACGCTATCTAGTATATTTGAAAGCAGCCAAACACTGCAGAATGAGCCCAACTTCCCATTAGGATTAAGTAGCATTCAGAAAACTTGGATTCGACAAAAAATAAACAAATGAATAGAGAATAACTGGATTGTTTACACAATCAAGAACTCAACTTAGTAACACTTTCTGTCACGAATTAGTTGGGTGTCTAGACAATCAACAGAATACCGAAATTTAAGCAGATTAATTTCAAATTTGCAGGATTTATTCAGGATTAAATAACAACAGGGGTGGAAGTGTTGAACTTGACCACGTATTAGTTTATTACATTGGACAAATTCACAACAATTTAAATCTTAAGAAACAGTTACAACTAACAATTTTCTTAACGGATAATACTAGTAAAACAAACTATACCTTCATGAATAGAGGAGCACAATCAGAACATTTAGGAGGCTTATGGGGGTATGGCTTGGGTAAAGGCGAAAATAGAACTGAACCACTTGGAGACAGCACATACATATCCTCTGGAACCATTCTTTCCTTTTGCACACCTACCCAAAATCCATCACTTCACTACACTACATATATGTATAGAGATATGTAGATATATAGATATGTAGATAGAGAAAAGAAAGGGAAATGGAAATACCAGATGGGGACATGAGGATGAGTTGTTGGGGTTTGGGGATCGAGTCATCATGGACTTTGATGGTGATACTTCCACCTGTACCAGATACCCATCCGAGAGTATAAAATTGACGGCACAGCTCCGTTATCAAGTTCTTAGTTTCCCTCACTTGATTGCTCTCCAAATATGCTTGTGATGTTGCAGCCATTTTTACGCCGTTTATGGAAGCTGCTGCAACTGCCGATGCCGCCATTGCTGTAGCAGCTCAGAGAGAAATTGAGGCCGCGGTTAGGCAGGGACAGTCCACGGAGGATGATGATATACTGTTTTTATTTTTCATTTTTTTGGGGTTAAATGAGCATTGATTATATTTCCAGCCGGTGACTGAAGAACGAAGTTAATTTGAACACGTGGCGATAGTTGTCCTACCGTGTTTTAATGTGTATCAAGTCAACCTTTGCGTAATTACTACTCCCTCTGTCCCAGGATAAAAGTCCTGGTGGACTTTTCACGCATATTAAGAAGAGGAATAAAATGACAAAATTGACTATAATAATGTCATTAAATATGGAGAGAGAATTAGAATAAGAAAAGTATGAGATATTTAATGCTACGGGCATAATAGGAAAAAATGTGTAAAAGTTTGGTTATTAAAAGAAAGTGGACATTTAACATGGGACAACCCAAAATAGTAATAAGGATTTTTATCCTGGGACGGAGGGAGTAATACAAACCCACAGTGTGCGGTCGGATTTAGCAGCATATGTTACGTAGAGTTGAATAAAAGTTTTGTGCGCATATACATATTTAATTATATAATTAAAAATAATATTATTATCACATAAAAAAAATTACATAATGTTCACACACATGTATATTATGGGTTACATATGTCAGATAGAGACCCACAGTATACATATATATGTATGTGAACATTATGTGATCTTTTTTATATAATAATATATTAAAAAAATCAATTTGAATGTCATGTCATGAATCACTATTACTCAAGACTTTAGAAATGTTACATTGTACTCAACAGAAGGCGGAGAAATTGTATAGATATTACCTCCGCTAGTTTAAGTAGCGGACATTTTAATTTTTTTTAATATGAATGGCGTTGATGGGGGATTGGGCATAATGGACTTGTTAATTATTTTTTTCCAGTCCGCTAGTTTAACTAGCGAAAAGCAAATAATATTTTTTTAATCACTACCGTTAATAATTGTAATGTAAGGTGGAGATGTTATTTGTCCATTTTTATTCCATATCAAATACATGATATGGATCATTGCTCATATATCTAACAAATTATCTGGGCCGTTTAAAGTTTGGGATAAATCTCACCGTCCATGTAGTGCCAGAGCCATGAGACACAACTAGTATGTACTCCCTCCGTCCCATAGTTATATTTTAATTTTTTTTGGCACATAGTTTAAGAAAATCAGTTTAAATGACAATTTTAACATAATTTTTCACATATACCCCTTAATATATAATTAATGAATAAGTTAATTACTCCTTACTTATCACACTGGTACTCTCAACTTCAATTATTGACGTGTACTGATCATTAAAGTCCATAACCATAAAATTTTAACAAAAGAGAACACAACAACATTAAATATGGTGATAAAAATAATGACATTGAATATTATTTCTTCAAAAAAATAGTAATGGTTGAATATTTATTATAAGGGCATAAAAATAAAATAATGAACCAACTAAATTTTATAAATACTACCTCCGTCCCATAATAAGTATTTTTTTAGCTTAAATCACACATACCAATACACAAGCTAAAATGACAAAAATATTCTTAATATATTTTATTTGAAGTTGAAGAGTTAATGAGTGTCATTTAATTGTAGTGATGGTAAGATGCAATAAATACCATTGAATGCATAAGGGCATATATAAGAAAATATTACAAAAATTGTATTGGAGTTCTAACACATCACTTATTTTAGAAAAAAATATTAAGGCTTAAAAAACACTTATTGTTGGACGGAGGTAGTAATAAGTAGCTTATATATTAGGACATCTAAAATGAAAAATCAACCTATAACTATGGGACGGAGGAAGTATATATTTGACTATATGTATATACACAGATGTGTAGTACACAATAGTCTATGACGATAATTTTTGGGCTATAGTGACGATTCACTCGTCGCCATAGAGTATAATAGCTATAGCGACGGTTAGTTCAAAAAACCCGTTGACATGGACGACTGTGTACTATATATATATATATATATATATATATATATATATATATATATGGGGAATGATCCATAGCATGTATTTGCTATGGATTAAAAAATAGCATATAACATCTATACCGTAGGTTTAACAAATAAAAGGCTTAGATTTGATTTGAAATTACGCCGTCCGCTAGTAATACTAGCGGACGTGAGTAAAGAATTATTTAGTCAATTTTACCCCCCACTTAGTCAAGACCAAATATAAATAACAGCATCCGCTAGTAATACTAGCAGATGGATTAATTTATACAAACACAAATTAACATCAATTCAACAACACCACGAAACCACAAATTCCTGCAATTCAATGTATTCAAGTATATACAACACAATCTTCTCTTCACAAATATCACTAAGATTCACCATCTAAGCTGGCCTTCTCCTTAAAACTACTAGATTTAGAGCACTCGAAGCTGAGCAAGAAAAGCAGCACATAGATCCTGAAAGAGAAATTGCGGTCCCTGGACCCTTTGCAGATCAAGCAGATACTTATCCTCGCGAGTATTGTAAAGCTGAAAAAAGATCGTCTTGTATGATATCCATTAACACATGGCATGACAATTCACGAATTAATAAAGCAAAACACACACAAAATTAACACCGAGCAATACAGAAAATATGGCTATATTTATATATAAAAAAAGAAGTCTATATTATATTACAAAAACATACTTGATACTTGTAAGAATTTTTAAATAAGTCATAATTGTAACTCACATGCAAAGCTTTTTCCACAAGATGTTATTCATACCACTGACATCTGAAGGCTACAATCAAATCACAACCCAAATTTGGGGTTCTAATTTTGTACCCGGGAAAACATAATTTTGGGCCTTTTGCATACCTGGCTACTGATCTCGGATATAACTTTGTGGTGTGTGATAGGAAGTATATTAGTGTAGGCGGCTAGTGTGGGGGTGTGGGAAAGGGATGAAATATGAAAGGGGGGAAGTTCGAGAACCTCTCTTAATGGGATAACAGAGTGCTTGAACATCAGAAATCCCCCAACTAGGTTAAGTACAGAGAAACCACAACCATCAAACCCTCAGACTCGGCAACAGATCGGTCGAAAAGGAACTGTTCAGAAGTTCTTTTCTTGGCTGCCGGAAAAGCCAAAAACAAAAAAGATCAGAGTAGCAAGGTGAAAGAGGCATGATGAGAATGTGTGGGCCGCAAGGAGTAATCTGGAGGCATGATGAGAACGGGTATTCTGTTCTCTCTGATCTGATTGTTCTTCTTGGCTAAATGGGGGCAAAAGTGTATAATTATTTTATTTCCTACGTCCGCTAGTATTACTAGCGGACGTCATGTTCCCAAATCAAATCCAGCCTTTTATTTGTTAAACCGACGATATAGATGCTATAAGCCATTTTTTTATCCATAACAAATAGATGCTATGGATCGTTCCCCTATATATATATATATATTTCCTATATATATTTTAAATTTATATAAAGTCTGGTTACTTATTTATGCTATGCTTGATTGAATATTTTAATTTTCATCATCATAAATGTAAATTTAGTGATAGTATTATTGTATATTTGATTATGAAAATTCATTTGCTACGTCTTTGAGCTTTAAAAATGCTTCTCTATGAAAATATTATTATTGTAAGGAAAAGAAAAACGTTAATGGGTATACATCTAATGAATGTCCATTGTTGATTTGTTGCAAACAAATTACGCTTAAATATGAACTCCCTCAGTTTTTTTAAGAGATAATTTTTTATCTTTTTATTTATTTGTGTAAATTTTAAAGAAACATTAATTACTTAATTTTTAATTTATCTCATAATTATCCTAAATATAAAAACATATTTTGTTCTCTTTTATCTTTTCAAAATATTTTATCTTGAATATATTGTATTAGATTTTTTTATTTTTGTATTATCACGTAAAATGTCAATTAAAAAAAATGAAGGGGTATACAAGAAGATAACACTTATTTTGATCAAGGGTGGTGTGTTCGGAAAAGTCTTATTTCAAATGACTTATAAGTTAAAATAAAAATTGATTTATAAGTTGTGACTTATAAATAAAAGTGTTCGACATCAATTTGATTTATAAGTCAAAAATTAAGTTAAAGCAAGTTATTAAGGTGTTCGACTCATAATAACTTATCATAAGTTAAAATAAATATAAAGATTACTAAAACGAATATTAATAAAAAGAGAGACAAAATAGACATTATATTTGGTCAAACTATTTTATTTTAAAATAATTTATAAGTCATTTTAAGATAAGTTACAAATACTTACTTATTTTTTTGACTTAAAATTCAACTTATAAGTAAAAAATAAGTTATTTCTGAATAAGTGAATAGTAACAAATTACTTATAAGTTCATTTGACCAACTTATAAGTTATTTTCGATCAGTTAAATAATAACAAATAACTTATATATTAATTTCATCAACTTATAAGTCATTTCCGATAGTAACTTTTAATTTTGATCACTTCTAAAATAATAGTGAGAGTAACACATCATAAATTTATCTGGAAGATCTATAAATTTCAATACCTATAATAAATTCAACATTGAGAAGGCAAAATGGCAAATGAGTCTGTAAAATAATCTAAAAAATAAAAATTGTCAAAAAGTAAAAGAAAAAAAAAAGAAAAGAATTCACATGAACAAAACCCCAAAAAAGAAACCCATCTGGTTTTCCTAATAAGAAGTAACAAAACCACTCAAAACCACACTTAACAAAAGTGACACCAACACAAATGAAGGAGTAGGAACCGCGGGAGCAACTGATTTAGCCGGAGCCGGCGGTGAACTAATATCAGCCGGAGTGCTTCCAGATGTTGTCGAAGGAGATGGCGCAGCAGGTGTTACTGATGAAGCCGGAGGTGACGATGACGTCGGAGTAGGCGCTGCCGGAGTATTTGCCGGCGCAGGCGACACTGCTGGACCCACAGATGATGGAGATGGCGCCAAAGGACCCGGATACGGCACCGGCACCAGAATACCCGGAGATAGCGCCGGAGTGTATGTTGCCGGTGATGGCTCCGGAACCTGACTAACTGGAGATGGCACTGGAGTGTAAGTTGCCGGATACGGCACGGGAGCCTGACTATCCGGTGATGGCTCCGGAGCCTGACTAAATGGAGATGGCACTGGAGTGTAAGTTGCCGGAGATGGCACCGGAGTGTAAGATGCCGGAGATGGCACCGGAGCCTGACCAACCGGAAGTGGCCCCGGAGTGTAAGTCACCGGAGATGGCCCCGGAGCCTGACTAACCGGAGATGGGACCGGAGTATAAGATGACGGAGATGGCCCCGGAGTATAAGTCACCGGAGATGGCGGCGAAGCCCGACTAAACGGAGATGGCGCAGGAGTGTAAGATGCCGGAGATGGAACTGGAGTGTGACTTGTCGGCGGTGATGGGACAGGAGTAGGAGCAGCGGAAGGGGTGTGAGTCGGCGGCGGCGGAGCAAGTGGAGGTTTGGGGGGATAATTCCTGATGGCCAAAACAACAATGACCAGCTTTTGGCCTTGATCACAGTTTGATTTATTGGCAGTGATAAAATAGAAAGGACCTGATCGATCAAACTTGAAAGTAGAATCGCCGTCTTCGAATTTGGTGATGGGTTTGGCGGTGTTGCATTTATCATAATCATCTTTGCTCACCACCAGAACAGAATCTGTTCCTTTCTTATATTTGAAAGCTACAAAAACACAATGCATACAGTATATTAGTAGGATTTTAGGATATATGTTTGTTGAACTTGAAAACCAATTAATATACAGTAAACAGCTGACACATAGAGTTTCACTTATAATCAGTACTCTTGGTCAATTGATCAACTTATTTAAAAATGAATTTCATATTAACCTGCTTTGAAAATATTATTTTCTTATATACTCAAATAATAAAAATCTTTTATAAGTTCTAACGCCACAATTACAAAACACACTAAATTGCAAAAATAATTACTCTTTCCGTTCAATTTTATTTATGAAATTATCAAATTTCTCGTAAAAATAAGAAATTGTTACTTCCATTAGAAAAAATTGATATTTTCACACAAGGTTCTTTCACATACATGTGTGGGTCCCACTAATCATACATCAATTTCCTCCTGAAAAAGTCTAGGGGGACCGGCCTTTTCCGACCGGATAATGACCGGCCGGGAATTTTTTTTTTTTAACCACAAAATAATTAATGTGATTTATAGGACTGAAATTTTTATAAAATGCAGTGATTTAGGTGTCATTTAGATACACGTAAAAAACAAGATTGTAGAGATTGTATAACCCTATTTGTTACGTGTATCCAAAAAAACACCTAAATCACTGTATTTTATAAAAATTTCAATTTCAATAAATCACAATAATTATTTTGTAGTCAAAAGCAAAAAAAATAAATTCCGACCGGTCACTGCCCCGATCGAAAAAGGCCGGTCCCCCTAGAAGGACTCTTTTTTCCCTAACCTAAAAATATAAGTTGTCTTTTTAAATTGTGAATATCATCAGAAAATAAATAAAATGAATCAAGTAAGATCGATCTGGTATATATATATATATAGATAGATGGAGGAGAGATTATATATATAATTTGATTTGATTCTCGTATATACTTACAAAGAGTGTCATTAACTTGGAACCTCATTCTCCCAGCCCAGTGATTGTAATTCTCAGAAGGCTTCAAGGTCCACCCATCTTTCCCACCAACTTTGAATCTGTAAGCAGCCTCAACAGATAAACTGGCGAAATACAGCATCAAAAAAACGCATAGTAATATACTGTATCTTTCAGAATCCATATACGCTTGCTTGGTATACTATACTATATTTATTAAGATCGACTTGACTAGATGAAGGGTACTATATATAAATATATGTAGAGCCTGATGACCTGATCGATCTATATTTATACTAAGCTTCCTATAATAACAACAGACATACACGTACGTACGTAAGAAATTGGAGATTACGGAGGAAGGTTCTCGAATGCCTCGCCTCCCCTCTAAAATTAGAAAAAATGAGACAATATTTAATAGTAAAATTGACAGATATTAATTATATTGAGAATGACAGATACTGGCTAGCTAGTTAGTTGAGTAATAAGAAAGAAATATTATAGGAAATTAATTAATTACTAATACGAAGGAAATTTATGTTTAAGGTTTGAATTTTTTTGGAGTTAAATATTATTATTATAAACATAGTTACCGTTGCAGAAAGAAAAGAAAGGACCAAATAAAAAAAAAACTTGTAATAAATGCCAAAATTTGCTGTGCATGCATGCAATTTGTTTGTATAAAGTTTTTATATCTATCTATCTATCTAATAAAATACAAATGATTTTGAATTTTTCGCTCACTCAATAAATCATCTGGGCCGTCCAAAGTTTGGGATAAATCCCACCGTTCATACATCTATCTAATAAAATACATCTATCTATCTAATAATCTAATAATAATTTAATAAAATACAAATGACTTTAAATTTCCCGTTCACTCAATAAATTATTTTGGTCGTTCAAAATTTGAGATAAATCATATTGTCCATACAGTGCCGGAGGCACGGGACCCAGCTAGTTTATTTATATTGAATGCAGACATCTTCACCGAATGATATTATAAGTTTTTTTTTTAAAAAAATAAAAATATTTCACATGAATTAATTATATTTCACATGAATTAAAGATAAAAAGAAAAGAACACCACGGTTACAGTTGTCAGTGGAGGCCAACCTTTGCGTCTAACGTTCGAAATTATTATCATTGTTAGGAGTATTATTATAATTTGTCTTAATTATGAATAATCCAAGATTTTCCGTTCAATACCATATTTTTCTCACGTTACAAACACGTATACACTGAAACGGACCAAACGGTACTATTTTAGGCCCACAATCAAAATTGATTGATAGGTAATCAAGTGTGAAGTGAATACTAAATATGAATGAGTCATATTAATGGAATGAGTCATATTAATGGAATGAGTCATGAGTTGGACTAGTCTCAAGTCCCATCACTTGTGCCACGTGCCAGCAGCACCATTCCGGTCTGATATATGTACCGAAAAGCTGGCAAACGGGCTCAAAGCCCGCGGGCCGGGCCGGCCGTTAAAAAGCGGGTTTTAGATCGCACTTTTTTGGCTCACAAAAAATTGTGTCTTTTTGGCCCGACCCATTCAAAGCCCGGCTCGACGAAGGCTGAAAAAAATACAAAAAATAGGCATAAATCACCTTCGGCCGCGGACCGACCCGGCCCGCCCGTCAGCCCGCGAGCTATGGACTTACTTTTTTTGACCCGTGAAAATCCGGGGCTTTTTGGCCCGGCCCGTTTTGGCCCGGCCCGCGCCCGCCCGTTTGCCACCTCTATGTACCGGGGTCATTAGTCACTACGGCCCGCCTGTGAGTCCGCGAGCTATGGGCTTACTTTTTTTGACCCGTGAAAATTCGGACTTTTTTGGCCCGGCCCGGCCCGCACCCACCCGTTTACCCCTCTATGTACCGGGGTCATTAGTCACTATAGGCGAGCATAGTACGGTTTAAAAAATTTAAAATCGCACACGAAACTGCTTGTGATTGATGCGGTACGATTTTAAAATGTTCAGTGCAATTTTAAAGTTTGCGATTTCGATTTTAGTTGGACTAGTCTCAAGTCCCATCACTAGTGCCACGTGCCAGCAGTACCATCCCGGTCTGATATATGTACCGGGGTCATTAGTCACAACAAGGTTTTAACAATTTTGTGTATAAATTATATTAAATAATTTTTTTTATAAATTTTGAGGATTGAATTAAAATATTTAAAAGATAAAATAATAATATATTTAAAATTATAAGGGCAAAAAAAACAAAAACCATAATATAGATTAGAATTACATGTATTTTTATCATGATAAATTAATAATAAAAATTGAAAAACGAATAATATTTGACCGACAGTCCTAAGGTTCCTAGAGATTAACGTTCTCGCAACCAAGGTTTTTAAACCCGGACCGGTCATCGAACCGGAAAAGTTACTGGGTGGATGGGTCACTGGTCCAACCAGTGGTCGGATCGTTATTGACCCAGTGACGTCATTAATATGTAATAAATAATAAATAATTAATTATATTAATTATTATTATATATTGTATATAATATTTAGTAAATATGTAAAATTAATCAATTTATCTACAAAAAAAAAACTAAACATCTCTAAGATACATTCAAATTCCAAAATTCAACCACAAGTTCAAGTGTTTGATTAAATGAATGCAAAAATATGTAAAATACCAAACAAAGTCTCAACTAAATTACTAAAATAAAATAAAATTTGTAATTTTTTTTTTTTTTATCTTTAAGGAGAGAACCGGTCAAACCCGTGAACCGGTCACCGGTTCACTGGGTCAACCGGTTCAACCGCCGGTTCATCGGTTCTGAACGGTTTTTGAGCAAAAGTGGTTTAATGGTCCAAACCGGACCGTTGAGTGAACCGGGTCCGGTTTTTTCCGGTTGAACCGGCGGTCCGGTCCGGGTTTGACAACAGTGCTCGCAACAACTGCATCCTCGGACCCAATACCAGTGGTCGTACTACTTCAAATAATCAAAATTATAGGTGTCCAATGAACTAATAAAGCATATAGGGTGCCAATATGAACGGATGAAGTGGTTAGTATAAAATTTATTTTTTATATAAGTTGGTTAATTGGTTAATAAATTCTTGATATGCAGGCGAGGTTCTATGTGTGTCAATATTTTATTGACCAATTGACCAACTTATCAAAAATAAATTTCATACTAACCGGATCCATGGATGAGCAATGGGATCACAGAACAGGCAACCAGTGGCAAGACTAGAGATTGTGTTTGAAGAAACCAGAAGATGTTATGCAAAAACCCCTAGGCAAATAATCCTGGTATAAGGTACTTGATATAAAGAGCAGCTGTCTTTGGTATTTGAGGATCTTGATGAAGTAATACAAGAATTGGTTCACTGTATACCCAAATGATGAATATGAATATATGATAACAGAGAAACAAATTGAATTGATGCAAGATGCTTATATATATATATATATATATGGGATTCCATCCACAGTAATCGGTTGTTGGGAGCATCCCATTTTTGGTCAGCCGTAACACCTTGTACCGGCTTATAAAAAAAAATTGCATAAGGGCTGGTACAAGCTGTTACGGCTGGCCAAAAATGGGTTGCTCCCAACAATCGGTTGCTGTGGATAGAATACTTATATATATATATATATGGATTCCATCCATGACAATCGGTTGTCATAAACACTATTCTAACAATTTATTTTCGAACCGTTGATCAACTTATTGAAAGGCTTAAATTGAAAGATAAAATCTACACAGCCGCTACAACATTTTGTGCACGAAAAACAGGTTGTAGCGGCTTTTATTTTAATATAAGGGTCCCACATAATCAAACATGTTGTCAATTTGGTTAAACAATTTTTTTTTTTAATATAACCGCTACATGTTGTAGCGGCTTGGTCCTTTTTCTTTTTTTTTAAAAAAAAGCATTTCCCCCCATACATTGTCCTATGATAATAAAATGTTTAAGCCACAACAATTTGTAGCAGTTTACTCTATCCATCCCATGGTGTCCATATAATAAAATAATTAGTATAATAATAATAATAAAATAATAAGAATTGCTGAAAAATAATCTTTGTCCTGCTATAAAATTTTTTTTTAAAGCATTTCCCCCATTATAGTCATGACTCAGCTCATTTGACAAACTTAAAAAAATAAAAAATAAACCCGGCCATTACAAGTTGTGCCGACTTACAATAAAAAAAAATCTTATTGCCTTTAAAATCACGCTGATATGGCTCCTTCGAATTATTTCCAAAAATAATTTTTCTTCCCATGATTCAAACTCGCAACCTCACACTTCAAATCCTCGTCATATGACCACCCGAGCACCACAGGTCTAGTTGTTCATTTCTTGCGAAGACTTGTCTTTATATTAAAACATTACATTTTCCCCAAAATCATAGAATAAGACATTTTCTTTTGTATTAATATTTATTTTTATATTAATATTAATAATAAAGTGGGTTTGTTATAATAGTGAAATGTTAATTATTATTATTATTCATAATTTGTATACTCATTTTGTGTTGAAAAAATTAAGTATCTTTTAAGAAAAAAGGGGCAATAATTATTATTATTATTATTATTATTAATATTAATAACATTGCATAATAATATTAATGTAAATGTTTATTATTATTGTAAGACCCCAACTTATTAATGAATAAAATTAAATTTCCTCTAATTATTACTGTGAATAATAAGGTATTAATTTGATATAATATTTTGGTTATGAGTGAAATGTGCAAAATTTTTAAAATAAGCAAGTGGTTATAAAATATTCATTTGTCGGGGAATATTCGTTTGGTCGTGGAATATTTTTTCTGTCGAAAAATATTCGTACGACTGCGCAACCATTTGTTGACCCCATAACGGATAACGGTCGGATGAAGAAGACGACAAAATTGAATAACGGCGCAGTTGTTACCGTTAACACTGTTGGAATATTCGGTGGTTAAAATACAGTAATACGCGTGGTTGTATAGTAGCACACGGTATTGCACAGTATTGTTGAATTATTGATTCTTACGTAAGAAGGCACTACTCAATAATTGTTACAGTAATTACTGTTCAATATTTTATTTTATTGGTTCAATAATTGTTGCGTTGATATTTTATAATATTGTTGTTTAAATAATTATCACTGCACATCATCTCCATTATCAGATCAATAATTCATATTATTTGGAATAATATTATTAGATAACATTATTGGGAATGTCTAGAAAGTTTTGTCAAGGAGAGGTTTGGTCACCTAATTGCGCGCCAGTAAGGAGAAATCCTTATTGGAAAGCCCTCTCTTTTCTGGGAACTGTCTAGTTGTTATAATTGTGATTCTGTAGTATTATTTGTGAATAATTAATTATTGATTTATATGATAAGGAAATATTTATTTTATGTAGATATAAATGATGGATATATTTATTTTATGTGGATAAAAATGAAGAATTTAATGCTGATGTGTTTTATCAGTATTTTGTCTGTGTGGATGTATTAAAAATCGTCCGTATATGGATTTCGGGCATTTTTCGTTTTGAATTTGAAAAAACTTAAACTTTCAAACTTGTAGAGAATTAAATTTCCTATGAAAATGACATAAGATTCGAATTTTTCTGATAAAAAGCTATTTTCTATGAATTACTGAAGTTTTGGAAAAATAAATAATTTTTATTAAATTATGGGTGAGACCCACTTTTGTTTTAACATGTTGGCTGTTGGGATTTTTTTTCCAGAAGTGGCATGCTAGTATTAGTCTTGGTTGGTGCGTAGGATTGATATAAGAAATAATATTATTTTAGTCTCCTTTGGCGTCCTAAAACTTTCCTATAAATAGGCGCTTAAGTTAGAATTGAAAATCACACCAGAAACAAATTTTCTTTCTCTCTATATTGTCGAGCGTATTTTAGTAAGTATTTAGATACTTTGAGAATTGCTATTCAGTACAATTTTCTGTCAGCACTATATCCGAAATTCAGTCAGAAGTACATAGGGGTGTTCATTTTTTTTCAGTTTTTTCGGATTTCTGGTTTTCAGAACCGGAACGAACCGGTCGGTTCGGTATAAAAAAGAGTCGGTCCGTTTCGATACAAAAAAACCGGTATATACCAATTTTTCGGTACCGGTTTCGATTCAGCGTTTTTATGGTTCAGTAAAAACCGAACCGGACCGGTTTTACCGATTTTCTAATTTTTTTATTAATAATAATAATAAATAATTATTATAATAATAAAAATAATAATAATAATAAAATAATAATTATAATAATAAAAATAATGATTATAATAATAATAATAATAAAAATAATGATTATAATAATAATAATTATATTAATTTTCGGTAAAAAACGATATCAAACCGGTTTCACCGGTTCGGTATACCGGTCCAACCGGTACCGGTATTAAGATTTGGGCGATTTCGATTTCGGTACAGTTCGGTACCGGTCTGGTAAAAACGGTTGAACAGCCCTAGAAGTACCGTTATTTTGAGGTAAGGGATGTTATTTTTTTCAATATCAGTATGCCGAAATATTGGTATAAACTTTTTATCAAATTTGTTGTGTCGGGGTTACTATTCATGTATACGGCACTATTCACGAATACGGCACTATTCACCGAAAAAAAAATTTCTTCTCTTTGTCCAAGTTGTCTATTATGGTTACTATCTTTGATTGTATCTGTGACGCCCCCAAAATAGGCATACATCACCTATTTTGAGTCGTCAAATACATGGTACAGAATACAAATACAACTTAATAATACAACTGTCGTGTACAATACGACAAAACATAAGCTGTGAGTTTGAATACTAATATTGTCTACTAGAGATTATACAAACTCAAAAGGAGTCCTCATTACAATTATTATCACACTATTTCACAAAATAGTGAGGACTACTAATGCTATCATCTGGCCCGTCAATCCGTTCCCCGACTAGTTCCTGCTACGTTCTCATTTCCTGAAGAGAACAATGAAAATAAAAGGGTGAGCTCAACTAGCCCAATAGAAAATATTGTGACTAAGATAATGCAGAATATATTATCATTAGCCTTAAACAGTGTTAAACTGATACAATATAACAAACATCAAGTTTAACAGCAGTGAAACAAGCAATCCATTAAAAGAGTCAAGTAGAGAATAAAATCTACTATCTTTTATGATTTAAAAGGTTTTTCATCACTTTTATCGCTGGGACTCAGCTTAATAAATAATCCACATCATCGAATCACTTATGCACTACGGCCAAGGATATTCTTTAGTATCACGACCATAATTATCCATGCACTACGGGCCAAGAATATTTGTGTATTCATTAATGATCATGATCATGCCAACAACTGTCCATCAATGCACTATGGGCCAATGAGGACTTTTACCACATCATTTGTAACATTACGGTTATGATTACACCGAATAATCCCTGGTCATAATCATACCAAGTCCATCTATGCACTACAGGTCACAGATGACTTTCAAAAAAATATAAACATGAGGATGATGACAATGATATAAGAATTCAATAAAAACAAGTTCAAGAATTAATTTATATAGGAACTAATAATGTCCAAATTGTCAACATGATACTGCTTTATAGAGTAAAATTCAAGAATGCTCAGAAGAATATTTCCATGAAAAGATACTGGATGAAGCGCAAATATCAAGGATATTCCACTAATTTCATGGAGTATAGAAGTCAAAACTTTAACCAACTGAGTATAACAAGGAATGGAATAACAAAAGAAATCACCAGACATGCAATAGACCGCACATGCGGGTTATTCCAAAAGAATAATAAATAACGGAATCAGGTCCGGCGTAAACCGCACAAACAGAATATTACAACAGAATAATAAAGACGGAATCAGGTCCGGCGTAAAACGCACAAATAGGATATTCCAACAAAATAATAAAGACAGAACCAGGTTCGGCGTAGAACGCACGGACATGATGTTCCAATAGAATGATAAATAATAGAACCAGGTCCGGCGTAAACGCACAGGCAGGATGTTCCAACAGAATGATAAAGAATGGAATAACAGAATAATTTCACCAAGTATAGAGTAGCCCGCGTATACAGGTTATTCCAACAGAATAATAAAGAATGGAATAACAAAAGTTCTCTTCATGCATAAGAAAGAAATAATACTCCCTACCTTAGAAAAACTGGATACTGGAATAGTGAGGTAGCAGACTTCTCTTCTTTTTTTTATAATTTCTCTCTATAATAATCGTTCTAAATCTTTTGTGAATTGGTGAGAAATGAAGGAAGAATGAGCTTCTATTTATAGAAAAATATAGTTTCAATAATTGCACGTTTTGGGGCTCAAAAAATTACAGTACAATACCTCCAACTTTTCTTTTATTTTTAATTTAGTCATGGAAGTATTATCAAACTTAAACCACCTCCCCTAATAGTAAATTATGTGATTCAATAGTAAATTATGTGAATCAATAGTTCTAGACACGTGAAAATACGAATTACAGTATAATACCTCTATCTATACCTCCATTTTTAACTTAGTCATGTAAGTATTATCAATCTTGCACCAACTTCACTAATAGTAATAAGAATGTGAAACAATAGTATATACATGTGAATAAATAGTTATAATCATATGAAATAATAGTAATTAATTGCTCATTTATCCGATTAAATACCCGATTAGTCAATATAACCTCCAGACATCAATTATTATCGAAACAATTGTCGATTTTCACTAACACAATTAATTCCAACACATTGAAACCATTTTTATCACAAATATAAATTTTAAAATTTCAAAGTTTGACCTTTCCCAAAAAAAGGCAATTGTTGACTTTTTGACCAAATAGTGAATTTCAAAAAATTTTGTGTTTATAGACTATTTTTACTAATTTCATCGTTCCAGACTCAAATATTACGTCCGCGTCTCCAAATTCATCTCTGAACACAACTTTAATTTTAATAACATTCATCATTAATATTATAACTCACAATATTTATCAACCAGGTCGTTACCAGGAAAGAAGGGGCTTTCCAATAAAGATTTCTCCCTATTGGCGCGCAATTAGGTGACCAAACCTCTCATTGACAGAACTTCTAGACATTGTAAATATTGCAATTTAATAATATGAATAATTTTGTCGTCTCAATTATTGATTTAATAAAATAACATATTATGTTGATGATACTATGACAATAATCGAATCAATAATATGAGAGATATGGTGCAACAATTACTGTAGTAATAATTGAGTATAACTCAGTGACTTCTCACGTAAGCATCAATAATCAATATTGTGTGCTACTATCCAACCACGCGTATTACTGTATTTTTACTACCGGGTATTTCAACAGTTAATGGTCAAACTTCCGCCGTTATTTTCATAAAGTATTTTTGTCGTTTTCTCAATCCAACAATAATTTCGTTGTGGAGGGTCCACCAATGATTGTGCCGATGTACGAATATTCCATGTTAAAACGAATATTCTCCGACCAATCGAATATTATATAACAACTTGCGTACTTTGTAAAATTTATAAATATTACCCACAACTATAACATTATATCAAATCCACACCATAATATTCAAAAATATATTTCGAGAAAATTTAATCTTTATTCAAAAAGTTGGGGTCTTACAGTATCCATGTTTTGATCTTTATTTTTGAATTCTTTTTAAAAATTAGTTATATTGGAGTATTATTGAACTTGGATAAACTATAATACGAATCTCTAATATTTGTTATTTTGTTTCACTGGATTCGTTCCTTTAAAATATTTTTCATCATCCTCAGTCCTAAATGATGATATTAATGAATATCTTTGGCCTGTAGTGCAAAGATGAATGATTACCTAATGAATATCTTTGGCCCGTAGTGCAAAGATGAACGGGTGTTGAGATGAACATGACCAACTGGTGATACAAATGAATATCTTTGGCCTGTAGTGCAAAGATGAATATTTGATTCAAGATGAATATTGATTGATGTTACAGGGATAAAATATTGATGATGGACTTTTAAATCTTAGAAGATAGTAGAATTCTTTCCCTACTTGACTCTTCTAATGGATTGTTATTTCCGCTGCAGTTGTTGATCTAAACTTGTTGTCTATTATTATATTTTATCAGATTTTCCCTGTTGAAGACTAATGATAATTTGTTGTATATTATCTTAGTCATAATATTCTTTACTGGGCTAGTTGAGCTCACCATTTTCCTTTTTGTTTCATTTTTCTTCTCAGGAGGTGAGAACATAGCAGGAACTAGTCGGAGTACGGAGTGATGGTTGTAGAAAGATATTTTAGCAGTCCTCACTATTTCTATAAAATAGTGTTTGAATAATTATAATGAAGACATATTTGAGTGTGGATATTGTCTAGAAGATAATATTTGTATTTAAACTTACAGTATGTGTTGTCGTATTTTGCACGACAATTGTATTATTGAAGTTGTAGTTTGTTTTATGTACCATGTATTTGGCAACTCAGAATGAGTGTTGTATACCTATTTTGGGGAAATCACAATTATAACATTGCATTTCCCCCAAAATCATACATGATGTTAGAAGATTATAATAATTTATTATATTAATCTTAATATCGACTTTTATATTAATATTAATAATTAAGAATACTATTATATGAAGTCATGCTCCTTTATGAACTTTGTCCATTGAATATTATGAAATAAAAGTAGTTAGTATTTCATATTTGATTTTGTAAATATTTTATGTGATTAAATAATTTTAATATTACTAAGTTATGAATTTGAAAATCCCAGTTCAACCAAATAGATATTCTTATTTGTTAATGAAAAATGGAAGAAGGAGAGAAGAGAGAGAGGAAAGAGGAAGAAAAAGAAAAAGATTTTTTTATTACTTTTTATTCACATCTAAAATAAATTAACATATGTTTATTTAGCTGACATTTTGTTAACGGGAAAGATATATTTGAGCTACGTTTTATAACGTTAAGTGTACTTTTAGAAGAAAAAAAAGTTAAAAATGAAAGTGGGATTCTGGGAAAAACATCACAGACATTTTTGGACCTTTGCCCTAACAATAATTAATACTCCATATATTTCTTAATAAGTGACGTTTTGGAAGAAAAAATTTGTTCTAAATTATCTGTCGTTTACAACTTTCTAGGAGAATAAATTAATTACTTTCCTATATCACCCTTATTTTCTCTCATTGTCCCAAGAAATTCTCACCCTTAGTATTAATAATTTTCAACTTCCCATAAAGGGGTAGTGATGAAATTTCACACATATTTTAATTATTAAATGATAGTATTAAATGACTTTCTTAATCTATGTGCAAAAATCTTAAACGACACTTATTTAGGAATTGAGGGAGTAACTATTAACCTTGTCTTTGGTATTTCTGATCATATAATTTAGCTAACAACATGTACTTATTTATCTTAATGAATGAAAACAACAACCTCCTCGAACAATTTTACACAACTTCTCACATAATAAATGATAAAAAAAATCCATTTAAGAGATAAATAAACACGTAAAACAATTAAAGGATTCGTCTTAAGGACTAAACACCTGTATAAAATAAACAAACAGAACTGAACACTTAAACAAAATATTGCTAAGAATTCGTTGTTTTCCATAAAAAAAGGTTGTTCGCTCCCAGGAGCTGAACAAATTCCACCGAACATCACTAAAAACGATGTTCATTCACTGAACTGAACATAAACCACCGAATTCCATTTAATATGTTCGCCCCTCAGGGACTGATCAACTAACCGAACACTAAAAATACTGTTCGCCCCTAGGGGCTGAACAGATTCTACTGAACATCAAAAATATTGTTCGCCCCCAGGGACACCAAAACGTATAAGCTAACATTTGAGCCTGAAAGGGCGGAGGACACTACAATATTGTCAAAGATTTTGAACAAGTTGAATTCAGTAATTCTGTCTTGTCCTCTTTTTTATGCATGAGTAAGGTTATAAAATAAATAAACATTTCGGACATGATTCATACTCGCTCGACTAAGAGTTTGATTCGAACACGACTCGAAATATAAATGATTTAAATATGAGTAAATTTTAAATTTCATATTCGCTAGAATTTGATGCGAATTTCAAATTGAACAGTAAGGACTAACGAATTTCAAATTAATTTAAAAAACACTAGCTAATAACTTTTAGATTATCAAAATTAGAAGCTAATTTCTAAAGTAGAAGCAAATGCTAATAATGGAAAAACAGGGACAAATAGGGCTAAATATACTAACTTTTCAAATAACTCGAGCGCAAATAAGAACACATATCAAATAAATGAAATAATTTAATAATGGGTGGCACAAGGGCGGATCTAGCCACAAAGTTCGGTAGGATCAAATTCAAAAATTTTTTTTGTTAAGAATAAAAATTATAACTATATATATATACTTTTATAAATCCAATATAGTTTCTCAATTATTAAATCGTTAAGTTTAATATATATATATATATATATATATATATATATATATTCATAATTTTCTTATAAGAAAAATATTAGAATAATTTTTTTAAACAAAAATTTTTTTTTATATTAAAAATTGAATATAGTACAAATGTGACAAATCCAAAAGAGTTGGATAAGATCACGCGGAATAAAGAAAACTAAGTAAATAGTCTTGGAGTTTTAGCACCTTATATTTGTCTTTGAGTTTTAATTTGGTGATAAAAGAATAGGAAGTAAATGAAAATAAAAAGAGATAATGTCATTATTGTAATAGAAGAGAATTTTTTTTAAAAGAAAAGTGGTGTTTTTGAGTTTTAGTTAAAAAAATATTTAAAAAACG
Source organism: Panax japonicus (assembly GCA_020205505.1). Lineage (NCBI taxonomy): Eukaryota > Viridiplantae > Streptophyta > Magnoliopsida > Apiales > Araliaceae > Panax > Panax japonicus. The sequence goes on from CM035091.1 coordinate 88,992,187, forward strand.
AGTATATTTCTAGTCAAAAAATTTCTTCTCTTTTTTTTACAACTAAAAAACTGTAATTCTATAATAAGCACACCTATAGGGGGGTGAATAGGTGTAAATACTCAGAAATGATCTACACTGGCCAATTTTCAAAGTTTATTATAGCATGCTATAATCGGACGGTTTAACCCTGTCCGTATTAGTTATGTTCTTCTTTTGTTATAAACGGACAGCTAATATCTGTCCGTATTAGTGTAAAAAAATTTCCACGTAAACAAAATCTGCAGAATATTAAAGCTTAAAACAGAAGCAAAAGAACAGTAAATCACACTAAGATTTTTACGTGGTTCAGCCCCTATCCTCTACTCTAGTGGCCTAATCCACGTCCAATCCCAACTAGGGTTGGAGACCATTTTATTAAAATAATATTCAACAATTACAAAGTAAATAAAACTCCATGTTACAACGGCGATCGATTGGACACCTCTGCCCCCTTTGCACCTCTGCAACACCTCTCACCTCTGAGACTTTGAAAGCTTCGTTGTACAGACTGAATATTACTAAAATAAAAACTCCAAGCCAACCTAGACTTATATTATGTTTATAATAGATATAAATAAGGAATATAAGAACACTGTAAACCAAGACTAAAAGAATGATATGATAATTTGTATCTTGGATAGCTTGAAGAATTTTTGTTTAGTGGTCACTTGTCCTTCCAATGCCGAGCAAAGCAGTATATATATAGAGAAGATAGCAATGTCTATGTAACGTTCCAATTCCTCCTGCAACGGCTAGTACTTTTTGATTGAAATAAGAGATCAACGTTACCAATGACAACCTCAGTAGATAAGGAAATACAGCTATGAAGAAGTCAATTAAAAATCAAATACTAGTTGAAAAAGTCCTATTAGCAATTAGCAAGATCCCTTAAAAATAGCAATTACTGTTTAGCATGTGACAAATAACAGCTCCATCAACTTTAAATAAGAGTCCTCAATAAAGCCAATTCCTAAAAGATCTCCCAATTACGTATAAATTGGTAGCTCAATATATATATATATACAACCAGGATCCTATCAGGGATCCCGGATTTTACTAAAAGACGAACCTTCTTCTTTTTTTTTTGCTTTTTTTTTGCTTTTTTTTAAAACAACTAATTTTTTTTTAATATTTTATGGAACTGAAATTTTTCCATAATATAATATTTTGGACGTGATTTGGATACCTATACCAAAAAATATATGTACAGTCTGCACAGACTGTACAGACATGTTTTGTTATACGTATCCAAATCACACCCAAAACACTGTATTATATAAAAATTCAAGTTCCATAATTTTTTTTTTATTTTTTAGTTGTTTTTTAAAAAAAAGCAAAAAAAAAAGTCCAAATTTTGTTAAAATGCGAGAGTCCGAATCTGATCCGGACTATATATATATATATTGGAAGGATATAATCCCACAATTAAATATGAGAAATTTAAGGAATATTAAACAGATTTTCAATCTCCTTAAAATACTCCAATTTGAATTAGTCTACAAAGCAAATCAGGATTGGATATATATTCTATATAAAAACTTAAAACATGTTACAAAAATAACCAACTTGATTTACTCACTCCAATACTGAAGTCACTTTCGTGAGTTAGGAAACAAAGTGATTAATCCATGCAATAACTCATGCAAACTACTATATATATTATATAATTAATATGCATGACTCAATGTGATTAATCCATGCAATAACTCATGCAAACTATTATATATTATATAATTAATATGCATAAACATATTTGAATAACATGACCCAATTATAAGTCAATATAAAATCAATTAAGCCCATATAAATATTATCATCGTTAAAACCACAAAGTATATAAACCAACAAAAACTTTACAGGATGTTAGTTAAAAAGAAAAGAAAGTAGAAGAGACTACTTACTCTTTGAACCAAATATTACACATGGAGAGAGAAATAAGAGTAGTACTCCCTCCGTCCCAAGATAAAAGTCCTGGTGGACTTTTCACGCATATTAAGAAGATAAATGAAATGACAAAATTGCCCATAATAATGTCATTAAATATGGAGAGAGAATTAGAATAAGAAAAATATGAGATATTTAATGTTACGGGTATAATAGGAAAATATGTATAAAAGTTTGGTTATTAAAAGAAAATGAACATTTAACATGGGACTACTCAAAATAGTAATAATGACTTTTATCGTGGGACGGAGGGAGTACAAAATTATCATTATTTTAAAAAATCACTTATACAAAAAGGGTTTGGTGGTAGGAGTGTGTAGGGGAAGAAAAGGAGCCAAAGAGGGCACAAACATGTACGAAAATTCAGTGCACCCTACTCTAAGGGTAGATCCGCCCCTGGGCTGCCACTAATCTTTGATTAAATTAGAGCTGAATTATCTTTATTTATGCTTTCATTGAGCTCAATTTTAGTCCATTTGTTGAACCACGTAAGTAGCAACAGACTCCCTGCCTGGCAGAATATGCCGCAGATTAATCCCATCCATAATCCCTATATGACACATCAACAAAAACATGAAAAAAACAAAAAACAATGTTAATGTTAGGATGTAAAATAACCGCATAGCCAAACAAATAAAACCCAAATATTTATATGGACATGGCTAAACCCCAAGGAGAATCCTCCACCAAGACAAGCCCAAGTGCCCCAGGTATATATATATACACATACAAACACAAGTGCATATATTTTGATTATGTAATATCTAAAAGTATAAATATTAATTTAACTAATATAACTATCATTTAGTATCCTATTTTTGTATCCAATCTTTTGTTACCAAAGTATTAGCAAGCACAATAAATCAATGCATAAATGTAAAAGAAAATAACACAATGTTTTACGTGGAAATCTAAATCGAAAAAACTCATGGAGAAGGCAGAAGAAATCTACTAAATATCTGAAGAATGCAAGATAAAAAAGAGAATATCTCTACACCAAACCCCCAACACCTATATTGTAGGCCATACGAAAATTCTATAACAAAATAAAATTAGAAATATTAAATTGAGTCCTAAACCAAAACAGATTCCAAGTAATACCTAAATCTAAATTCAACAAGTATTCATGTCATACACAACATAAACATTATAAAATACATGTCCCTCATATAGTTGGCTCCTCGATGTCAACGCCCGTGGAGGCCACAAATTTCCGGGGACATACAAAATATGACATTAACGGTTAAAAATGTAAATGATATACAATATATATGTTCATCATATCATATATTTACTTGAGCTATGTTACCTTCGCATATAGTTTCAACACCAATCCGAGAACTGCTGCAATTGGCATTCCAATGAGATAGACCGTTGCTAAATTAATGCACACCACAAGATGCTGCCAACCGCATCCCCTTGCGACACCTGTATATTTTAAGTCAATTCCAGTGAAATATTAAAAAATATCTCCAAATATATATATATAGAGAGAGAGGTCGGATCAGGTCCAGACTCCCGAACCGGACCAAAATCCGGAACTTTTTTTTTGCTTTTTTTTAAAAAAATAAAAAATAAAAAATTATGAAACTTGAATTTTTACATAATACAGTGTTTTGGGTGTGATTTGGATACATATAACAAAACATGTTTGTACAGTCTGTGCAGACTGTACATACATTTTTTGGTATAGGTATCCAAATCACGCCCAAAATATTGTATTATGGAAAAATTTCAGTTCCATAAAATATTAAACTTTTTTTTAGTTGTTTTTAAAAAAAAGCAAAATAAAAAATAAAAAATCTGGGTCTGTATTTTAAGCCTCTCCGAGAGTCCGGACAGGATCCTAGTTCTATATATATGTGTGTGTGTGTGTGTGTGTGTGTGTGTGTGTGTGTGCGCGCATGCTAGCTAGCTAATATTGAATGGAAATTGTCAAAATTACCTGATAAGATTCCTTGAAAAGAATCGAGTATTATGGAAATTACAAGCAGGGGTGTCATTGAAGCATATTTCTCTATCACAACAGAGCTATCACTAAAGAAACCAGCCCAGATATCATGACCAAAGCCCAGAGCCAAAACAACCACAAGAGCCAGAGCTATAGAGAGTTTAAGACTAACGGTCATCGCATGCTTGGCTCGACCAGGATTGCCTGCTCCTAACTCGTTCGAAACCCTTGTGCTGTTTCAGTTTAAGTTTTTCATTAATTTCAACTAATGAACAGAATTATAATAGAGCATTTAGAAGAAACAGAAGATTGTTCTATACTTGGTATTCTATCTAACCTTGCAGCCGCGCTAAGACCATAAGTAAAATTGTAGGCTATTGTTTCTGTATTCACACTACAATATATAAAATCCCAAGTTAGTACTTCTTTTTATAAACATTAGAACAAGCCTAGAAAAGTTGACATAACAAAATTATGGAAATCAAAAGAATTCTTACCACATTGCAACTAATGAAGTGGTTATATCTGAGTTTGGCATCAATCCTGCTAATAACACAAGAATCTCAAATGCCCAATATTCTAAACTGGCAAAATGTATAACAAGGTTATCATTAGCTTGTGCAAAACAATGAATCATTAGGTACTGTTCCTGAAAATATATGAGATCATCATAATGCTTTTCCATTAAAAAAGAAGAAGAAGAAAAGTTTCAGCATCCAACTTAATACCAATAGGTAGCAAGTAGAGAGGGCCCTCAAATATATATAATGAGTATCCAGGTCTAATTAATCCAATGAATCTCAACAATCCCCGTGTGGACAACCTATAAGGGTAGCACGGAGCATGTGGTCCCCTATTACATCCATGGGACACAATACATGAAGAGATAACCTTAACTCTGATACTATGTTGAAGCATCCAACTTAAAACAAATTAGTGGGTAGTTAAGAGGCCCCTCAGGTATACATAATTTATATAATGAGTTTCCAGATCTAATTTATCCGAATATGAATCTTAAGTCATAACAATATGTTCCGGTATATTTTATATTTTGCATTTGGCTTGTTACGAATAAGAACTAGAACTGGAATAACATTATACAAGTCATAACTACTTGTAGTATCAAAAGGTCGATGCTTGATGTTTAAATTATTGGATACATTAAAAACAAGAAAAAAAGTTAAGGGTTGATTACTAACCACACCATAGCTGCAGAAGGGAGAGCCAGCTTTAAGTTACCAAAGACATAATAGAAAGACTCTAAAGAAAATCCTTCCCACGTTTTCTTAAATTTCTCCGCACAAAGTACATAAGTAGCCAACATAAGAACCGATATCCATAGGGAAATCGAAGCTGCTAATGGAGCTCCTTTGAATCCGAGACTAGTCCAATGAACTAAAGCATATGCGGTGCCAATATGAATGAGCAATGGGATCACAGAACAGGCAACCAGTGGCATGACTACAGATTGTGTTTGAAGAAACCTCAAGATGTTATTCAATAAACCGTAGGCAAATAATCCTGGTATAAGGTACTTGATATAAAGAGCAGCTGTCTTTGATATTTGAGGATCTTGATGAAGTAATACAAGAATTGGTTCAGTATATACCCAACTGATGGATATGATAACAGAGAAACAAATTGAAATGATGCAAGATGCCTGTAGATATATTCCTAACATCTTATATATTTTTGCACCAAATCCTTGCCCACATAGCGTCTCAAGTGCACCGCTTAAGCCAATCTAAATCAACAGAATGTAGAAATTCAAATCAATCAAACGGTATAATAAACTAAGCATAAGAAACACTAAAGGAAACATGAAAATAATCATTTGATTTCGAACATTCATTGATTTATGAGTTCCTGAATTATTTACAATAAATTTGTTAATAGCCTATATAAATCGAAGCTAATTCTTCACATATTGTAGAAGAGCTGGATTATGTTTTTTTGTATAAAAACGAGGAAAACAGTAGAACTATAAAGGTCCATCACGGAGCCAGTTATGTACTCCTATCTCAAGTGTATTTTGAAATGGAAAGGTTAGTGGCAAAGCAATGTACAAATTAACTTTTTTCGACCCTAAAATTTCAAGAATTATATCATTACCATATAAAGTGATCAACAATGTCATGAATTCGGAATTTTTCCAATAATTTGAACAAGAAGTTGATGGGGCCTGTTCAGGGTTGGGCTCACATTGGCGTTGGGTTTTAACATATTAATCCAACAGACTAACATTTCATACTCCTAGAACTTTTAGTTACTAGTCGGTTTCATGGCTGTTTTAAAGATTTCCATGACACAAGATACTGAGTGTATAATTGGTTACACAACATTTGCGGGTCGTAGTGAGTTTGGAACATTTTTAAGTCCAAACGCACTTAAAATTGGTGAGTCCAGATGCTACTGCCGAAACACTGCAAATGTTAATAATCCAACAAATTCTAAGTGGGAATTGTTGGTAATAAAGTCTCACGATATAGAGAAATAGGGAGTTGAGAATTTAGAACACAATCACACAACACAAGAATTATAATGGAAACTCCAAAACCGGAGAAAAACCCACTTTCGTTGCCAAAGACAACCAGAGAAAATTTACTATATGAATAATATTACAATCACTCACACTCTCAGAACTTTTCTCACATCCACAAGAAATATAATTCTTCCCAAAAGAACTTTCCCACACAAAACTCTCTAACTCTTAGATACTTCTTAACCTTCTACCTTTGGATTGGTTTACATTCTTACAAAATGAGTGCTCTATTTATAGTGCATGTGAGGAGACAAGGTAAGGATAATAGTCAAGATTAGTACACCATGTTTGTCAAGGTTAGTACACCATGTAGGTAACATGGGAGAAAGTAAGCAACTTTATTGCCAAAGACAACCAAAGAAAATTTACTATGTGAATAATATTACAATCACTCACTCTCAAAACTTTTCTCGTATCCATAAGAAAGATAATTCTTCCCAAGAGAATTTCCCCACACAAAACTCTCCAACTCTTGGATACTTCTCTATATCATGAGACTTTATTACCAACAGAAGCAAAAGACAAATATGTAACATGTAGGCATGAAAACCAAGAAGCAAAGTCATACTCTGCTAGCAAGAAAGAAAGAATAACATACATACACGTCTCCTTATTTCAAATATTTATAACTTGTAAATTCCATTCTCTCTTTATCATGACTCACAGGACATGGAGAAATAGTACAGATAAATAAACAAGACACCACTATCATTTTTTATTCACTGCACGTTTAGGCATTTCTCATATTTAAATCACTCAATTTTACTACTTACACCCGCACACTAAAAAATAGTACAAACTGATATTCTAATGAATCTAATTTATTGAGCATATGGATTGACTGACCAATATGGACAAAGTTAACTTGTAGGTTTAGGCATCATTTAAAATGAAGGAGTATAATTAATTTACATCATCTATATACTATATATTTCTGTTACTAAAGTTTAGGTGTTGACTTAGTATTTCAGCTTTCTGTTAATAATCCCTAGAATCAGACTGAACTGTTCTTTGGCATTGTATTTGCCTTTTATGTTACCTTCTGTATGGCTATATAAAGCCACTTTACACATTGAATAAAGTATGCTTTTCTTTCAAAACTAGCTTTAACATTTGGTATCAGAGCCTTTTCGGATCTATACCGAAGTTTTTAATCTTATAGCCGCAGCTAAAAATGACAACTGAGAGCAGTTTTGTTCAACCAGTAATTCCCCCGATTTGATGGACACTACGATCATTGGAGCATGCTGATGGAGAATTTTCTTCGCTCCAAAGAATACTGACACGTAGTTGAGACTGGATTTTCTGTTGTAGCAGAGGATGCTGATCTCTCGGATGAATAAAAGAAGGGTGGCGACAGAACAGAGATTGAAGGACTTGCGAGCAAAGAATTATCTCTTTCAAGCCATCGATCGTTCAATCCTTACGACTATCTTGGACAAGGAGACTTCGAAGGGAATCTGGGATTCTATGAAGAAAAAGTTTCAGGAGAATGCAATGGTCAAACGTGCACAGCTGCAGGCCCTTCGCAAGGATTTTGAGATCCTTCATATGAAGGAAGGTGAAACTGTCTCTGACTACTTTGCTCGTACTCTTACTCTTACTAATAAAATACGCTTTCATGGTGAAACAGTAACTGATGTTACTGTTATTGAAAAGATCATGCGCTCTATGATTTCAAAATTTGATTATGTGGTTTGCTCCATTGAGGAGTCCAACGACTTGGACACTATGTCCCTTGATGAATTACAAACTAGTCTATTGGTTTGTGAACATCAAATGCAAGGACATGTTGTCGAAGAGCAAGCATTAAATATTACTCATAACAACAGCGTTTGCAACCAGGACGTGGTGGCGGTGCCTTTCGACGCAGGGGACGAGGGCGTGGGAGACAAGGTTTTGACAAATCTCTTGTTGAATGTTTTTATTGTAATAACCTTGGCCATTTTCAAAATGAATGTCCAAAGAAGGGCAAGGAAAATGAGTCACAAGCCCATTGTGTTGAAACCACTGTTTTGTTGGGAGTTAGTGAAGAGTCCAAAGCCTATCGCTTGTATGATCCACTTTCTCAAAAGGTGCTTATCAGTCGTGATGTTATCTTTAATGAAGAGGAAAGTTGGCCCTGGGATGATAGTTATGCTAAAGCAATTCAAGCACCTCTTGATTGGAGTGATGTAAATGACGACAGCAAAAATAATATCCAGGATGAAGCCGTAGGCAACAATTCAGGTGGGACTTGGCCATGAGGAAGGCAGTGGATCTGTTAGTGTTGACAATCGCTTTCATGTAGGGGTGAAAACGAGTCGAATCTCAGCTAACACTCTAATGCTCAGATTCGGCTCGACTCAAAAAATTAAGCTCGAATTCGATAAGGAATTTCTAATTTTGCGCCAGATCTCGGATCATTACTCGGACCTACTCGGCTTGTAAGTACTCGACTCGTTTACAAAACGAGTTACTCACGAGTCTTCAAATCGAGTTTCGAATATGAACCATTTTGCTTAATACTGAACCACTACATACTAAATTGATTATTGAACTAATGTTTATATATAAAAATCTTTTACTTTTATTTATGTAAAGAAATTACAAAGAGTATAATACGAATTGACAATCAATTCACTGATTTATTCAAGTACAAGCTTACACAATTTAATACTACACATTATAAATTATAAAGATTGATACAAGTATCACATATTAGCTTATTAGTATGGATCAGACCAGTATTCGAATATGATCCATCAAGCAGGTATCGAGTATGGTTCGAGAAAAAATGAAATACTCGAACCCTAATCTGTCGAATACTGGTATACTCGAATTCGACTCGTGTATCATTAAACAGAAAACGAGTATGGATCATTAAACAGAAAACGAGTATACGGAGGGAGTATTTGATATGGATGGAGAGTTATAGAGAGAGAGAGGTACCAATACGTGAAAGAGAAGCCGGTAACGGTGGCCCAAGAGTTGGCGAGATTGGAGGAGGCAAGCTCCAGCTGACCGAGGTGACCGGCGAACATTACGGAGACTAAAGTGATGGCGTAGAAAGACACGTTTGTTAATATCATGGGCAGTGAAAACAATACCTGCCCTTTCCCTTCTTCTACATCTAACAACTTTTCCCACCATCTATTTCTATTTTCCTCTCCTTCAACTAATTCACTTTCTCTCTCATGCCCAACACCATCGCTGTAGTAGCCTTCTATCAATAGCAAAGCTCTACTACTATCCTCGGAAATACTACTCACCGGGATCGATTCCATATTTAATTTCTTCTTAAACGAAAGGAAAACAACTAGCTACTATTTCCTTCCAATTCCGTTTCTTTCCTTCCGCCATTCCTATCCCTCTTTAATACCCAAACACTGGAATTAAAAAAAAAAAGAAGCTAAATACACTTTTGTCCCTTGATCTTATGACCCTATACCTTCTCTGATTTTATAATATTATGAAGGTTATGGACATAAATTATACATAAAAATAAGACCTATCTATCTAATAACTCAATAAATCATTTGGGTCGTTCAAAATTTGAGATAAATTTTACTCTCCATACAGTGTCGGAGGCACAGGACCCAGCTAGTTATTAAATATTTTACACATTTTATTAATGTACAATGCGAGATTATGCATAATTTGTGCATTAGTGTTATTCCTTACGATATCTTAACGTTGTCTAGTAGAACCCTCATAAATTATTAGCGTAAAAATATTTACTTATTTCGTTCTAAAATTATATATATATATATATATATTTAAAATTAATATGAATTTATTTAGTTTGATACAAACCATTATAATAATTGTAAGCTAACTTTGAAATACTACTAATTATCATCTTTGTATTTTTAAAACTTAAAAATATATCAATTTTGAGTATTAAAAGTTTATAATTGATTCTAAAATGTCAAAATGTATCTTTAATTTTGAAACGGGTGTAGTAATTCTTAAGATAGTCTTTCACTTTTAATTATACTATATCCACTCCAACTTATATGATCATTATTACATTTTGAAAATCAATTTAAAATAGTTTCAAACTCAAAATTTACACGACTTGTTAAAAATTATGAAATAATAAAATTTGCTATGAGTAATATTTTTTAATAGTTTATAATATTTATTATTTTATTAATTACAATTTAAAAAATTATGACAAATTTGAATTTAATAATCTTTTAATCAACTTTCCTATATACTCCATTAATTTTATTATTTAAAAAAATATCATTTGCAAAATTATAAAAATGATTAGATACATCATTGCATTGGGGTGTGTGTAGGGGCCATGGGGCTGAGTAGGGATGCACAAAGGCCTGCGGCCTGGCCTTGGTCTGGCCTGGGCCCGGCCTGGTCAAAGCCCGGTCTGGTCAAGGCCTGGCCAGGTCAGGCCTGGCCTGGAAGGCTTGAAAAGGCCGCTTGTTTTTGACAAAAATCTGGCCTGGCCTGGCCTTGGGCCTGGCCTGGGGTCGGGCCTGGCCTGGCTAGGCCTGGCCTGGCATGAGGCCTGGCCTGGCCTGAGACCTTACAAGATTTTTATCTAATTATTTATAATTTTTGAACTTTAAATTTATAATTATTCATCAATAAAGTATAAATTTTTACTTATTCATTGTTGTAATTTATAAATTATAATACATTAGTTTTAATTAATACATAAATAAAATTTAAAATTTTAATTATTATTCTTGATTTCTTGTTGATACATTTAATTACTATACATCTTCAATAAATATAACTAGTTAGTATATTTAATATTAATAATAAGTTAGTTACTTAGTTGATTAAATATTAATAATAAGTTAATTTATTGTAAATACTAAAGTACTAATATTTAACAACAAAATTTTAGTAATATTCTTTGTTACTTTAATGTTAAATATTAACATTAATTAATACATCAATAAACTAATTTTTAATATTAAATATTAATAATAAGGTTGTTTCTTGTAAATACTCAAGTTCTTCATTAATTTGGATATGCTAAATTCTTGATTTTGAATTTGGATAATAATTTGGATATCTAATAAATACAAATGATTTTGAATTTTTCGCTCACTCAATAAATCATCTGGGCCGTCCAAAGTTTGGGATAAATCCCACCGTTCATACATCTATCTAATAAAATACATCTATCTATCTAATAATCTAATAATAATTTTAATAAATACAAATGACTTTAAATTTCCCGTTCACTCAATAAATTATTTTGGTCGTTCAAAATTTGAGATAAATCATATTGTCCATACAGTGCCGGAGGCACGGGACCCAGCTAGTTTATTTATATTGAATGCAGACATCTTCACCGAATGATATTATAAGTTTTTTTTTTTTAAAAATAAAAATATTTCACATGAATTAATTATATTTCACATGAATTAAAGATAAAAGAAAAGAACACCACGGTTACAGTTGTCAGTGGAGGCCAACCTTTGCGTCTAACGTTCGAAATTATTATCATTGTTAGGAGTATTATTATAATTTGTCTTAATTATGAATAATCCAAGATTTTCCGTTCAATACCATATATTTCTCACGTTACAAACACGTATACACTGAACGGACCAAACGGTACTATTTTAGGCCCACAATCAAAATTGATTGATAGGGTAATCAAGTGTGAAGTGAATACTCCCTCCGTCCCAAATTAACTGCTCAATTTGACCTTTTAAGTCAAATTGACTATTTTTAGAATTAATAATTAAGCATATATAAATATATTTCTAAAATTATAAAAATTAGGATTAGTAATAAATTATATATATTTTCTTTTGGTTATAATCTCTTTACCTATATTTTAGCAAAAATAGTAAAAAGATTAGTTTTAAAAATGGTCAATTTGACTTTAAAAAGTCAAAACTGAGCAGTTAATTTGGGACGGAGGGAGTACTAAATATGAATGAGTCATATTAATGGAATGAGTCATATTAATGGAATGAGTCATGAGTTGGACTAGTCTCAAGTCCCATCACTTGTGCCACGTGCCAGCAGCACCATTCCGGTCTGATATATGTACCGAAAGCTGGCAAACGGGCTCAAGCCGCGGGCCGGGCCGGCCGTTATAAAAAGCGGGTTTTAGATCGCACTTTTTTTGGCTCACAAAAATGTGTCTTTTTGGCCCGACCCATTCAAAGCCCGGCTCGACGAAGGCTGAAAAAAAATACAAAAAATAGGCATAATCACCTTCGGCCCGCGGACCGACCCGGCCCGCCCGTCAGCCCCGCGAGCTATGGACTTACTTTTTTTGACCCGTGAAAATCCGGGGCTTTTTGGCCGGCCCGTTTTGGCCCGGCCCGCGCCCGCCCGTTTGCCACCTCTATGTACCGGGGTCATTAGTCACTACGGCCCGCCTGTGAGTCCGCGAGCTATTGGCTTACTTTTTTTGACCCGTGAAAATTCGGACTTTTTTGGCCCGGCCCGGCCCGCGCCCACCCGTTTACCCTCTATGTACCGGGGTCATTAGTCACTATAGGCGAGCATAGTACGGTTTAAAAAAATTTAAAATCGCACACGAAACTGCTTGTGATTGATGCGGTACGATTTTAAAATGTTCAGTGCAATTTGTAAAGTTGCGATTTCGGTTTTAGTTGGACTAGTCTCAAGTCCATCACTAGTGCCACGTTGCCAGCAGTACCATCCCGGTCTGATTATGTACCGGGGTCATTAGTCACAACAAGGTTTTAACAATTTGTGTATAATTATATTAAATAATTTTTTTTATAAATTTTGAGGATTGAATTAAATATTAAAAGATAAATAATAATATATTTAAATTATAAGGGCAAAAAAAACAAAAACCATAATATAGATTAGAATTACATGTATTTTTATCATGATAATTAATAATAAAAATTGAAAAACGAATAATATTTGACCGACAGTCCTAAGGTTTCCTAGAGATTAACGTTCTCGCAACCAAGGTTTTTTAAACCCGGAACGGTCATCGAACCGGAAAAGTTACTGGGTGGATGGGTCACTGGTCCAACCAGTGGTCGGATCGTTATTGACCCAGTGACGTCATTAATATGTAATAAATAATAAATAATTAATTATATTAATTATTTATATATTGTATATAATATTTAGTAAATATGTAAAATTAATCAATTTATCTACAAAAAAAAAAACTAAACATCTCTAAGATACATTCAAATTCCAAAATTCAACCACAAGTTCAAGTGTTTGATTAAATGAATGCAAAAATATGTAAAATACCAAACAAAGTCTCAACTAAATTACTAAAATAAAATAAAATTTGTAATATTTTTTTTTTATCTTTAAGGAGAGAACCGGTCAAACCCGTGAACCGGTCACCGGTTCACTGGGTCAACCGGTTCAACCGCCGGTTCACCGGTTCTGAACGGTTTTGAGCAAAAGTGGTTTAATGGTCCAAAACCGGACCGTTGAGTGAACCGGGTCCGGTTTTTTCCGGTTGAACGGCGGTCCGCGTCCGGGTTTGACAACAGTGCTCGCAACACTGCATCCTCGGACCCAATACCAGTGGTCGTACTACTTCAAATAATCAAAATTATAGGTGTCCAATGAAATAATAAAGCATATAGGGTGCCAATATGACCGGAATGAGTGGTTAGTATAAAATTTATTTTTTATAAGTGGTTAATGGTTAATAAATTCTTGATATGCAGGCGAGGTTCTATGTGTGTCAATATTTTATTGACCAATTGACCACCTTATCAAAAATAATTTCATACTAACGGATCCATGGATGAGCAATGGGATCACAGAACAGGCAACAGTGGCAAGACTAGAGATTGGTTTGAAGAAACCAGAAGATGTTATGCAAAAACCCCTAGGCAAATTAATCCTGGTATAAGGTAATTGATATAAAGAGCAGCTGTCTTTGGTATTGAGGATCTTGATGAAGTAATACAAGAATTGGTTCACTGTATACCCAATGATGAATATGACTATATGATAACAGAGAAACAAATTGAATTGATGCAAGATGTATATATATATATATAATATATATATATTATATATATATATATAGGGATTCCATCCACAGTAATCGGTTGTTGGGAGCATCCCATTTTTGGTCAGCCGTAACACCTTGTACCGGCTTATAAAAAAAATTGCATAAGGGCTGGTACAAGCTGTTACGGCTGGCCAAAAATGGGTTGCTCCCAACAATCGGTTGCTGTGGATAGAATACTTATATATATATATATATGGATTCCATCCATGACAATCGGTTGTCATAAACACTATTCTAACAATTTATTTTCGAACCGTTGATCAACTTATTGAAAGGCTTAAATTGAAAGATAAAATCTACACAGCCGCTACAACATTTTGTGCACGAAAAACAGGTTGTAGCGGCTTTTATTTTAATATAAGGGTCCCACATAATCAAACATGTTGTCAATTTGGTTAAACAAAATTTTTTTTTAATATAACCGCTACATGTTGTAGCGGTCTTGGTCCTTTTTCTTTTTTTTAAAAAAAAGCATTTCCCCCCATAATTGTCCTATGATAATAAAATGTTTAACCACAACAATTTGTAGCAGTTTACTCTATCCATCCCATGGTGTCCATATAATAAAATAATTAGTATAATAATAATAATAAAATAATAAGAATTGCTGAAAAATAATCTTGTCTGCTATAAATTTTTTTTTTAAAGCATTTCCCCCATTATAGTCATGACTCAGCTCATTTGACAAACTTAAAAAATAAAAATAAACCCGGCATTACAAGTTGTGCGACTACCATAAACAAAAATCTTATGCCTTTAAAATCACGCTGATATGGCTCCTTCGAATTATTTCCAAAAATAATTTTTCTTCCATGATTCAAACTCGCAACCTCACACTTCAACTCCTCGTCATATGACCACCCCGAGCACCACAGGTCTAGTTGTTCATTTCTTGCGAAGACTTGTCTTATATTAAAACATTACATTTTCCCCAAAATCATAGAATAAGACATTTTCTTTTGTATTAATATTTTATTTTTATATAATATTAATAATAAAGTGGGTTTTTTATAATAGTGAAATGTTAATTATTATTATTATTCATAATTGTATACTCATTTTGTGTTTGAAAAAATTAAGTATCTTTTAAGAAAAAAGGGGCACTAATAATTATTATTATTATTATTAATATTAATAACATTGATAATAATATTAATGTAAATGTTTATTATTATTGTAAGACCCCAACTTATTAATGAATAAAATTAAATTTCCTCTAATTATTACTGTGAATAATAAGGTATTAATTTGATATAATATTTTGGTTATGAGTGAAATGTGCAAAATTTTTAAAATAAGCAAGTGGTTATAAAATATTCATTTGTCGGGGAATATTCGTTTGGTCGTGGAATATTTTTTCTGTCGAAAAATATTCGTACGACTGCGCAGCCATTTGTTGACCCCATAACGGATAACGGTCGGATGAAGAAGACGACAAATTGAATAACGGCGCAGTTGTTACCGTTACACTGTTGGAATATTCGGTGGTTTAAAATACAGTAATTCGCGTGGTTGTATAGTAGCACACGGTATTGCACAGTATTGTTGAATTATTGATTCTACGTAAGCAGGCACTACTCAATAATTGTTACAGTAATTTACTGTTCAATTTTATTTTATTGGTTCAATAATTGTTGCGTTGATTATTTATAATATTGTTGTTTAAATAATTATCACTGCACATCATCTCCATTATCAGATCAATAATTCATATTATTTGGAATACTATATAGATAGCATTATTGGGAATGTCTAGAAAGTTTTGTCAAGGAGAGGTTTGGTCACCTAATTGCGCGCCAGTAAGAGAAATCCTTATTGGAAAGCCCTCTCTTTTTGGGAACTGTCTAGTTGTTATAATTGTGATTCTGTAGTATTATTTGTGAATAATAATTATTGATTTTTATATGATAAGGAAATATTTATTTTATGTAGATATAAATGATGGATATATTTATTTTATGTGGATAAAAATGAAGAATTTAATGCTGATGTGTTTTATCAGTATTTTGTCTGTGTGGATGTATTAAATCGTCCGTATATGGATTTCGGGCATTTTTCGTTTTGAATTGAAAAAACTTAAACTTTCAAACTTGTAGAGAATTAAATTTCCTATGAAAATGACATAAGATTGAATTTTTCTGATAAAAAGCTATTTTATGAATTACTGAAGTTTTGGAAAAATAAATAATTTTTATAAATATGGGTGAGACCCACTTTTGTTTTAACATGTTGGCTGTTGGGATTTTTTTTCCAGAGTGGCATGCTAGTATTAGTCTTGGTTGGTGCGTAGGATTGATATAAGAAATAATATTATTTTAGTCTCCTTTGGCGTCCTAAAACTTTCCTATAAATAGGCGCTTAAGTTAGAATTGAAAATCACACCAGAAACAAATTTTCTTTCTCTCTATATTGTCGAGCGTATTTAGTAAGTATTAGATACTTGAGAATTGCTATTCCAGTACAATTTTTTGTCAGCACTATATCGAAATTCAGTCAGAAGTACATAGGGGTGTTATTTTTTTTCAGTTTTTTCGGATTCTGGTTTTCAGAACCGGAACGAACCGGTCGGTTCGGTATAAAAACGAGTCGGTCCGTTTTCGATACAAAAAACCGGATAATACCAAATTTTTCGGTACGGTTTCGATTCGGCGTTTTTATGGTTCAGTAAAAACCGAAACCGGACCGGTTTTACCGCTTTTCTAATTTTTTTATTAATAATAATAAATAAATAATTATTATAATAATAAAAATACTAATAATAATAAAATAATAATTATAATAATAAAATACTGATTATATAATAATAATAATAAAAATCATGCTTATAATAATAATAATTATATTAATTTTCGGTTAAAAAACGATATCAAACCGGTTTCAACGGTTCGGTATTATATACCGGGTCCAACCGGTACCGGTATTAAGATTTGGGCGATTTCGATTTCGGTACAGTTCGGTACCGGTCTTGGTAAAAAACGGTTGAACAGCCCCTAGAAGTACGTTATTTTGAGGTAAGGGATGTTATTTTTTTCAATATCAGTATGCCGAAATATTGGTATAAACTTTTTATCAAATTTGTTGTGTCGGGGTTACTATTCATGTATACGGCACTATTCACGAATACGGCACTATTCACCGAAAAAAAATTTCTTCTTTTTGTCCAAGTTGTCTATATGGTTACTATCCTTGATTGTATCTGTGACGCCCCCAACATAGGCATACATCACCTATTTTGAGTCGTCAAATACCTGGTACAGAATACAAATACAACTTAATAATACAACTGTCGTGTACAATACGACAAAACATAAGCTGTGAGTTTGAATACTAATATTGTCTACTAGAGATTATACAAACTCAAAAGGAGTCCTCATTTAGAATTATTATCACACTATTTCACAAATAGTGAGGACTACTAATGCTATCATCTGGGCCCGTCAATCCGTTCCCCGACTAGTTCCTGCTACGTTCTCATTTCTGAAGCGAACACTGAAAATAAAGGGTTAGCTCAACTAGCCCAATAGAAATATTGTGACTAAGATAATGCAGAATATAATTACATAGCCTTAAACAGTGTTAAACTGATACAATATAACAAACATCAAGTTTAACAGCAGTGAAACAAGCAATCCCATTAAAAGAGTCAAGTAGCGAATAAAATCTACTATCTTTTTATGATTTAAAAGGTTTTTCATCACTTTTATCGTGGGACTCAGCTTAATAAATAATCCACATCATCGAATCACTTATGCACTACGGCAAGGATTTCTTAGTATCAGACCAAATTATCCATGCACTACGGGCCAAGATATTTGGTATTCATAATGATCATGATCATGCCAACAACTGTCCATCAATGCATATGGGCCCCAATGAGGACTTTTACACATCATTGTAACATTCGGTTATGATTACACCGACTAATCCCTGGTCATAATCATACCAAGTCCATCTATGCACTACAGGTCACAGATGACTTTCAAAAAAATATAAACATGAGGATGATGACAATGATATAAGAATTCAATAAAAACAAGTTCAAGAATTAATTTATATAGGAACTAATAATGTTCAAATTGTCAACATGATTACTGCTTTATAGAGTAAAATTCAAGAATGCTCAGAAGAATATTTCCATGAAAAGATACTGGATTGAAGCGCAAATATCAAGGATATTCCACTAATTTCATGGAGTATAGAAGTCAAAACTTTAACCAACTGAGTATAACAAGGAATGGAATAACAAAAGAAATCACCAGACATGCCACTAGACCGCACATGCGGTTATTCCAAAAGAATAATAAATAACGGAATCAGGTCCGGCGTAAACGCACAAACAGAATATTACAACAGAATACATAAGACGGAATCAGGTCCGGCGTAAACGCACAATAGGATATTCCAACAAAATAATAAAGACAGAACCAGGTCGGCGTAGAACGCACGGACATGATGTTCCAATAGAATGATAAATAATAGAACCAGGTCGGCGTAACGCACAGGCAGGATGTTCCAACAGAATGATAAAGAATGGAATAACAGAATAATTTCACCAAGTATAGAGTAGCCCGCGTATACAGGTATTCCAACAGAATAATAAAGAATGGAATAACAAAAGTCTCTTCATGCATAAGCAGAATAATACTCCTACTTAGAAAAACTGGATACTGGAATAGTGAGGTAGCAGACTTCTCTTCTTTTTTTTTATAATTTCTCTATCTAATAATCGTTCTAAATCTTTTGTGAATTGGTGAGAAATGAAGGAAGAATGAGCTTCTATTTATAGAAAAACTATAGTTTCAATAATTGCACGTTTTGGGGCTCAAAAAATTACAGTACAATACCTCCAACTTTTCTTTTTTATTTTTAATTTAGTCATGGAAGTATTATCAAACTTAACCACCTCCCCTAATAGTAAATAATGTGATTCAATAGTAAATTATGTGAATCAATAGTTCTAGACACGTGAAATACGAATTACAGTATAATACCTCTATCTATACCTCCATTTTAACTTAGTCATGTAAGTATTATCAATCTTGCACCAACTCACTAATAGTAATAAGAATGTGAAACAATCGTATATACATGTGAATAACTAGTTATAATCATATGAAATAATAGTAATTAATTGCTCATTATCCGATTAAATACCCGATTAGTCAATATAACCTCCAGACATCAATTATTATCGAAACAATTGTCGATTTTCACTAACACAATTAATTCCAACACATTGAAACCATTTTTATCACAAATATAAATTTTAAAATTTCAAGTTTGACCTTTCCCAAAAAAAGGCAATGTTGACTTTTTGACCAAATAGTGAATTTCAAAAAATTTTGTGTTTATAGACTATTTTTACTAATTTCATCATTCCAGACTCAAATATTACGTCCGCGTCTCCAATTCATCTCTGAACACAACTTTAATTTTAATAACATTCATCATTAATATTATAACTCACAATATTTATCAACCAGGTCGTTACCAGGAAAGAAGGGGCTTTCCAATAAAGATTTCTCCCTCTTGGCGCGCAATTAGGTGACCAAACCTCTCCTTGACAGAACTTCTAGGACATTGTAAATATTGCAATTTAATAATATGAATAATTTTGTCGTCTCAATTATTGATTTAATAAAATAACATATTATGTTGATGATACTATGACAATAATCGAATCAATAATATGAGAGATATGGTGCAACAATTACTGTAGTAATAATTGAGTATAACTCAGTGACTTCTCACGTAAGCATCAATAATCAATATTGTGTGCTACTATCCAACCACGCGTATTACTGTATTTTTACTACCGGGTATTTTCAACAGTTAATGGTCAAACTTCCGCCGTTATTTTCATAAAGTATTTTTGTCGTTTTCTCAATCAACAATAATTTCGTTGTGGAGGGTCCACCAATGATTGTGCCGATGTACGAATATTCCATGTTAAAACGAATATTCTCCGACCAATCGAATATTATATAACAACTTGCGTACTTTGTAAATTTATAAATATTACCCACAACTATAACATTATATCAAATCCACACCATAATATTCAAAATATATTTCGAGAAAATTTAATCTTTATTCAAAAGTTGGGGTCTTACAGTATCCATATTTTGATCTTTATTTTTTGAATTCTTTTTAAAAATTAGTTATATTGGAGTATTATTGAACTTGGATAAACTATAATACGAATCTCTAATATTTGTTATTTTGTTTTCACTGGATTCGTTCCTTTAAAATATTTTTCATCATCCTCAGTCCTAAATGATGATATTAATGAATATCTTTGGCCTGTAGTAGTGCAAAGATGACTGATTACCTAATGAATATCTTTGGCCCGTAGTGCAAAGATGAACGGGTGTTGAGATGAACATGACCAACTGGTGATACAAATGAATATCTTTGGCCTGTAGTGCAAGATGAATATTTGATTCAAGATGAATATTGATTGATGTTACAGGGATAAAATATTGATGATGGACTTTTAAATCTTAGAAGATAGTAGAATTCTTCCCTACTTGACTCTTCTAATGGAATTGTTATTTCCGCTGCAGTTGTTGATCTAAACTTGTTGTTATTATATATTTTATCAGATTTTCCCTGTTGAAGGACTAATGATAATTTGTTGTATATTATCTTAGTCATAATATTCTTTACTGGGCTAGTTGAGCTCACCATTTTCCTTTTTGTTTCATTTTTCTTCTCAGGAGGTTGAGAACATAGCAGGAACTAGTCGGAGTACGGAGTAGTGATGTTGTAGAAAGATATTTTAGCAGTCCTCACTATTTCTATAAAATAGTGTTTGAATAATTATAATGAAGACATATTTGAGTGTGGATATTGTCTAGAAGATAAATTTGTATTTAAACTTACAGTATGTGTTGTCGTATTTTGCACAGACAATTGTATTATTGAAGTTGTAGTTTGTTTTATGTACCATGTATTTGGCAACTCAGAATGAGTGTTGTATACCTATTTTGGGGAAATCACAATTATAACATTGCATTTCCCCCAAAATCATACATGATGTTAGAAGATTATAATAATTTATTATATTAATCTTAATATCGACTTTTATATTAATATTAATAATTAAGAATACTATTATATGAAGTCATGCTCCTTATGAACTTTGTCCATTGAATATTATGAAATAAAGTAGTTAGTATTTCATATTGATTTTGTAAATATTTTATGTGATTAAATAATTTTAATATTACTAAGTTATGAATTGAAAATCCCAGTTCAACCAAATAGATATTCTTATTGTTAATGAAAAATGGAAGAAGGAGAGAAGAGAGAGAGGAAAGAGGAAGAAAAAGAAAAAGATTTTTTTATTACTTTTTATTCACATCTAAAATAAATTAACATATGTTATTTAGCTGACATTTTGTTAACGGGAAAGATATATTTGAGCTACGTTTTATAACGTTAAGTGTACTTTTAGAAGAAAAAAAGTTAAAAATGAAAGTGGGATTCTGGGAAAAACATCACAGACATTTTTGGACCTTTGCCCTAACAATAATTAATACTCCATATATTTCTTAATAAGTGACGTTTGGAAGAAAAAATTTGTTCTAAATTATCTGTCGTTTACAACTTTCTAGGAGAATAAATTAATTACTTTCCTATATCACCCTTATTTCTCTCATTGTCCCAAGAAATTCTCACCTTAGTATTAATAATTTTCAACTTCCCATAAAGGGGTAGTGATGAAATTTCACACATATTTTAATTATTAAATGATAGTATTAAATGACTTTCTTAATCTATGTGCAAAAATCTTAAACGACACTTATTTAGGAATTGAGGGAGTAACTATTAACCTTGTCTTTGGTATTTCTGATCATATAATTTAGCTAACAACATGTACTTATTTATCTTAATGAATGAAAACAACAACCTCCTCGAACAATTTTACACAACTTCTCACATAATAAATGATAAAAAAATCCATTTAAGAGATAAATAAACACGTAAAACAATTAAAGGATTCGTCTTTAAGGACTAAACACCTGTATAAATAAACAAACAGAACTGAACACTTAACAAAATATTGCTAAGAATTCGTTGTTTTCCATAAAAAGGTTGTTCGCTCCCAGGAGCGAACCAAATTCCACCGAACATCACTAAAACGATGTTCATTCACTGAACTGAACATAAACCACCGAATTCCATTTAATATGTTCGCCCCTCAGGGACTGATCAACTAACCGAACACTAAAAATACTGTTCGCCCCTAGGGGCTGAACAGATTCTACTGAACATCAAAAATATTGTTCGCCCCCAGGGACACCAAACGTATAAGCTAACATTTGAGCCTGAAAGGGCGGAGGACACTACAATATTGTCAAGATTTTGAAACAAGTTGAATTCAGTAATTCTGTCTTGTCCTCTTTTTTATGCATGAGTTAAGGTTATAAAATAAATAAACATTTCGGACATGATTCATACTCGCTCGACTAAGAGTTTGATTCGAACACGACTCGAAATATAAATGATTTAAATATGAGTAAATTTTAAATTTCATATTCGCTAGAATTTGATGCGAATTTCAAATTGAACAGTAAGGACTAACGAATTTCAAATTAATTTAAAAAACACTAGCTAATAACTTTTAGATTATCAAAATTAGAAGCTAATTTCTAAAGTAGAAGCAAATGCTAATAATGGAAAAACAGGGACAAATAGGGCTAAATATACTAACTTTTCAAATAACTCGAGCGCAAATAAGAACACATATCAAATAAATGAAATAATTTAATAATGGGTGGCACAAGGGCGGATCTAGCCACAAAGTTCGGTAGGATCAAATTCAAAATTTTTTTTGTTAAGAATAAAAATATAACTATATATATATACTTTTATAAATCCAATATAGTTTCTCAATTATTAAATCGTTAAGTTTAATATATATATATATATATATATATATATATATATTCATAATTTCTTATAAGAAAAATATTAGAATAATTTTTTTAAACAAAAATTTTTTTTATATTAAAAATTGAATATAGTACAAATGTGACAATCCAAAAGAGTTGGATAAGATCACGCGGAATAAAGAAAACTAAGTAAATAGTCTTGGAGTTTTAGCACCTTATATTTGTCTTTGAGTTTTAATTTGGTGATAAAGAATAGGAAGTAAATGAAATAAAAAGAGATAATGTCATTATTGTAATAGAAGAGAATTTTTTTTAAAAGAAAAGTGGTGTTTTTGAGTTTTAGTTAAAAAAATATTTAAAAAACGAGTATATTTCTAGTCAAAAAATTTCTTCTCTTTTTTTTACAACTAAAAAACTGTAATTCTATAATAAGCACACCTAGAGGGGGGTGAATAGGTGTAAATACTCAGAAATGATCTACACTGGCCAATTTTCAAAGTTTATTATAGCATGCTATAATCGGACGGTTTAACCCTGTCCGTATTAGTTATGTTCTTCTTTTGTTATAAACGGACAGCTAATATCTGTCCGTATTAGTGTAAAAAAAATTTCCACGTAAACAAAATCTGCAGAATATTAAAGCTTAAAACAGAAGCAAAGAACAGTAAATCACACTAAGATTTTTACGTGGTTCAGCCCCTATCCTCTACTCTAGTGGCCTAATCCACGTCCAATCCCAACTAGGGTTGGACACCATTTTATTAAAATAATATTCAACAATTACAAAGTAAATAAAACTCCATGTTACAACGGCGATCGATTGGACACCTCTGCCCCCTTTGCACCTCTGCAACACCTCTCACCTCTGAGACTTTGAAAGCTTCGTTGTACAGACTGAATATTACTAAAATAAAAACTCCAAGCCAACCTAGACTTATATTATGTTTATAATAGATATAAATAAGGAATATAAGAACACTGTAAACCAAGACTAAAAGAATGATATGATAATTTGTATCTTGGATAGCTTGAAGAATTTCTGTTTAGTGGTCACTTGTCCTTCCAATGCCGAGCAAAGCAGTATATATATAGAGAAGATAGCAATGTCTATGTAACGTTCCAATTCCTCCTGCAACGGCTAGTACTTTTTGATTGAAATAAGAGATCAACGTTACCAATGACAACCTCAGTAGATAAGGAAATACAGCTATGAAGAAGTCAATTAAAAATCAAATACTAGTTGAAAAAGTCCTATTAGCAATTAGCAAGATCCCTTAAAAATAGCAATTACTGTTTAGCATGTGACAAATAACAGCTCCATCAACTTTAAATAAGAGTCCTCAATAAAGCCAATTCCTAAAAGATCTCCCAATTACGTATAAATTGGTAGCTCAATATATATATATATACAACCAGGATCCTATCAGGGATCCCGGATTTTACTAAAAGACGAACCTTCTTCTTTTTTTTTTGCTTTTTTTTTGCTTTTTTTTAAAACAACTAATTTTTTTTTAATATTTTATGGACTGAAATTTTTCCATAATATAATATTTTGGACGTGATTTGGATACCTATACCAAAAAATATATGTACAGTCTGCACAGACTGTACAGACATGTTTTGTTATACGTATCCAAATCACACCCAAAACACTGTATTATATAAAAATTCAAGTTCCATAATTATTTTTTTATTTTTTAGTTGTTTTTTAAAAAAAAGCAAAAAAAAAAGTCCAAATTTTGTTAAAATGCGAGAGTCCGAATCTGATCCGGACTATATATATATATATTGGAAGGATATAATCCCACAATTAAATATGAGAAATTTAAGGAATATTAAACAGATTTTCAATCTCCTTAAATACTCCAATTTGAATTAGTCTACAAAGCAAATCAGGATTGGATATATATTCTATATAAAAACTTAAACATGTTACAAAAATAACCAACTTGATTTACTCACTCCAATACTGAAGTCACTTTCGTGAGTTAGGAAACAAAGTGATTAATCCATGCAATAACTCATGCAAACTACTATATATATTATATAATTAATATGCATGACTCAATGTGATTAATCCATGCAATAACTCATGCAAACTATTATATATTATATAATTAATATGCATAAACATATTTGAATAACATGACCCAATTATAAGTCAATATAAAATCAATTAAGCCCATATAAATATTATCATCGTTAAAACCACAAAGTATATAAACCAACAAAAACTTTACAGGATGTTAGTTAAAAAAGAAAAGAAAGTAGAAGAGACTACTTACTCTTTGAACCAAATATTACACATGGAGAGAGAAATAAGAGTAGTACTCCCTCCGTCCCAAGATAAAAGTCCTGGTGGACTTTTCACGCATATTAAGAAGATAAATGAAATGACAAAATTGCCCATAATAATGTCATTAAATATGGAGAGAGAATTAGAATAAGAAAAGTATGAGATATTTAATGTTACGGGTATAATAGGAAAATATGTATAAAAGTTTGGTTATTAAAAGAAAATGAACATTTAACATGGGACTACTCAAAATAGTAATAATGACTTTTATCGTGGGACGGAGGGAGTACAAAATTATCATTATTTTAAAAAATCACTTATACAAAAAGGGTTTGGTGGTAGGAGTGTGTAGGGGAAGAAAAGGAGCCAAAGAGGGCACAAACATGTACGAAAATTCAGTGCACCCTACTCTAAGGGTAGATCCGCCCCTGGGCTGCCACTAATCTTTGATTAAATTAGAGCTGAATTATCTTTATTTATGCTTTCATTGAGCTCAATTTTAGTCCATTTGTTGAACCACGTAAGTAGCAACAGACTCCCTGCCTGGCAGAATATGCCGCAGATTAATCCCATCCATAATCCCTATATGACACATCAACAAAAACATGAAAAAAACAAAAAACAATGTTAATGTTAGGATGTAAAATAACCGCATAGCCAAACAAATAAAACCCAAATATTTATATGGACATGGCTAAACCCCAAGGAGAATCCTCCACCAAGACAAGCCCAAGTGCCCCAGGTATATATATATACACATACAAACACAAGTGCATATATTTTGATTATGTAATATCTAAAAGTATAAATATTAATTTAACTAATATAACTATCATTTAGTATCCTATTTTTGTATCCAATCTTTTGTTACCAAAGTATTAGCAAGCACAATAAATCAATGCATAAATGTAAAAGAAAATAACACAATGTTTTACGTGGAAATCTAAATCGAAAAAACTCATGGAGAAGGCAGAAGAAATCTACTAAATATCTGAAGAATGCAAGATAAAAAAGAGAATATCTCTACACCAAACCCCCAACACCTATATTTGTAGGCCATACGAAAATTCTATAACAAAATAAAATTAGAAATATTAAATTGAGTCCTAAACCAAAACAGATTCCAAGTAATACCTAAATCTAAATTCAACAAGTATTCATGTCATACACAACATAAACATTATAAAATACATGTCCCTCATATAGTTGGCTCCTCGATGTCAACGCCCGTGGAGGCCACAAATTTCCGGGGACATACAAAATATGACATTAACGGTTAAAAATGTAAATGATATACAATATATATGTTCATCATATCATATATTTACTTGAGCTATGTTACCTTCGCATATAGTTTCAACACCAATCCGAGAACTGCTGCAATTGGCATTCCAATGAGATAGACCGTTGCTAAATTAATGCACACCACAAGATGCTGCCAACCGCATCCCCTTGCGACACCTGTATATTTTAAGTCAATTCCAGTGAAATATTAAAAATATCTCCAAATATATATATATAGAGAGAGAGGTCGGATCAGGTCCAGACTCCCGAACCGGACCAAAATCCGGAACTTTTTTTTTGCTTTTTTTAAAAAAATAAAAATAAAAAATTATGAAACTTGAATTTTTACATAATACAGTGTTTTGGGTGTGATTTGGATACATATAACAAAACATGTTTGTACAGTCTGTGCAGACTGTACATACATTTTTTGGTATAGGTATCCAAATCACGCCCAAAATATTGTATTATGGAAAAATTTCAGTTCCATAAAATATTAAACTTTTTTTTAGTTGTTTTTAAAAAAAAGCAAAATAAAAAATAAAAATCTGGGTCTGTATTTTAAGCCTCTCCGAGAGTCCGGACAGGATCCTAGTTCTATATATATGTGTGTGTGTGTGTGTGTGTGTGTGTATGTGTGTGTGTGCGCGCATGCTAGCTAGCTAATATTGAATGGAAATTGTCAAAATTACCTGATAAGATTCCTTGAAAAGAATCGAGTATTATGGAAATTACAAGCAGGGGTGTCATTGAAGCATATTTCTCTATCACAACAGAGCTATCACTAAAGAAACCAGCCCAGATATCATGACCAAAGCCCAGAGCCAAAACAACCACAAGAGCCAGAGCTATAGAGAGTTTAAGACTAACGGTCATCGCATGCTTGGCTCGACCAGGATTGCCTGCTCCTAACTCGTTCGAAACCCTTGTGCTGTTTCAGTTTAAGTTTTTCATTAATTTCAACTAATGAACAGAATTATAATAGAGCATTTAGAAGAAACAGAAGATTGTTCTATACTTGGTATTCTATCTAACCTTGCAGCCGCGCTAAGACCATAAGTAAAATTGTAGGCTATTGTTTCTGTATTCACACTACAATATATAAAATCCCAAGTTAGTACTTCTTTTTATAAACATTAGAACAAGCCTAGAAAAGTTGACATAACAAAATTATGGAAATCAAAAGAATTCTTACCACATTGCAACTAATGAAGTGGTTATATCTGAGTTTGGCATCAATCCTGCTAATAACACAAGAATCTCAAATGCCCAATATTCTAAACTGGCAAAAATGTATAACAAGGTTATCATTAGCTTGTGCAAAACAATGAATCATTAGGTACTGTTCCTGAAAATATATGAGATCATCATAATGCTTTTCCATTAAAAAAGAAGAAGAAGAAAAGTTTCAGCATCCAACTTAATACCAATAGGTAGCAAGTAGAGAGGGCCCTCAAATATATATAATGAGTATCCAGGTCTAATTAATCCAATGAATCTCAACAATCCCCGTGTGGACAACCTATAAGGGTAGCACGGAGCATGTGGTCCCCTATTACATCCATGGGACACAATACATGAAGAGATAACCTTAACTCTGATACTATGTTGAAGCATCCAACTTAAAACAAATTAGTGGGTAGTTAAGAGGCCCCTCAGGTATACATAATTTATATAATGAGTTTCCAGATCTAATTTATCCGAATATGAATCTTAAGTCATAACAATATGTTCCGGTATATTTTATATTTTGCATTTGGCTTGTTACGAATAAGAACTAGAACTGGAATAACATTATACAAGTCATAACTACTTGTAGTATCAAAAGGTCGATGCTTGATGTTTAAATTATTGGATACATTAAAAACAAGAAAAAAAAGTTAAGGGTTGATTACTAACCACACCATAGCTGCAGAAGGGAGAGCCAGCTTTAAGTTACCAAAGACATAATAGAAAGACTCTAAAGAAAATCCTTCCCACGTTTTCTTAAATTTCTCCGCACAAAGTACATAAGTAGCCAACATAAGAACCGATATCCATAGGGAAATCGAAGCTGCTAATGGAGCTCCTTTGAATCCGAGACTAGTCCAATGAACTAAAGCATATGCGGTGCCAATATGAATGAGCAATGGGATCACAGAACAGGCAACCAGTGGCATGACTACAGATTGTGTTTGAAGAAACCTCAAGATGTTATTCAATAAACCGTAGGCAAATAATCCTGGTATAAGGTACTTGATATAAAGAGCAGCTGTCTTTGATATTTGAGGATCTTGATGAAGTAATACAAGAATTGGTTCAGTATATACCCAACTGATGGATATGATAACAGAGAAACAAATTGAAATGATGCAAGATGCCTGTAGATATATTCCTAACATCTTATATATTTTTGCACCAAATCCTTGCCCACATAGCGTCTCAAGTGCACCGCTTAAGCCAATCTAAATCAACAGAATGTAGAAATTCAAATCAATCAAACGGTATAATAAACTAAGCATAAGAAACACTAAAGGAAACATGAAAATAATCATTTGATTTCGAACATTCATTGATTTATGAGTTCCTGAATTATTTACAATAAATTTGTTAATAGCCTATATAAATCGAAGCTAATTCTTCACATATTGTAGAAGAGCTGGATTATGTTTTTTTGTATAAAAACGAGAAAACAGTAGAACTATAAAGGTCCATCACGGAGCCAGTTATGTACTCCTATCTCAAGTGTATTTTGAAATGGAAAGGTTAGTGGCAAAGCAATGTACAAATTAACTTTTTTCGACCCTAAAATTTCAAGAATTATATCATTACCATATAAAGTGATCAACAATGTCATGAATTCGGAATTTTTCCAATAATTTGAACAAGAAGTTGATGGGGCCTGTTCAGGGTTGGGCTCACATTGGCGTTGGGTTTTAACATATTAATCCAACAGACTAACATTTCATACTCCTAGAACTTTTAGTTACTAGTCGGTTTCATGGCTGTTTTAAAGATTTCCATGACACAAGATACTGAGTGTATAATTGGTTACACAACATTTGCGGGTCGTAGTGAGTTTGGAACATTTTTAAGTCCAAACGCACTTAAAATTGGTGAGTCCAGATGCTACTGCCGAAACACTGCAAATGTTAATAATCCAACAAATTCTAAGTGGGAATTGTTGGTAATAAAGTCTCACGATATAGAGAAATAGGGAGTTGAGAATTTAGAACACAATCACACAACACAAGAATTATAATGGAAACTCCAAAACCGGAGAAAAACCCACTTTCGTTGCCAAAGACAACCAGAGAAAATTTACTATATGAATAATATTACAATCACTCACACTCTCAGAACTTTTCTCACATCCACAAGAAATATAATTCTTCCCAAAAGAACTTTCCCACACAAAACTCTCTAACTCTTAGATACTTCTTAACCTTCTACCTTTGGATTGGTTTACATTCTTACAAAATGAGTGCTCTATTTATAGTGCATGTGAGGAGACAAGGTAAGGATAATAGTCAAGATTAGTACACCATGTTTGTCAAGGTTAGTACACCATGTAGGTAACATGGGAGAAAGTAAGCAACTTTATTGCCAAAGACAACCAAAGAAAATTTACTATGTGAATAATATTACAATCACTCACTCTCAAAACTTTTCTCGTATCCATAAGAAAGATAATTCTTCCCAAGAGAATTTCCCCACACAAAACTCTCCAACTCTTGGATACTTCTCTATATCATGAGACTTTATTACCAACAGAAGCAAAAGACAAATATGTAACATGTAGGCATGAAAACCAAGAAGCAAAGTCATACTCTGCTAGCAAGAAAGAAAGAATAACATACATACACGTCTCCTTATTTCAAATATTTATAACTTGTAAATTCCATTCTCTCTTTATCATGACTCACAGGACATGGAGAAATAGTACAGATAAATAAACAAGACACCACTATCATTTTTTATTCACTGCACGTTTAGGCATTTCTCATATTTAAATCACTCAATTTTACTACTTACACCCGCACACTAAAAAATAGTACAAACTGATATTCTAATGAATCTAATTTATTGAGCATATGGATTGACTGACCAATATGGACAAAGTTAACTTGTAGGTTTAGGAATCATTTAAAATGAAGGAGTATAATTAATTTACATCATCTATATACTATATATTTCTGTTACTAAAGTTTAGGTGTTGACTTAGTATTTCAGCTTTCTGTTAATAATCCCTAGAATCAGACTGAACTGTTCTTTGGCATTGTATTTGCCTTTTATGTTACCTTCTGTATGGCTATATAAAGCCACTTTACACATTGAATAAAGTATGCTTTTCTTTCAAAACTAGCTTTAACATTTGGTATCAGAGCCTTTTCGGATCTATACCGAAGTTTTTAATCTTATAGCCGCAGCTAAAAATGACAACTGAGAGCAGTTTTGTTCAACCAGTAATTCCCCCGATTTGATGGACACTACGATCATTGGAGCATGCTGATGGAGAATTTTCTTCGCTCCAAAGAATACTGACACGTAGTTGAGACTGGATTTTCTGTTGTAGCAGAGGATGCTGATCTCTCGGATGAATAAAAGAAGGTGGCGACAGAACAGAGATTGAAGGACTTGCGAGCAAAGAATTATCTCTTTCAAGCCATCGATCGTTCAATCCTTACGACTATCTTGGACAAGGAGACTTCGAAGGGAATCTGGGATTCTATGAAGAAAAAGTTTCAGGAGAATGCAATGGTCAAACGTGCACAGCTGCAGGCCCTTCGCAAGGATTTTGAGATCCTTCATATGAAGGAAGGTGAAACTGTCTCTGACTACTTTGCTCGTACTCTTACTCTTACTAATAAAATACGCTTTCATGGTGAAACAGTAACTGATGTTACTGTTATTGAAAAGATCATGCGCTCTATGATTTCAAAATTTGATTATGTGGTTTGCTCCATTGAGGAGTCCAACGACTTGGACACTATGTCCCTTGATGAATTACAAACTAGTCTATTGGTTTGTGAACATCAAATGCAAGGACATGTTGTCGAAGAGCAAGCATTAAATATTACTCATAACAACAGCGTTTGCAAACCAGGACGTGGTGGCGGTGCCTTTCGACGCAGGGGACGAGGGCGTGGGAGACAAGGTTTTGACAAATCTCTTGTTGAATGTTTTTATTGTAATAACCTTGGCCATTTTCAAAATGAATGTCCAAAGAAGGGCAAGGAAAATGAGTCACAAGCCCATTGTGTTGAAACCACTGTTTTGTTGGGAGTTAGTGAAGAGTCCAAAGCCTATCGCTTGTATGATCCACTTTCTCAAAAGGTGCTTATCAGTCGTGATGTTATCTTTAATGAAGAGGAAAGTTGGCCCTGGGATGATAGTTATGCTAAAGCAATTCAAGCACCTCTTGATTGGAGTGATGTAAATGACGACAGCAAAAATAATATCCAGGATGAAGCCGTAGGCAACAATTCAGGTGGGACTGGCCATGAGGAAGGCAGTGGATCTGTTAGTGTTGACAATCGCTTTCATGTAGGGGTGAAAACGAGTCGAATCTCAGCTAACACTCTAATGCTCAGATTCGGCTCGACTCAAAAAATTAAGCTCGAATTCGATAAGGAATTTCTAATTTTGCGCCAGATCTCGGATCATTACTCGGACCTACTCGGCTTGTAAGTACTCGACTCGTTTACAAAACGAGTTACTCACGAGTCTTCAAATCGAGTTTCGAATATGAACCATTTTGCTTAATACTGAACCACTACATACTAAATTGATTATTGAACTAATGTTTATATATAAAAATCTTTTACTTTTATTTATGTAAAGAAATTACAAAGAGTATAATACGAATTGACAATCAATTCACTGATTTATTCAAGTACAAGCTTACACAATTTAATACTACACATTATAAATTATAAAGATTGATACAAGTATCACATATTTAGCTTATTAGTATGGATCAGACCAGTATTCGAATATGATCCATCAAGCAGGTATCGAGTATGGTTCGAGAAAAAATGAAATACTCGAACCCTAATCTGTCGAATACTGGTATACTCGAATTCGACTCGTGTATCATTAAACAGAAAACGAGTATGGATCATTAAACAGAAAACGAGTATACGGAGGGAGTATTTGATATGGATGGAGAGTTATAGAGAGAGAGAGGTACCAATACGTGAAAGAGAAGCCGGTAACGGTGGCCCAAGAGTTGGCGAGATTGGAGGAGGCAAGCTCCAGCTGACCGAGGTGACCGGCGAACATTACGGAGACTAAAGTGATGGCGTAGAAAGACACGTTTGTTAATATCATGGGCAGTGAAAACAATACCTGCCCTTTCCCTTCTTCTACATCTAACAACTTTTCCCACCATCTATTTCTATTTTCCTCTCCTTCAACTAATTCACTTTCTCTCTCATGCCCAACACCATCGCTGTAGTAGCCTTCTATCAATAGCAAAGCTCTACTACTATCCTCGGAAATACTACTCACCGGGATCGATTCCATATTTAATTTCTTCTTAAACGAAAGGAAAACAACTAGCTACTATTTTCCTTCCAATTCCGTTTCTTTCCTTCCGCCATTCCTATCCCTCTTTAAATACCCAAACACTGGAATTAAAAAAAAAAGAAGCTAAATACACTTTTGTCCCTTGATCTTATGACCCTATACCTTCTCTGATTTTATAATATTATGAAGGTTTATGGACATAAATTATACATAAAAATAAGACCTATCTATCTAATAACTCAATAAATCATTTGGGTCGTTCAAAATTTGAGATAAATTTTACTCTCCATACAGTGTCGGAGGCACAGGACCCAGCTAGTTATTAAATATTTTACACATTTTTATTAATGTACAATGCGAGATTATGCATAATTTGTGCATTTAGTGTTATTCCTTACGATATCTTAACGTTGTCTAGTAGAACCCTCATAAATTATTAGCGTAAAAATATTTTACTTATTTCGTTCTAAAATTATATATATATATATATATATTTAAAATTAATATGAATTTATTTAGTTTTGATACAAACCATTATAATAATTGTAAGCTAACTTTGAAATACTACTAATTATCATCTTTGTTATTTTTAAAACTTAAAAATTATATCAATTTTGAGTATTAAAAGTTTATAAATTGATTCTAAAATGTCAAAATGTATCTTTAATTTTGAAACGGGTGTAGTAATTCTTAAGATAGTCTTTCACTTTTAATTATACTATATCCACTCCAACTTATATGATCATTATTACATTTTGAAAATCAATTTAAAATAGTTTCAAACTCAAAATTTACACGACTTGTTAAAAATTATGAAATAATAAAATTTGCTATGAGTAATATTTTTTAAATAGTTTATAATATTTATTATTTTATTAATTACAATTTAAAAAATTATGACAAATTTGAATTTAATAATCTTTTAAATCAACTTTCCTATATACTCCATTAATTTTATTATTTAAAAAAAATATCATTTGCAAAATTATAAAAATGATTAGATACATCATTGCATTGGGGTGTGTGTAGGGGCCATGGGGCTGAGTAGGGATGCACAAAAGGCCTGCGGCCTGGCCTTGGTCTGGCCTGGGCCCGGCCTGGTCAAAGCCCGGTCTGGTCAAGGCCTGGCCCGGTCAGGCCTGGCCTGGAAGGCTTGAAAAGGCCGCTTGTTTTTGACAAAAATCTGGCCTGGCCTGGCCTTGGGCCTGGCCTGGGGTCGGGCCTGGCCTGGCTAGGCCTGGCCTGGCATGAGGCCTGGCCTGGCCTGAGACCTTACAAGATTTTTTATCTAATTATTTATAATTTTTGAACTTTAAATTTATAATTATTCATCAATAAAGTATAAATTTTTACTTATTCATTGTTGTAATTTATAAATTATAATACATTAGTTTTAATTAATACATAAATAAAATTTAAAATTTTAATTATTTATTCTTGATTTCTTGTTGATACATTTAATTACTATACATCTTCAATAAATATAACTAGTTAGTATATTTAATATTAATAATAAGTTAGTTACTTAGTTGATTAAATATTAATAATAAGTTAATTTATTGTAAATACTAAAGTACTAATATTTAACAACAAAATTTTAGTAATATTCTTTGTTACTTTAATGTTAAATATTAACATTAATTAATACATCAATAAACTAATTTTTAATATTAAATATTAATAATAAGGTTGTTTCTTGTAAATACTCAAGTTCTTCATTAATTTGGATATGCTAAATTCTTGGGGAGATTTATGATTTTGGTTATGTTTTAGGTATTCTGTTGTACCAATTTAAATAAAAATTTCATAAAGTAATTTGAAAACTAACTGGAATTAATACTTGAGATATAACCATGTAAGAGTTTAATGATCATAAATAAAAAGATATATGTGTGTTTAAACTTTACAAAATATATGTCCAACCGATCCTAGTACGTATTATAAGAAAATAAAATCGAAACTAACTTTATATTCAAAAAATAAAAGTGTAATCTACAGTATTTAAGTAATCTACAATATTTTATACGAAGTGCATAGTAGACAATTAGACATATATTTAAGAAATTAATTTGTTTTATATTCAAGTTATATCTAAATTATATATTTTTTTGTAATTTAAGATGAATATATTTATTTTTGTTCTAATCATTCAATTTATATTTGTGTGTAGTAGAATGTTAAAATAAAATAAATCTCAAAAATCTTGCATCATTTTTACAAAATTTATTAATTTATATTTTATTATTTATATTTTTTAATATTTAATATGTAACATTAAAAAAAGGGACCAGACCAGCCAAGGCCTTGGGCCTGGTCTGGGCCTGGCCTGGCCTGGCCTGCAGGCCTAGCCAGGCCACAACCCAGAGACCAAGGCCTGGCCTGGCCTGGCCTGAAGGCCAAAAGTCAACGGCCTGGCTTGGCCTGGTCAAAGCCCAAGGCCTGGCAGGCCCAGGCCAGGCCAGACCAGGTCGGCCTGTTGTGCATGTCTGGGGCTGAGGCTTTAATTCACGAATGGTGAGGATTCTGGTGGTCTTTAATTCACGAAATAAATATGGTCTTTGACAAGTACTACTCCTTCCATGTCTAATTATTTGATATTTTAGAGATGGACACAAAAAATAAAATAATAATTAGAAATCATTAAATATAATACTCAATTGTCTATAACACCCTTAAATTTTTTGTTAAGATAAGGAGAATTTTGTTGAGATAAGGAGAGAGAAAGAGTTTAAAGTATCAAAAAATAGACAGAGTAATGAGGGGTAATTTTAGAAAAATTGTCATTAATTCACTTAGATTTAAACAAACGACAAATAATTAGAGACAAATAAAAAACTCTAAAATGTCAAATAATTAGAGACGGATGGATTACTATGTTACATTTGGATTGCATTGTGGCGTGTGGATGTGGGTGTGGGGGTTCTAGTGGTCTTTAATTCACGAAAGAAATATGGTCTTTAACAATTATGTCTTTAATGAAATGGTTCATTTTTATTAAATATAAAAGGTCAAACAGTTGTTCCGTTGAAATGGAATGAAAAATTATCATTCTTATCAAATTTATGAATTTTATTATATGGAAAAAAATATGAAATGACTCATTTCAGTCAATAATAAAATAAATCATTATACTCATCATTCAATTCCTCTAATTCAAAGATAGCTTTAATAGCATCCTTTATATTTCTCACAAACGTTTGCATTTATATGAGTAATTCTCAAATTATTTTTTTGTTTGAGCGCAAGTAATTCTCAAAATATAATTGTATAGTACTTATTCCGCTCTTTAATATAAGTCATTTTAGAATTGTGCATAAGTATTAAGAAAATAATTATATAACATTAAATATAAAATCAATTGTATATATTGCCCTTGTTTTGAAAAAAAGATAGTGTTATTCAGTGGCGGAACCCGAACATTTTTAGGTAAGTTGTCATCTTGTGACCATTAATTTGGTTAAAATTAAACCTTTTTAAATATTTTTTAATGGATCCGAATAATATGAAGTTCACTTCATGATAAGTTGATCAATTGACCAATATTTATATAGTATTGACACGCAGCGAGAAATCATCTCTCAACTTGCGTGTCGGTGTCGACACTGTATTGATCATCATGCTAACCACTTCCTGTTTGGGTTAAATGTTTTTTAAGTCACCGTACTATATGTCAACTTACAGATGGATAACTGAACTTTTTTTTCTTACAGTCAACTCACTGTACTCAATTTTACTAAGAAAAATTTAAAAGACCGTTAAGTCAAGAATTGATAATGTGGCAGCTGACTTGTCTAAAAAAAGCCTCTGTGACAATTAGTATGCGACGTGGCAGTGATGATATGGATTTGGAGTAATTTTTTTTATGAAAAAATGGTAAAAAATATTTTAAAGTATAATATAAATTATAAAAAGTAGCCAAAAAAACAAGAAAATAAATAAATAAAAATAATTATTTTTAATAAAAATGAAAAAGCGCATTTTTTTATTATTATTAAAAAAAAATTAAAACGAATTTTTTTTAATAAAAATAACTTTTATTTTTTTTATTAAAAAAAAATTTAAAACGCAGTTTTTTTTAATAAAAATAAATATTTTTAATAAAAATTTAAAAATGCAATTTTTTTAAAATAAAAATTAAAAAAATGTAGTTTTTTTAATAAAAATAATTAAAAAAGCAATTTTTTTAATACTTTTTTTTCTTTTTTTATTAAAAAAAAAGTTAAAACGCCGTTTTTTTAAATAAAAATTAAAAATGCAGTTTTTTTATAAAAAAAAAAATCAATTTTTTAATAAAAATAATTAAAAACACAATTTTTTTTAATAACAAAAAAGTAACAGATTAATTTTATTATAAAAAAATAATTAATTTTTTTAAGTCAAGGTTGACTTAAAATGCATTTTTTTAAATAAAAAAAACCTCTTTAAATTGTTAACAGATTTAAAAATGCAATTTTTTTAATCTCTTAAACAGTTTTTTTATTAAAAAAATTACGTTTTTGTATTATTTCTATTAAAAAAATACATTTTTTTATTTTTATTAAAAAAACTGCATTTTTTTATTAAAATATTTATTTTTATTAAAAAAACTGCCTTTTAAATTACTTTTTAATCAAAATAAAAAAATAATTTTTTTATTAAAAAAATCATTTTAAATTTTTTTTATTAAAAAATAAAAAAATTGTGTTTTTTAATTTTTATTAAAAATAATTATTTTTATTTATTTATTTTATTATTTTTTTGGCTAATTTTTATAATTTATATTATACTTTAAAATATTCTTTTCGTAGAATCTTTCCTCCAAATCCACATCATCACTGCCACGTCGTCGCATACTAACTGCCACATATGCTTTTTTTAGACAAGTCATCTGTCACATCATCGCTTCCGTTAAGTCAACCTTGACTTAACAGTTTTTTAAAATTTTTTAAGTAAAATTGAGTATAGTAAGTTGACTGTAAGAAAAAAAAATCAGTTATTCATCTGTAAGTTGACATATAATACGGTGACTGAAAAAGCATTTAACTCCTTTCTTTTTTTAATATTGGAAGTGAACGGCTTTTACAGCGGAGGAAGATCTTTAATGGAACAATTACATATTCTATTATATTTTTAAAAATAATTATAACAATAGTGCACTCATAAAATTTTTACACAACTAATACACTTCCATATTTATTTACAATAATAGTGCAATTAGGATTACTTAATTTAGGGAATTAGTATTCAATTAGGATCCCTTAATTTAATGAATTAGTATTAAATTAAGTAATTAATATATTTACATATTAAAACAAACTAAAGTGGCGTATATATGATAAACACGTACATTCACACTCTCTTTCCTTTTATTTCTCTCTCTTCCTCTGCTATGTCTCTAGTTTTCTTCTTTCTCATAATGTAAAAGCTAAGAAATTTGGTTCTTTTCTCTTCCAAATATCACTAAAACTCATATACATGGCTTCCTTTAGCTTTCTCTCACTTCTCTCTATCTGTATTTCTTTGTTCTTGAGCTTTTGTTCTGCTAAAGATCCATTTGTTTCCTATGAATTTGTGGTCTCTTACATAACTGCTTCTCCTCTGGGTGTCCCCCAACAGGTCTATTTTTCTCTCGCTATATATATATATTTGTATTGGGTTCGCTTAATTTTCATGAATATTGGATGGGTAAGTTTTAATTTAGATTCTTAAAAAATTAGTCTTTAGCTTCAGATCTGTAAAATGTGCTTAAATATCTGCAAAATGTGCTTGTTGGTTAAGTTGATTTTGTTTAATGTAGTGAGCTTTAAGATATCGTTGATTGTTTTTTTCTTTTTTTGGTAATTACTGTTTAAAGGCTTCCCTCGTTTTTAGTAATGTTCTTAAATTCCAATACATTTGACTTTGCAGTTGGTAACCAAACCTTCATACAAAGGTAACCATTTTAATTTTTGTGGGTAACCAAATATTCATAAAAAAGGTTATCTTGGTATAAAGGTTTGGTTAACTTGGTATAAATGTTTGGTTACCTTGGTACGAAGGGTTGATTATCAATATTACATTACACATCAATCTCTTATTTCTCTCTTTCCTATGCAGTGTTCTATTTTTTATTTACCTTCATGAAATTGGTTGCCAAACTTTTAGAACAAGGTAACAAATTCATATTGCATGTGTGAAGGTAGATTTGGTTACCTTGGTTGTAAGGCCCCAACTTTTTATAAATAAAATTTTAATTTCTCTAATTATTATTTTGAAATAGTAAGGGGTTGATTTGATTAATGTGGTTAGTTATGGGTAAAATGCGCAAATATTTCAAATAAGCAAGTGGTTATAAAATACTCATTGTTGTCGGGGAATATTCGTACGACGGCGCAGCCTTGTATGGGTCCCATAACGGAAAGCGATTGGATGAAGAAAACGACAAGTATAAGTTATTTATAAATAACGGCGTAGTTGTTACCGTTACTACTGTTGGAATACCCGGTAGTTAAAACACAGTAATATGCGTTGTTGCACAGTAGCACACGGTATTGTACCAATTATTGATTCTTATGTAAGAAGGCATTACTCAATAATTGTTACAGTAATTACTGTTCAGTATTTTATTTTATTGATTCAATAATTGCTGC
Organism: Panax japonicus; assembly: GCA_020205505.1. NCBI lineage: Eukaryota > Viridiplantae > Streptophyta > Magnoliopsida > Apiales > Araliaceae > Panax > Panax japonicus. Next base: position 89,032,245 of record CM035091.1, read on the forward strand.
GTTGATATTTTATATTACTGTTGTTTCAATAAATGTCACTACACAGTATTTTCCATTATCGAAGCAATAATTCATATTATCTGAATAATATTATTAAAAAACATTATTGGCAATGTCTAGAAAGTTCTGTCTAAGGAGAGGTTTGGTCTCCTAATTGCGCGCCAGTAAGGAGAAATTCTTATTGAAAGCCCTACTCTTTCCTGGGAACGGTCTGGTTGCCAGTACTGTGATTCTGTAATATTATTTGTGAATAATTAATTATTGATTTATATGATGAGAAAAATATTGATTTTATGTGGATATAGATGGAGAAAATTTTTAAAGTGACAATTGTTAAAAATTGATATTTTATCTTTTCTGATAAAATAATATTTTATTATATTATTATAATATAATAAGGATGATATTTTTATAATGAATGTGGGATATATGACTATATGAGGAGAAAGAGTATTTTTGTTGCATTAAATGATTAACACATGTTTTGTGTGTCGGTGGACCCCATTTCTTGACTGAAATTTGATTATAGCTTGTAAAATCGTCCGTATGTGAATTTCGGTCAATTTCTGTTTGGAATCTGGAAAAACTTTCTTCTGCAAAGTTGTAGAAAATTGAATTTCCTATAAAAAGTCACAAGATTCGAATTTTATGATAAAGGGCTATTTATTATGAATTATTGAAGTTCCGAAATAATTGATTTTTAGAAGTTTTATTTATTTTTATTAATAAAAACATTTTTTATATGTTGTGGGAATCTTTAACATATGCATGGTGGCTGAATTCAGATTCAAGACGTGGGCGTATGAATTTTGTTTATATATAATATTATTATATTAATTTTTCTACTTTGGTGTTCTAAGCAATTTCCTATAAATAGGGTGCTTAGGTTAGAATTGAAAATCACACCAGAAACTAAAGATTTCTCTCTCTTTCTCTCTCTATAATATTGAGCGTATTTTGTGAGTATTTTAGTACTTTGAGTATTGCTATACGGTGCAAGTTCTTTCAGCACTATATCCAGTATTTCAGTCAGAAGTACTGTTTTTGCGAGGTAAGGGATGTTATTTTATTCGAAAATGGTATTATTTCTTCAATATCATTATGCCGAAATATTGGTTGAATTTTTTTATCAAATTTAGAACTTTTTCATGTCGGGATTACTATTCACGAGTACTATTCATGAAGCATGATGATATTTTTTGTGAAATTTCTATTCACGTGTACGACACTATTCACGTATATGGCACTATTCACGAATACGACACTATTCACAGAAAAATTAAATTTTCTTTTCTGTGTCCAAGATTGTCTGTTATGATTTCTATTTTTGATTGGATCTATGTTTTGGTTTGTATTCTTGAATTTTACTCTACTCTGGTTATTTATGAAATATTTTCGAACTTGGGTTATTTAAATTATGAATCCTTAATACTTGTTCTTTTGTTTCACTAGATTCATTTTCTTTAAAATATTTTTCATCATCCTCAGTCCTAAATGATGATATATATAAATATCTTTGGCCTGTAGTGCAAAGATGAATGATTTTATAATGAATATCTTTGGCCCGTAGTGCAAAGATGAACAGGTATTTAGATGAACATGACCAACTGATGAATATCTTTGGCCCGTAGTGCAAAGATGAACAGGTGTTTAGATGAACATGACCAACTGGTGAACTTTTACAGGGATAAAATATTATTGGTGGACTTTTAAATTCATAGATGATAGTAGATTTCATTCTCTACTTAACTCTTCTAATGAATTGTTGTTTCCACTGCAGTTGTTGATCTAAAACTTGTTGTCTAGTGTATTCTATCAGATTTTTTCCTGTTGAAGACTAAGGATAATTTGTTGTAAATTATCTTAGTCATAATATTCTTTACTGGGCTAGTGAGCTTACCCTTTTCCTTTTTGTTCCATTTTTCTTCTCAGGAGACGAGAATATAACGGGAACTAGTCGGGGTGTGGAGTAATGGTTCAAGACAGTCGTTTTAGTAGTCCTTACTATTTTGTAAAATAGTGTATTAATAATTGTAATGAGGACTTATTTGAGTGTGGATATTGTTTAGAAGACAATATTTGTATTTAAACTCACAGTTTATGTGTTGTCGTATTTTGCACGACAATTGTATTAATGAAGTTGTAGTTGTTTCTGTACCATGTATTTGACGACTCAGAATGGGTGATGCATACCTATTTTGGGGGCGTCACATTGGTATAAAGGGTTGGTTACCTTGGTATAAATATTTGGTTACCTTGGTACGAAAGTTTGGTTATTAATATTACATTTCACATCAGTCTCTTATCTCTCTCTTCCCTATGCCGTGTTCTATTTTTTATTGGTTACCTTTGTAAGACCCCAACTTTTTTGAATAAAGATTAAATTTTCTCGAAATATATTTTTGAATATTATGGTGTGGATTTCATATAATGTTATAATTGTGGGTAATATTTATAAATTTTGTAAAGTACGCAAGTTGTTATATAATATTCAATTGGTCGGGAAATATTCGTTTTAACAGGAAATATTCGTACAACGGCACAATCATTGGTGGACCCCCAACAACAAAATTATTGTCGGATTGAGAAAACGATAAAAATACTTTATGAAAATAATGGCGGAAGTTTTACCGTTAACTGTTGAAATACCTGGTAGTAAAAATACAGTAATACACGTGGTTGCATAGTAGCACACGGTATTGATTATTGATGCTTACGTGAGAAGTCACTCAGTTATACTCAATTATTATTACATTAATTGCTGCATCATATCTCTCATATTATTGATTCGATTATTGTCATAGTATCATCAACATAATATGTTATTTTATTAAATCAATAATTGAGACGACAAAGTTATTCATATTATTAAATTGCAATATTTACAATGTTTAGAAGTTCTGTCAAGGAGAGGTTTGGTCACCTAATTGCGCGCCAATAGGGAGAAATCCTTATTGGAAAGCCCCCTCTTTCCTAGGAACGACCTGGTTGATAAATATTGTGAGTTATAATATTAATGATGAATGTTATTAAAATTAAAGTTGTGTTTGGAGTTGAATTTGGAGACGTGGACGTGATATTTGAGTCCGGAACGATAAAATTAGTAAAAATAGTCTATAAACACAAAATTTTCTGAAATTCACTATTTGGTCAAAAAGTCAATAGTTGACTTTTTTAGGAAAAATTAAACTTCGAAATTTCAAAATTTATATTTTTGATAAAAATTGTTTCATTGTGTTGGAATTAATTGTGTTAGTGAAAATCGACAATTATTTTGATAATAATTCATGTCTGGAGGTTATATTGACCAATCAGGTATTTAACCGGATAAATGAGCAATTGATTGCTATTATTTCACATGATTATAACTATTTGTTCACATGTGTATACCATTGTTTCACATTCTTGTTACTATTAGGGGAGTTGGTGCAAGATTGATAATACTTGCATGACTAAGTTAAAAATAGAGGTATAGATGGAGGTACTATACTATAATTCTTATTTTCACATGTCTAGAACTATTAATTCACATAATTTACTATTGAATCACATTATTTACTATTAAGAGAGGTGGTGCAAGTTTGATAATACTTCCATGACTAAATTAAAAATAAAGGAAAAGTTGGAGGTATTGTACTATAATTTTTTGAGCCCAAAAACATGTAATTATCGAAACTATATTTTTCTATAAATAGAAGCTCATTCTTCCTTCATTTCTCACCAATTCACAAAAGCTTTAGAGGGATTATTATAGAGAGAAATTATAGAAAGAAGAAGAGAAGTCTATTATCTCACTATTCCAGTATCCAGTTTTTCTAAGGTAGGGAATATTATTTCTTTCTTATCCATGAAGAGAACTTCTGTTATTTCATTCTTTATTATTATGTTGGAATAACCTGTATACGCGGGCTACCCTATACTTGGTGAAATTCTTCTGTTGTTCCATTCTTTATCATTGTGACAACCCCAAAATAGGTCCATTCCATCCAACCCATTTTGAGTCGCCAAATACATGGTACAGAAAACAACTACAACTTTATTACAACAATTGTCGTGCAAAATACAACAACACATATACTGTGAGTTTGGATACAAATATATATCAACTGTGACTCATGTCCCAACCGTGGACAGCACCTCATAATGACACCTTACATAAATGTATAGTCGAAAACTGTTTTAGAAATTAAAATCTTTGGGAAGTGCTCAAGGAAACCTTCGTGCATAGGAGGCCATGCGACTAGGTTATTATAGATATCATATGGCCACAGAATTATCCTTGGTTGACCCAATAGACCCCAAAGAAAAACGAGAAGATTACTATCATATTCTTCCCAATAGCGAGTCTTCTCTTGATATATCATTATCTCCACTATCTCTAATTGAGAGTTATATTCCAAATAGACTCCAAGATTATATAGATAGTGCTGGTAGATATACTCAGCAAGTGGATGAGCACATCCATGTCTTATGATGACACGAGATGATATGTCATTAGACATCTTGTATGACAGTGGCAAAACACCCTTCCAAGTTAAATTCACCTCACCCTCAACATCTATAGACCACCGTTCTATTCCCTTGTTATTCCCCCGCTCGACCCAGCTACACTCGTATTACCTGAAAGGAATTGTGAAGCAAAAGGGTGAGCACAACTAGCTCAGTAAAGAATGTCATGACTAAAGATAATTAAATTATCAATAACCTTCATCAATAATAAATCAGAGATTTAGAACATATGGTAGATGATAAAAAATTTCAACCATAGTTGCAGCGGAACGAGCAATCCATTAGAAGAGTCAAATAAACTATAAAGTTTATTATCTTCTCCATGTTAAAAGTCCATCAACAATGTTTTATCCCTATAACATCAATCAACAATTCCTGTCCACAATCACATATATAACTCATAATCGTAATTGTTGTTCTAAATTCCTTTTCTCATCCAGGACAAAGATAATTTTTATCACCTGAAACATCAAAGCTCGTGGTTATACCAAATCATAGTTCATGTTCATAATCATACTAATAATTTCATCTTTGCACTACGGCCAAAGATATACATCAACAAGTCATCTTTGCACTACATGCCAAAGATATTCATCAACAAGTCATCTTTGCACTACAGGCCAAAGATATTCATCAACAAGTCATCTTTGCACTACAGGCTAAAGATATTCATATCTCAAAGAAATACATAATCATTTCAGAATTTATATAAACCATAATTATAACCATATATGTTGATCAATTCACCTTTGCACTTAAGCTAAAGATATTCAATTATAAATTCAATGGTCATGATCATACCAGTCACAATTCAACTTTTCACTACTGGCCAAAGAGAACCCTAGTCATGATCATACCAATAATCTACCCATCTTTACACTCCAGTGAAAGAGAATTTCAACATCAGGGTTATAAAAATGTTATATATGATAATAAAATCAATATAATCAATATATAGTTTTAATCTCCAGAGTAATATTCATAAATCAACTATAATTTGGTTAGAAAAAGAAATCAATTTTGTCATGAATAGTAACTCGTGAATAGTAACTCGTGAATAGTAACTCATGAATAGTAACTCGTGAATAGTAACTCATGAATAGTAAACCCAACTCAAAAAGGTAGAAATTCCACAATAAAATCTATACCAATATTTCGGTATAATGATATTGAAAGAATAATATTTATTTAAGCTTATAAACAATTTATTTTAATTGTTTACACTTTACTAAATAATGCATTTAATCATTTTAAAATGCCAAACTCATAAGATTTCATCACCAATAACCAAAACCCTCATCAAAAATCTGCATATACCTCATATATAATTCTCAAGCCATAAAATCATATTTTTCCAATTTTCTTACTTCACATAACATATTTAATTCATTTACTCATAACTAGAATATTTTCATGAAAAATAGTAAATCAGTTCCAAAAATATTTCTTTTCTGGGATGTAGCAGAATATAGTCCTATATTGAACCTATATTTTTCTCAGAATTTTTAAAAGTCATTTACTATTTTTCACATGGCCAAACCCACCGAATATTTAAACATTTATCATAAATTGTACTTTTATCCAAAAATTCCGAAATTCACAGGGTATACTGATATCATATAGATATACTCCCAATAAAAATTTTATCAATTTTGGAGTTAACCACAAGGAGTTATAAGCAATTACTTTTAAAAATAGTCTTTTCTCATAAAATCCATAACTCTTAATCTATACATCCAACAATCGCCATTTTTGGACACAATCTACAAAACTCATCAAAATATCATTTCAAATTTTTCCAGAATTTTTGAAGGTTCAGAAGAATTTCGAAATAATAACCCTTAAAATCCCTTATTATCCCTTACCTCAAAAGAGCAGTACCTCTGACTGGAATAACGCTGAACGAACTTGCACCGTATAGCAATACTCAAAGTATACTCAAAATACTCACAAGAATACGCTCGATAATATAGAGAGAGAAAACTTCAGTTTCTGGTGTGATTTTCAATTCTAACCTAAGCACCTATTTATAGGAAAATGCTTAGAACACCAAAACAGAAAATTTAATTTAATAATAATATTAATTTTCCACATCTTCCTACGTATACTAGAAATCTGAATTCAGCCATCCTCACACATGTTAAATGAGTCCCAACAATGAAAAAAACGTTTTTGTAATTAAAATTATTTTAAACTTCCAAAAATCAATTATTTCGGAGCTTCGGAACTTCAATAATTCATAATAAATAGCCCTTTTTGCCAGAAAATTCAAATCTCGCGAGTTTTTATAGGAAATTCAATTCTCTACAACTTTGCAGAAGAAAGTTTTTCCAAATTCCAAACAGAAATTGACCGAAATCCATAAACGGACGATTTTACAGGCTATAATCACATTTTCAGTCAATAAATAGGTCTACCGACACACAAAATATGTGTTAAACATTTAATGCCACAAAAATACTCTTCCTCCTCATATACTCATATATCCCACATTCATTATAAAAATATCACCGTTAATATATTATTAAAATAATATATTTAAATAAATTATTTTATCAGAAAAAGATAAAATATTTATTTTCAACAATTGTCACATTAAAAATTTTCTCCATCTATATCCACATAAAATCAATATTTTCCTCATCATATAAATCAATAATTTAATTATTCACAAATAATATTACAGAATCACAATATTGACAACCAGGCAGTTCCCAGGAAAGAGGGGGCTTTCCAATAAGAATTTCTCCTTACTGGCGCGCAATTAGATGACCAAACCTCTCCTTAGACAGAACTTTCTAGACATTGCCAATAATGTTATCTAATAATATTATTCAGATAATATGAATTATTGCTTCGATAATGAAAAATACTATGTAATGACAATTATTGAAACAAAAGCAATATAAAATATCAACGCAACAATTATTGAACCAATAAAATAAAATACTGAACAATAATTACTGTAACCATTATTGAGTAGTGCCTTCTTACGTAAGAGTCAATAATTGGTGCAATACCGTGTGCTACTGTTCAATAACGCGTATTACTTTACTTTACCCACCGGGTATTCCAACAGTGTTAACAGTAACAACTACGCCGTTATTTTTAAAAAACTTTAATTTGTCGTTTTCTTCATCCGACAGTTATTTTGTTACGGGGCCCACAAAAGACTGCGTCGTCGTACAAATATTCCCCGACAGAAAGAATATTCCACGACCAAACGAATATTCCCCGACAACAATGAGTATTTTATAACCACTTGCTTATTTTGAAAAAAAAAAAAATTCATATGTCACCCTTAACTTTAACCTTCTATCAATTTAACCATTTACTGAATTGTAATTATAAGAAAAATTGAATACTTTTATTTCATAAAATTCGGGGTCTTACAATCTCCCCTCCTTATGAAATTTCGTCCCCGAAATTTACGTACCTGGTATTTCGAAAAGTTGAGAATACCTTGCTTTCATTTCAGATTCTATCTCCCGAGTCATTATGATTTCTCCATTACTCATCTCCCGTGATAACTTCATTTGCATTCCTCATTTGTTGGGAAGTCATGACAACCGTTATCTCTCGAACTACTCGGCTTTGACTTGTCTGGGACAGCATTTGGCGTCATCACTACCGGCGGAATATACTTTTCTATAGGACATATTCCTCCCTCAACTGCCTCTTCGTACTCCTGATTCATGATCTGAATCATCAATCTTCGATCCATATCAAATTCAGGTTGACCGTTCTGTACAGGATAATTCAAAACTCGATGTTGAGTTCTCCCAATTGCTTTCCAAAAAGAGAAATTCATATCATCTATTTTAGCCTTCTTAGATCGGACATCTCTTTCCACAATATCCACGTGTCGTGTGGCTTTTACCCATGCATCACTCATTCTTACTCGTTCAGTTTTTCCTTCTTTCAGCTCAGATTTCATCTTTATCATCTTACACTCTGCCAAAGAATACTTCTGTTCAAGCATCACATATCGGGTAACACAAGCTTGAATTGTTGCATTCTTTTGCTCCACAACTGCCTGCAATTCTTCAGCCTGCTCTTCTAACTCATGAATACGATTTTGCAATTCTACATTTCGATCATAAAATACCTCTAATAAACTTTCCTCAGGTACCTCTTCTTCCTCTTCATCTTCACTCTCAGCTGTTACCTCTGCGACTATCTCGGGTGCAACTATCAATTCTTCACTCACCACATGGATATCTCTAATTCCTTCTTCGTCTGTCATCACATTAGTGATTAGAGGTATCCCAACAGTCTCATTCACTCCATTGTTAGCATTCTCAGCTGCCATTCTCAAATACTGCCATAAAACAAGGGTTAATTATGCAAATTAACATATCACATAATATCCATATATTATGACCAATCAACAATTTAAGCTTAGGTAGGACATACTAGCGAAGGATTTACTCATCTCTCCCCTCCTAGTTCTATTCCCCGATCTCCGCCAGAGATCATATCCCTAAGCTCTGATACCAACTGTGACAACCCCAAAATAGGTCCATTCCATCCAACCCATTTTGAGTCGCCAAATACATGGTACAGAAAACAACTACAACTTTATTACAACAATTGTCGTGCAAAATACAACAACACATATACTGTGAGTTTGGATACAAATATATATCAACTGTGACTCATGTCCCAACCGTGGACAGCACCTCATAATGACACCTTACATAAATGTATAGTCGAAAACTGTTTTAGAAATTAAAATCTTTGGGAAGTGCTCAAGGAAACCTTCGTGCATAGGAGGCCATGCGACTAGGTTATTATAGATATCATATGGCCACAGAATTATCCTTGGTTGACCCAATAGACCCCAAAGAAAAACGAGAAGATTACTATCATATTCTTCCCAATAGCGAGTCTTCTCTTGATATATCATTATCTCCACTATCTCTAATTGAGAGTTATATTCCAAATAGACTCCAAGATTATATAGATAGTGCTGGTAGATATACTCAGCAAGTGGATGAGCACATCCATGTCTTATGATGACACGAGATGATATGTCATTAGACATCTTGTATGACAGTGGCAAAACACCCTTCCAAGTTAAATTCACCTCACCCTCAACATCTATAGACCACCGTTCTATTCCCTTGTTATTCCCCCGCTCGACCCAGCTACACTCGTATTACCTGAAAGGAATTGTGAAGCAAAAGGGTGAGCACAACTAGCTCAGTAAAGAATGTCATGACTAAAGATAATTAAATTATCAATAACCTTCATCAATAATAAATCAGAGATTTAGAACATATGGTAGATGATAAAAAATTTCAACCATAGTTGCAGCGGAACGAGCAATCCATTAGAAGAGTCAAATAAACTATAAAGTTTATTATCTTCTCCATGTTAAAAGTCCATCAACAATGTTTTATCCCTATAACATCAATCAACAATTCCTGTCCACAATCACATATATAACTCATAATCGTAATTGTTGTTCTAAATTCCTTTTCTCATCCAGGACAAAGATAATTTTTATCACCTGAAACATCAAAGCTCGTGGTTATACCAAATCATAGTTCATGTTCATAATCATACTAATAATTTCATCTTTGCACTACGGCCAAAGATATACATCAACAAGTCATCTTTGCACTACATGCCAAAGATATTCATCAACAAGTCATCTTTGCACTACAGGCCAAAGATATTCATCAACAAGTCATCTTTGCACTACAGGCTAAAGATATTCATATCTCAAAGAAATACATAATCATTTCAGAATTTATATAAACCATAATTATAACCATATATGTTGATCAATTCACCTTTGCACTTAAGCTAAAGATATTCAATTATAAATTCAATGGTCATGATCATACCAGTCACAATTCAACTTTTCACTACTGGCCAAAGAGAACCCTAGTCATGATCATACCAATAATCTACCCATCTTTACACTCCAGTGAAAGAGAATTTCAACATCAGGGTTATAAAAATGTTATATATGATAATAAAATCAATATAATCAATATATAGTTTTAATCTCCAGAGTAATATTCATAAATCAACTATAATTTGGTTAGAAAAAGAAATCAATTTTGTCATGAATAGTAACTCGTGAATAGTAACTCGTGAATAGTAACTCATGAATAGTAACTCGTGAATAGTAACTCATGAATAGTAAACCCAACTCAAAAAGGTAGAAATTCCACAATAAAATCTATACCAATATTTCGGTATAATGATATTGAAAGAATAATATTTATTTAAGCTTATAAACAATTTATTTTAATTGTTTACACTTTACTAAATAATGCATTTAATCATTTTAAAATGCCAAACTCATAAGATTTCATCACCAATAACCAAAACCCTCATCAAAAATCTGCATATACCTCATATATAATTCTCAAGCCATAAAATCATATTTTTCCAATTTTCTTACTTCACATAACATATTTAATTCATTTACTCATAACTAGAATATTTTCATGAAAAATAGTAAATCAGTTCCAAAAATATTTCTTTTCTGGGATTTAGCAGAATATAGTCCTATATTGAACATATATTTTTCTCAGAATTTTTAAAAGTCATTTACTATTTTTCACATGGCCAAAACCACCGAATATTTAAACATTTATCATAAATTGTACTTTTATCCAAAAATTCCGAAATTCACAGGGTATACTGATATCATATAGATATACTCCCAATAAAAATTTTATCAATTTTGGAGTTAACCACAAGGAGTTATAAGCAATTACTTTTAAAAATAGTCTTTTCTCATAAAATCCATAACTCTTAATCTATACATCCAACAATCGCCATTTTTGGACACAATCTACAAAACTCATCAAAATATCATTTCAAATTTTTCCAGAATTTTTGAAGGTTCAGAAGAATTTCGAAATAATAACCCTTAAAATCCCTTATTATCCCTTACCTCAAAAGAGCAGTACCTCTGACTGGAATAACGCTGAACGAACTTGCACCGTATAGCAATACTCAAAGTATACTCAAAATACTCACAAGAATACGCTCGATAATATAGAGAGAGAAAACTTCAGTTTCTGGTGTGATTTTCAATTCTAACCTAAGCACCTATTTATAGGAAAATGCTTAGAACACCAAAACAGAAAATTTAATTTAATAATAATATTAATTTTCCACATCTTCCTACGTATACTAGAAATCTGAATTCAGCCATCCTCACACATGTTAAATGAGTCCCAACAATGAAAAAAACGTTTTTGTAATTAAAATTATTTTAAACTTCCAAAAATCAATTATTTCGGAGCTTCGGAACTTCAATAATTCATAATAAATAGCCCTTTTTGCCAGAAAATTCAAATCTCGCGAGTTTTTATAGGAAATTCAATTCTCTACAACTTTGCAGAAGAAAGTTTTTCCAAATTCCAAACAGAAATTGACCGAAATCCATAAACGGACGATTTTACAGGCTATAATCACATTTTCAGTCAATAAATAGGTCTACCGACACACAAAATATGTGTTAAACATTTAATGCCACAAAAATACTCTTCCTCCTCATATACTCATATATCCCACATTCATTATAAAAATATCACCGTTAATATATTATTAAAATAATATATTTAAATAAATTATTTTATCAGAAAAAGATAAAATATTTATTTTCAACAATTGTCACATTAAAAATTTTCTCCATCTATATCCACATAAAATCAATATTTTCCTCATCATATAAATCAATAATTTAATTATTCACAAATAATATTACAGAATCACAATATTGACAACCAGGCAGTTCCCAGGAAAGAGGGGGCTTTCCAATAAGAATTTCTCCTTACTGGCGCGCAATTAGATGACCAAACCTCTCCTTAGACAGAACTTTCTAGACATTGCCAATAATGTTATCTAATAATATTATTCAGATAATATGAATTATTGCTTCGATAATGAAAAATACTATGTAATGACAATTATTGAAACAAAAGCAATATAAAATATCAACGCAACAATTATTGAACCAATAAAATAAAATACTGAACAATAATTACTGTAACCATTATTGAGTAGTGCCTTCTTACGTAAGAGTCAATAATTGGTGCAATACCGTGTGCTACTGTTCAATAACGCGTATTACTTTACTTTACCCACCGGGTATTCCAACAGTGTTAACAGTAACAACTACGCCGTTATTTTTAAAAAACTTTAATTTGTCGTTTTCTTCATCCGACAGTTATTTTGTTACGGGGCCCACAAAAGACTGCGTCGTCGTACAAATATTCCCCGACAGAAAGAATATTCCACGACCAAACGAATATTCCCCGACAACAATGAGTATTTTATAACCACTTGCTTATTTTGAAAAAAAAAAAAAATTCATATGTCACCCTTAACTTTAACCTTCTATCAATTTAACCATTTACTGAATTGTAATTATAAGAAAAATTGAATACTTTTATTTCATAAAATTCGGGGTCTTACAATCTCCCCTCCTTATGAAATTTCGTCCCCGAAATTTACGTACCTGGTATTTCGAAAAGTTGAGAATACCTTGCTTTCATTTCAGATTCTATCTCCCGAGTCATTATGATTTCTCCATTACTCATCTCCCGTGATAACTTCATTTGCATTCCTCATTTGTTGGGAAGTCATGACAACCGTTATCTCTCGAACTACTCGGCTTTGACTTGTCTGGGACAGCATTTGGCGTCATCACTACCGGCGGAATATACTTTTCTATAGGACATATTCCTCCCTCAACTGCCTCTTCGTACTCCTGATTCATGATCTGAATCATCAATCTTCGATCCATATCAAATTCAGGTTGACCGTTCTGTACAGGATAATTCAAAACTCGATGTTGAGTTCTCCCAATTGCTTTCCAAAAAGAGAAATTCATATCATCTATTTTAGCCTTCTTAGATCGGACATCTCTTTCCACAATATCCACGTGTCGTGTGGCTTTTACCCATGCATCACTCATTCTTACTCGTTCAGTTTTTCCTTCTTTCAGCTCAGATTTCATCTTTATCATCTTACACTCTGCCAAAGAATACTTCTGTTCAAGCATCACATATCGGGTAACACAAGCTTGAATTGTTGCATTCTTTTGCTCCACAACTGCCTGCAATTCTTCAGCCTGCTCTTCTAACTCATGAATACGATTTTGCAATTCTACATTTCGATCATAAAATACCTCTAATAAACTTTCCTCAGGTACCTCTTCTTCCTCTTCATCTTCACTCTCAGCTGTTACCTCTGCGACTATCTCGGGTGCAACTATCAATTCTTCACTCACCACATGGATATCTCTAATTCCTTCTTCGTCTGTCATCACATTAGTGATTAGAGGTATCCCAACAGTCTCATTCACTCCATTGTTAGCATTCTCAGCTGCCATTCTCAAATACTGCCATAAAACAAGGGTTAATTATGCAAATTAACATATCACATAATATCCATATATTATGACCAATCAACAATTTAAGCTTAGGTAGGACATACTAGCGAAGGATTTACTCATCTCTCCCCTCCTAGTTCTATTCCCCGATCTCCGCCAGAGATCATATCCCTAAGCTCTGATACCAACTGTGACAACCCCAAAATAGGTCCATTCCATCCAACCCATTTTGAGTCGCCAAATACATGGTACAGAAAACAACTACAACTTTATTACAACAATTGTCGTGCAAAATACAACAACACATATACTGTGAGTTTGGATACAAATATATATCAACTGTGACTCATGTCCCAACCGTGGACAGCACCTCATAATGACACCTTACATAAATGTATAGTCGAAAACTGTTTTAGAAATTAAAATCTTTGGGAAGTGCTCAAGGAAACCTTCGTGCATAGGAGGCCATGCGACTAGGTTATTATAGATATCATATGGCTACAGAATTATCCTTGGTTGACCCAATAGACCCCAAAGAAAAACGAGAAGATTACTATCATATTCTTCCCAATAGCGAGTCTTCTCTTGATATATCATTATCTCCACTATCTCTAATTGAGAGTTATATTCCAAATAGACTCCAAGATTATATAGATAGTGCTGGTAGATATACTCAGCAAGTGGATGAGCACATCCATGTCTTATGATGACACGAGATGATATGTCATTAGACATCTTGTATGACAGTGGCAAAACACCCTTCCAAGTTAAATTCACCTCACCCTCAACATCTATAGACCACCGTTCTATTCCCTTGTTATTCCCCCGCTCGACCCAGCTACACTCGTATTACCTGAAAGGAATTGTGAAGCAAAAGGGTGAGCACAACTAGCTCAGTAAAGAATGTCATGACTAAAGATAATTAAATTATCAATAACCTTCATCAATAATAAATCAGAGATTTAGAACATATGGTAGATGATAAAAAATTTCAACCATAGTTGCAGCGGAACGAGCAATCCATTAGAAGAGTCAAATAAACTATAAAGTTTATTATCTTCTCCATGTTAAAAGTCCATCAACAATGTTTTATCCCTATAACATCAATCAACAAATCCTGTCCACAATCACATATATAACTCATAATCGTAATTGTTGTTCTAAATTCCTTTTCTCATCCAGGACAAAGATAATTTTTATCACCTGAAACATCAAAGCTCGTGGTTATACCAAATCATAGTTCATGTTCATAATCATACTAATAATTTCATCTTTGCACTACGGCCAAAGATATACATCAACAAGTCATCTTTGCACTACATGCCAAAGATATTCATCAACAAGTCATCTTTGCACTACAGGCCAAAGATATTCATCAACAAGTCATCTTTGCACTACAGGCTAAAGATATTCATATCTCAAAGAAATACATAATCATTTCAGAATTTATATAAACCATAATTATAACCATATATGTTGATCAATTCACCTTTGCACTTAAGCTAAAGATATTCAATTATAAATTCAATGGTCATGATCATACCAGTCACAATTCAACTTTTCACTACTGGCCAAAGAGAACCCTAGTCATGATCATACCAATAATCTACCCATCTTTACACTCCAGTGAAAGAGAATTTCAACATCAGGGTTATAAAAATGTTATATATGATAATAAAATCAATATAATCAATATATAGTTTTAATCTCCAGAGTAATATTCATAAATCAACTATAATTTGGTTAGAAAAAGAAATCAATTTTGTCATGAATAGTAACTCGTGAATAGTAACTCATGAATAGTAACTCGTGAATAGTAACTCATGAATAGTAAACCCAACTCAAAAAGGTAGAAATTCCACAATAAAATCTATACCAATATTTCGGTATAATGATATTGAAAGAATAATATTTATTTAAGCTTATAAACAATTTATTTTAATTGTTTACACTTTACTAAATAATGCATTTAATCATTTTAAAATGTCAAACTCATAAGATTTCATCACCAATAACCAAAACCCTCATCAAAAATCTACATATACCTCATATATAATTCTCAAGCCATAAAATCATATTTTCCAATTTTCTTACTTCACATAACATATTTAATTCATTTACTCATAACTAGAATATTTTCATGAAAAATAGTAAATCAGTTCCAAAAATATTTCTTTTCTGGGATTTAGCAGAATATAGTCCTATATTGAACATATATTTTTCTCAGAATTTTTAAAAGTCATTTACTATTTTTCACATGGCCAAAACCACCGAATATTTAAACATTTATCATAAATTGTACTTTTATCCAAAAATTCCGAAATTCACAGGGTATACTGATATCATATAGATATACTCCCAATAAAAATTTTATCAATTTTGGAGTTAACCACAAGGAGTTATAAGCAATTACTTTTAAAAATAGTCTTTTCTCATAAAATCCATAACTCTTAATCTATACATCCAACAATCGCCATTTTTGGACACAATCTACAAAACTCATCAAAATATCATTTCAAATTTTTCCAGAATTTTTGAAGGTTCAGAAGAATTTTGAAATAATAACCCTTAAAATCCCTTATTATCCCTTACCTCAAAAGAGCAGTACCTCTGACTGGAATAACGCTGAACGAACTTGCACCGTATAGCAATACTCAAAGTATACTCAAAATACTCACAAGAATACGCTCGATAATATAGAGAGAGAAAACTTCAGTTTCTGGTGTGATTTTCAATTCTAACCTAAGCACCTATTTATAGGAAAATGCTTAGAACACCAAAACAGAAAATTTAATTTAATAATAATATTAATTTTCCACATCTTCCTACGTATACTAGAAATCTGAATTCAGCCATCCTCACACATGTTAAATGAGTCCCAACAATGAAAAAAACGTTTTTGTAATTAAAATTATTTTAAACTTCCAAAAATCAATTATTTCGGAGCTTCGGAACTTCAATAATTCATAATAAATAGCCCTTTTTGCCAGAAAATTCAAATCTCGCGAGTTTTTATAGGAAATTCAATTCTCTACAACTTTGCAGAAGAAAGTTTTTCCAAATTCCAAACAGAAATTGACCGAAATCCATAAACGGACGATTTTACAGGCTATAATCACATTTTCAGTCAATAAATAGGTCTACCGACACACAAAATATGTGTTAAACATTTAATGCCACAAAAATACTCTTCCTCCTCATATACTCATATATCCCACATTCATTATAAAAATATCACCGTTAATATATTATTAAAATAATATATTTAAATAAATTATTTTATCAGAAAAAGATAAAATATTTATTTTCAACAATTGTCACATTAAAAATTTTCTCCATCTATATCCACATAAAATCAATATTTTCCTCATCATATAAATCAATAATTTAATTATTCACAAATAATATTACAGAATCACAATATTGACAACCAGGCAGTTCCCAGGAAAGAGGGGGCTTTCCAATAAGAATTTCTCCTTACTGGCGCGCAATTAGATGACCAAACCTCTCCTTAGACAGAACTTTCTAGACATTGCCAATAATGTTATCTAATAATATTATTCAGATAATATGAATTATTGCTTCGATAATGAAAAATACTATGTAATGACAATTATTGAAACAAAAGCAATATAAAATATCAACGCAACAATTATTGAACCAAATCATAGTTCATGTTCATAATCATACTAATAATTTCATCTTTGCACTACGGCCAAAGATATACATCAACAAGTCATCTTTGCACTACATGCCAAAGATATTTATCAACAAGTCATCTTTGCACTACAGGCCAAAGATATTCATCAACAAGTCATCTTTGCACTACAGGCTAAAGATATTCATATCTCAAAGAAATACATAATCATTTCAGAATTTATATAAACCATAATTATAACCATATATGTTGATCAATTCACCTTTGCACTTAAGCTAAAGATATTCAATTATAAATTCAATGGTCATGATCATACCAGTCACAATTCAACTTTTCACTACTGGCCAAAGAGAACCCTAGTCATGATCATACCAATAATCTACCCATCTTTACACTCCAGTGAAAGAGAATTTCAACATCAGGGTTATAAAAATGTTATATATGATAATAAAATCAATATAATCAATATATAGTTTTAATCTCCAGAGTAATATTCATAAATCAACTATAATTTGGTTAGAAAAAGAAATCAATTTTGTCATGAATAGTAACTCGTGAATAGTAACTCGTGAATAGTAACTCATGAATAGTAACTCGTGAATAGTAACTCATGAATAGTAAACCCAACTCAAAAAGGTAGAAATTCCACAATAAAATCTATACCAATATTTCGGTATAATGATATTGAAAGAATAATATTTATTTAAGCTTATAAACAATTTATTTTAATTGTTTACACTTTACTAAATAATGCATTTAATCATTTTAAAATGCCAAACTCATAAGATTTCATCACCAATAACCAAAACCCTCATCAAAAATCTGCATATACCTCATATATAATTCTCAAGCCATAAAATCATATTTTTCCAATTTTCTTACTTCACATAACATATTTAATTCATTTACTCATAACTAGAATATTTTCATGAAAAATAGTAAATCAGTTCCAAAAATATTTCTTTTCTGGGATTTAGCAGAATATAGTCCTATATTGAACCTATATTTTTCTCAGAATTTTTAAAAGTCATTTACTATTTTTCACATGGCCAAAACCACCGAATATTTAAACATTTATCATAAATTGTACTTTTATCCAAAAATTCCGAAATTCACAGGGTATACTGATATCATATAGATATACTCCCAATAAAAATTTTATCAATTTTGGAGTTAACCACAAGGAGTTATAAGCAATTACTTTTAAAAATAGTCTTTTCTCATAAAATCCATAACTCTTAATCTATACATCCAACAATCGCCATTTTTGGACACAATCTACAAAACTCATCAAAATATCATTTCAAATTTTTCCAGAATTTTTGAAGGTTCAGAAGAATTTTGAAATAATAACCCTTAAAATCCCTTATTATCCCTTACCTCAAAAGAGCAGTACCTCTGACTGGAATAACGCTGAACGAACTTGCACCGTATAGCAATACTCAAAGTATACTCAAAATACTCACAAGAATACGCTCGATAATATAGAGAGAGAAAACTTCAGTTTCTGGTGTGATTTTCAATTCTAACCTAAGCACCTATTTATAGGAAAATGCTTAGAACACCAAAACAGAAAATTTAATTTAATAATAATATTAATTTTCCACATCTTCCTACGTATACTAGAAATCTGAATTCAGCCATCCTCACACATGTTAAATGAGTCCCAACAATGAAAAAAACGTTTTTGTAATTAAAATTATTTTAAACTTCCAAAAATCAATTATTTCGGAGCTTCGGAACTTCAATAATTCATAATAAATAGCCCTTTTTGCCAGAAAATTCAAATCTCGCGAGTTTTTATAGGAAATTCAATTCTCTACAACTTTGCAGAAGAAAGTTTTTCCAAATTCCAAACAGAAATTGACCGAAATCCATAAACGGACGATTTTACAGGCTATAATCACATTTTCAGTCAATAAATAGGTCTACCGACACACAAAATATGTGTTAAACATTTAATGCCACAAAAATACTCTTCCTCCTCATATACTCATATATCCCACATTCATTATAAAAATATCACCGTTAATATATTATTAAAATAATATATTTAAATAAATTATTTTATCAGAAAAAGATAAAATATTTATTTTCAACAATTGTCACATTAAAAATTTTCTCCATCTATATCCACATAAAATCAATATTTTCCTCATCATATAAATCAATAATTTAATTATTCACAAATAATATTACAGAATCACAATATTGACAACCAGGCAGTTCCCAGGAAAGAGGGGGCTTTCCAATAAGAATTTCTCCTTACTGGCGCGCAATTAGATGACCAAACCTCTCCTTAGACAGAACTTTCTAGACATTGCCAATAATGTTATCTAATAATATTATTCAGATAATATGAATTATTGCTTCGATAATGAAAAATACTATGTAATGACAATTATTGAAACAAAAGCAATATAAAATATCAACGCAACAATTATTGAACCAATAAAATAAAATACTGAACAATAATTACTGTAACCATTATTGAGTAGTGCCTTCTTACGTAAGAGTCAATAATTGGTGCAATACCGTGTGCTACTGTTCAATAACGCGTATTACTTTACTTTACCCACCGGGTATTCTAACAGTGTTAACAGTAACAACTACGCCGTTATTTTTAAAAAACTTTAATTTGTCGTTTTCTTCATCCGACAGTTATTTTGTTACGGGGCCCACAAAAGACTGCGTCGTCGTACAAATATTCCCCGACAGAAAGAATATTCCACGACCAAACGAATATTCCCCGACAACAATGAGTATTTTATAACCACTTGCTTATTTTGAAAAAAAAAAAAAAAATTCATATGTCACCCTTAACTTTAACCTTCTATCAATTTAACCATTTACTGAATTGTAATTATAAGAAAAATTGAATACTTTTATTTCATAAAATTCGGGGTCTTACAATCATTCTGTTGGAACATCCTGTATGTGCGTTCTAAGCCGGACCTGGTTCCGTTTTTATTATTCTGTTGGAACATCTTGTCTGTGCGTTCTATGCCGGACCTGGTTCCATCTTTATTATTCTGTTGGAATATCCTGTCTGTGCGTTTTACGTCGAACCTAATTCCGTCTTTATTATTCTGTTGGAATATCATGTCCGTGTGTTTTACGCCGGACCTGATTCTGTTATTTATTATTCTATTGGAATAACCCGCGTGTGCGGTCTATCGCATGCCTGGTGATTTCTTTTATTATTTCATTCCTTATGATACTCAGTTGGTTAAAGTTTTGACTTCTATACTTCATGAAATTAGTGGAATATCCTTGATATTTGCGCTTCATCCAGTATCTTTTCATGGAAATATTCTTCTGAGCATTCTTGAATTTTACTCTACAAAGAAGTATCTTGTTGACAATTTGGACTTATTAGTTCCTGAATAAATTAATTCTTGAACTTGTTTTATTGAATCCTTATATCATTGTCATCATCTTCATGTTTATATTTTTAAAAGTCATCTATGGCCTGTAGTGCATAGATGGACTTGGTATGATTATGACCATGGATTATTCGGTGTAATCATGACCGTAATGTTATAAATGGTGTGGTAAAAGTCCTCATTGGCCCGTAGTGCATTGATGGACAGTTGTTGGCATGATCATGACCATTATTGAATACACAAATATTCTTGGCCCGTAGTGCATGGATAATTGTGGTCGTGATACTAAAGAATATCCTTGGCCGTAGTGCATGGGTGATTCGATGATGTGGATTATTTATTAAGCTGAGTCCCATCGATAAAAGTGATAAAAAAACCTTTTAAATCATAAAAGATAGTAGATTTTATTCTTTACTTGACTCTTTTAATGGATTGCTTGTTCCGCTGCTGTTAAACTTGATGGTTGTTATATTGTATCAATTTAACACTGTTGAAGGCTAACGATAATATATTCTAAATTATCTTAGTCATAATATTTTCTACTGGGCTAGTTGAGCTCACCCTTTTACTTTAATTGTTCTCTTCAAGAAATTAGAACGTTGCAGGGACTAGTCGGGGAACGAAGTGACGGGCCAGATGATAGCATTAGTAGTCCTCACTATTCTGTGAAATAGTGTGATAATAATTGTAATGAGGACTCCTTTTGAGTTTGTATAATCTCTAGTAGATAATATTTGTATTCAAACTCACATCTTATGTTTTGTCATATTGTACACGACAGTTATATTATTAAGTTGTATTTGTATTCTGTACCATGTATTTGACGACTCAGAATAGGTGATGTATACCTATTTTGGGGGCGTCACAATTGGTATCAAAGCTTAGGGATATGATCCCTGGCTAAGATGTGAGACTAGAACTAGGAGGGGAGAGACGGGGAATTCCTTCGCTACAATGACCTACCTAAGTTTATTTGGTATTTAATTGGTCAGTCAGAGTGTAGGGATAATATGTTTCATGTCAATTAACCCTTGTTTTGTGGCAGTATTTAAAAATGGCATCTGAGAATGTTGAGAACATCAATGGAGCACAGGAGACCGTTGAGTCTCCACAGATCAATAATCAGGACAATATGCATCAGGAAGGCGACAATCCTCATGCAAACAAAAACACTGACCAAATGATGAACGATGGAATGTTCCGAGGCTTCATGCAATTCATGCAACATCAGGCGAGAACGGCTCCTGTCCAAAATGAAGGTGGAAACACTTGCAACTCTCGGACGGTCACCGCCAAATAGTTCAAGGAGCTGGGACCACTGGAGTTTATTGGAGAGCCAAAACCACTTAAGGCGGAAGCATGGATAAAGCAGATAACCATGATATTTGATGTCTTGGGATGCTCCGAGGAAAAAAAGGTTCCCTTCGCCACCTTTTTGTTGCGTGAAGAGGCAGATTTCTGGTGGGAATCTGTAAAACGTACCCAGCCTGACGCACTCAAGATAACTTGGGAGAAGTTCCAAGAGCTGTTCAACGACAAGTACTTTCCCGAAAGTATTTGTAAGACCCCGAATTTTATGAAATAAAAGTATTCAATTTTTTCTTATAATTACTATTTAGTAAATGGTTAAATTGATAAAAGTTAAAGTTAAGGGTGATATATGAATTTTTTTTCAAAATACGCAAGTGGTTATAAAGTATTCATTATTGTCGGGGAATATTCGTTTGGTTGTGGAATATTATTTCTGTCGGAGAATATTCGTACGACGGCGAAGCTAATTGTGGGTCCCAAAAAGGATAACTGTCAAATAAAGAAAATGACAAAGCTTGAGTTTTTATAAATAACGGCGTAGTTGTTACTGTTAACACTATTGGAATACCTGGTGGTTAAAATAAAGTAATACGAGTTGTTGCACAGTAACACACGGATTTGCACAGTATTTTTGAATTATTGATTCTTACGTGAGAAGACACTACTCAATAATTGTTACAATAATTACTGTTCAATATTTTATTTTATTGATTCAATAATTGTTGCGTTGATATTTTATATTATTGTTATTTCAATAATTGTCACTGCACAATATCTCTATTATCAGATCAATAATTAATATTATTTGAATAATATTATTAGATAGCATTATTGGCAATGTCTAGAAAGTTCTGTCAAGGAGAGGTTTGGTCACCTAATTGCGTGCCAATAAGGTGAAATCCTTATCGAAAAGCCTCCTCTTTCCTGGGAACTGTCTGGTTGTCATTATTGTGATTCTGTAATATTATTTGTGAATAATTAATTATTGATTTATATGATAATGAAATATTTATTTGATGTGGATATAAATGATGGATTTATTTATGTGGTTATAAATGAAGGAATTAATGTTGAGGTATTTTATCAGTATTTTGTCGGATTGGAGGTATTAAAAGATCAAATCAGTGTTCTTACAGCTTTATTACGTGAGTTATAATTTTTAATCTGACGTTTGGATCGTTGTAATTTTTGGATATGTTATACATATATAAGTTGAGTATATGTTCACAAATTTTGAACCGTTAAAAATCAACGTATAATTTGTTATAAATTTTAAGAGGTGACTTATTCGGAAATTATGTTTATAAATGATTTTGGTGGAAAATTCTAGAAATGGGTGGGACCCACTTTTGGTTGTTGGGGAAGATGGCTGATTTTTGGTGGGTGGAATAGTAGCAGGTAAAGCCATCAGGTAGCAGGTCAAGTCTGCTTCGGCGTGCTAACATTTTCCTATAAATAGAGGGCTAAGTAAAAATTAAAAATCACACCAGAATTCATAAGTTTTCTCTCTTTTTCTCTCTAGATTATTGAGTGTATTTTGTGAGTATTTAGATACTTGGTGAGTTGTTATTCATCAGTGCAAGTTTCCTTTAGCGTCATAACCGATATCCAGTCAGAAGTGCTGCTCTTTTGAGGTAAGGGATAGTAAGGGATAGTAAGGGATTGTAAGAGATATTATTTTCTTCACAATGATGTTATTCTTTCAATATCATTATACCCAAATATTGGTATGGATTTTATTGTGGAATTTTTACCTTTTTCATGTTGGGGTTACTATTCACGAGTTACTATTCATGAGTTACTATTCACGGGTACTATTAATGACAAAATTAGTTTTTTTCTGACCAAATTATCGTTGATTTATGAATCTAACTCTTAAGATTAAATCTATATGTTGATTATATTATTTTTATTATCATATATAACATTTTTATAATCCTGGTGATGAAATTTCTCTTTGACTTGAGTGTAAAGATGGGTAGATTATTGGTATGATCATGACTATGGGTTCTCTTTGGCCAGTAGTGCAAAGTTGAATCGTTGACTGGTATGATCATGACCATTGAATTTATAATTGAATATTTTTAGTTTAAGTGCAAAGGTGAATTGATCAACATGGTTATAATTATGGTTTATATAGATTTTTAAATGTTATTGAATATCTTTGGCATATAGTGTAAAGATGATCTGTTGTTGAATATCTTTGGCCTGTAGTGCAAAGATGAATTGTTGATGAATATCTTTGGCCCGTAGTGCAAAGATGACTCGTTGTTGAATATCTTTGGCCTGTAGTGCAAAGATGAATTGTTGATGAATATCTTTGGCCCGTAGTGCAATGATGACATGTTGTTGAATATTTTTGGCCATTAGTGCATAGATGAACTGTTGATGAATATATTTGGCTCGTAGTGCAAAGATAAATTTATTAGTATGATTATGAACATGAACTGTGATTTGGTATAACCATGATCTTTGATGTTTCATGTGATGAAAATTATCTTTGTCCTGGATGAGAAAAGGAATTTAGAACTACAATTACCATTATGAGTTATACATGTGATTTTGGACATGAATTGTTGATTGATGTTATAGGGATAAAACATTGTTGGTGGACTTTTAACATGGAGACGATAATAGATTTTATGGTCTATTTGACTCTTCTAATAGATTGTTCGTTCCGCTGCAACTATGGTTGAAAAGTTTTATCATCTACCATATGTTCTAAATCTCTGATTTATTACTGATGAAGGCTATTGATAATTTAATTATCTTTAGTCATGATATTCTTTACTGAGCTAGTTGTGCTCACTCTTTTGTTTCACAATTCCTTTCAGGTAATAAAAGTGTAGCTGGGTCGAGCGGGGGATAACAGGGGAAAAGAACGGTAGTCTATAGCTGTTGAGGTTCTCTCTAAATAGTATGAAAATAATTTTATTGAGACTTTAGATAAGTGTGTCGTATTATATACGTAATTTGATATTTAATTTTGGTGAACCAAATAGGGTGAGGTGAACTCAACTTTGGAAGGGTGTTTTGCCACTATCATGCAAGATGTCTAATGACATACAAACTCGTGTTATCATAAGACAGAGTTGTGCACATCCACTTGCGGAGTATATCTACGAGCACTACCTATATAATCTTGGTATTTGTTTGGAGTATAATTCTCAATTAGAGACAGTGAAGATAATTATATGTCAAGAGAAGACTAACCATTGAAAAGAAGATGATAGTAATCTTCTCTTTTTTCTCTGGGGTCTATTGGGTCAACCAAGGATAATTCTGTGGGCATATGATATCTATCATAACCTAGACGCATGACCTCCTATGTACGAAGGTTTCCTTGAGCACTTTCCAAAGATTCTAATTTCTAAAACAGTTTTTGACTGTACCTTTATGTAAGGTGTCATTGTGAGGTGTTGTCCACTGATGGGACATTTATCACATTACGGTTGGGACACGAGTCACAATTGGTATATATTTGTATCCAAACTTACAACACATGAGTTGTTGTATTTTGCACGACAATTATTGTAATAAAGTTGTAGTTATTTTCTATACCATGTATTTAGCGACTGAGAATGGGTTGGATAGAATGAACCTATTTTGGGGTTGTCACAATTAGTATCAGAGCTTACAGATATGATCTCTGGCGAAGATCCGGGAATATAACTAGGAGGGGAGAGATGAGTAAATCCTTCGCTAGTGTGTCATACCTAAGCTTATTTGTTGGTCAGTCATAATATCGGGATATTATGTGATATGTTAATTTGTTCAATTAACCCATGTTTTGAAGTTGTATTCTAGAATGATATCTGAAATACAGGAGATGAGCATTGGAGAAATTATTATGACAGGAAAGATGGAATCTGAAATAAAAATAAGGTATTCTCAACTCTTTGAAATACCAGGCACGTAAATTTTGGGGACGAAATTTCATAAGGAGGGGAGATTGTAAGACCCCGAATTTTATGAAATAAAAGTATTCAATTTTTTCTTATAATTATTATTCAGTAAATGGTTAAATTGATAAAAGTTAAAGTTAAGGGTGATATACAAATTTTTTTTTCAAAATACGCAAGTGGTTATAAAGTATTCATTATTGTCGGAGAATATTCGTTTGGTCGTGGAATATTCTTTCTGTCGGGAAATATTCGTACGACGACGCTGCTATTTGTGGGTCCCATAATGGATAACTGTTGGATGAAGAAAACGACAAAGTTTGAGTTTTTATAAATAACGACGTAGTTGTTACCGTTAACATTGTTGGAATACCTGGTGGTTAAAATAAAGTAATACGCGTTGTTGCACAGTAGCACATGATTTTGCACAGTATTTTTGAATTATTGATTCTTATGTGAGAAGACACTACTCAATAATTGTTACAGTAATTACTGTTCAATATTTTATTTTATTGATTCAATAATTGCTGCGTTGATATTTTATATTATTGATGTTTCAATAATTGACACTGCACAGTATCTCCATTATCAGATCAATAATTAATATTATTTGAATAATATTATTAGATAACATTATTGGCAATGTCTAGAAAGTTCTGTCAAGGAGAGGTTTGGTCACCTAATTGCGCGCCAGTAAGGAGAAATTCTTATCGAATAGCCCTCTCTTTCCTGGGAACTGCCTGGTTGTCATTATTGTGATTCTGTAATATTATTTGTGAATAATTAATTATTGATTTATATGATAATGAAATATTTATTTGATGTGGATATAAATGATGGATTTATTTGTGTGGTTATAAATGAATGAATTAATGTTGAGGTATTTTATCAGTATTTTGTCGGATTAGAGGTATTAAAAGATCAAATCAGTGTTCTTACAGCTTTATTGTGTGAGTTATAATTTTTAATCTGACCATTGGATCGTTGTGATTTTTGGATATGTTATACATATATAAGTTGAGTATATGTTCACAAATTTTGAACCGTTAAAAATGAACGTATAATTTGTTATGAATTTTAAGTGGTGACTGATTCGGAAATTAGGTTTATAAATAATTTTGGTAGAAAATTCTAGAAATGGGTGGGCCCCACTTTTGGTTGTTGGGGAATATGGCTGATTTTTGGTGGGTGGAATAGTAGTAGGTAAAGCCATCAGGTAGCAGGTCAAGTCTGCTTCGGCGTGCTAACATTTTCCTATAAATAGAGGGCTAAGTTAGAATTAAAAATCACACCAGAATTCATAAGTTTTCTCTCTTTTCTCTCTCTAGATTATTGTGTGTATTTTGTGAGTATTTAGATACTTGGTGAGTTATTCATCAGTGTAAGTTTCCTTCAGCGTCATATCCGATATCCAGTCAGAAGTGTTGCACTTTTGAGGTAAGGGATAGTAAGGGATTGTAAGAGATTATTTTCTCCACAATGATGTTATTCTTTCAATATCATTATACCAAAATATTGGTATGGATTTTATTGTGGAATTTCTACCTTTTTCATGTTGGGATTACTATTCACGAGTTACTATTCACGAGTTCCTATTCATGAGTTACTATTCATGAGTTACTATTCACGAGTTACTATTCACAGGTACTATTCATGACAAAATTAGTTTTTTTCTGACCAAATTATCGTTGATTTATGAATCTTATTCTTGAGATTAAATCTATATGTTGATTATATTGTTTTTATTATCATATATAACATTTTTATAATCTTGGTGATGAAATTTCTCTTTGACTTGAGTGTAAAGATGCGTAGATTATTGGTATGATCATGACTATGGGTTCTCTTTGGCCAGTAGTGCAAAGTTGAATCGTTGACTGGTATGATCATGACCATTGAATTTACAATTGAATATTTTTAGCTTAAGTGCAAAGGTAAATTGATCAACATGATTATAATTATGGTTTATATGGATTTTTAAATGTTATTGAATATATTTGGCATATAGTGTAAAGATGATCTGTTGTTGAATATCTTTGGCCTGTAGTGCAAAGATGAATTGTTGATGAATATCTTTGGCCCGTAGTGCAAAGATGACTCATTGTTAAATATCTTTGGCCTGTAGTGCAAAGATGAATTGTTGATGAATATCTTTGGCCATAGTGCAAAGATGACATGTTGTTGAATATTTTTGGCCAGTAGTGAATAGATGAACTGTTGATGAATATCTTTGGCCCGTAGTGCGAAGATAAATTTATTAGTATGATTATGAACATGAACTGTGATTTGGTATAACCATGATCTTTGATGTTTCAGTTGATGAAAATTATCTTTGTCCTGGATGAGAAAAGGAATTTAGAACTACAATTACGATTATGAGTTATACATGTTATTGTGGACATGAATTATTGATTGATGTTACAAGGATAAAACATTGTTGGTGGATTTCTAACATGGAGACAATAATAGATTTTATGGTCTATTTGACTCTTCTAATGGATTGCTCGTTCCACTGCAACTGTGGTTGAAATTGAAAAGTTTTATCATCTACCATATGTTCTAAATCTCTGATTTATTACTGATGAAGGCTATTGATAATTTAATTATCTTTAGTCATGATATTCTTTACTGAGCTAGTTGTACTCACTCTTTTGCTTCACAATTCCTTTCAGGTAATAAAAGTGTAGCTGGGTCGAGCGGGGGATAACAGGGGAAAAGAACGGTAGTCTATAGCTGTTGAGGTTCTCTCTAAATAGTATGAAAATAATTTTATTGAGACTTTAGATAAGTGTGTCGTATTATATACGTCATTTGATATTTAATTTTGGTGAACCAAATAGGGTGAGGTGAACTCAACTTTGGAAGGGTGTTTTGCCACTATCATGCAAGATGTCTAATGACATACAAACTCGTGTTATCATAAGACAGGGTTGTGCACATCCACTTGTGGAGTATATCTACGAGCACTATCTATATAATCTTGGTGTTTGTTTGGAGTATAATTCTCAATTAGAGACAGTGAAGATAATTATATGTCAAGAGAAGACTCACCATTGGAAAGAAGATGATAGTAATATTCTCGTTTTTCTTTGGGGTCTATTGGGTCAACCAAGGATAATTCTGTGGGCATATGATATCTATCATAACCTAGACGCATGGCCTCCCATGTACGAAGGTTTCCTTGAGCACTTTCCAAAGATTCTAATTTCTAAAACAGTTTTTGACTGTACCTTTATGTAAGGTGTCATTGTGAGGTGCTGTCCACTGATGGGACATTTGTCACATTACGGTCGGGACACGAGTCACAGTTGGTATATATTTGTATCCAAACTCACAACACATGAGTTGTTGTATTTTGCACGACAATTGTTGTAATAAAGTTGTAGTTATTTTCTGTATCATGTATTTGGTGACTCAGAATGGGTTGGATGGAATGGACCTATTTTGGGGTTGTCACAGTATTCGTCACATGAAGGAGGTGGAGTTTATCAAGTTGAAACAAAATAATATGACCGTGTCGCAATACGAGGCTAAATTTGCGGAGTTATGCCGGTTTGCATCCCATTTGGTTAATAATGAGGATCGAATGACCCGAATGTTTTTAAGAGGTTTGAAACCGGAGATACGATAATATCTTATTTCTCATAAACTGTGTTTGTATTCAGATGTTGTAAATAGGGCTCAGTTGTTGGAGCACGATAACGAGTCAACGCAACCAAGAGAAAGCAGTCGGCAGAATAAAAATACCAGTGGTAACAGTCATCGAAGCGGTGACAACAAACGTGGAGGGAATCAACATGCCAGAAATGGTAACCACTTCGGTGGTAATCATAGCTAAGATAATAAAAATGGACATTTCAAGAAAAAGAGATTCAACAATGATGGAAAGACGTCAGCACCAACACCCGTTGTTAAGGAAGGAGAACGACCACATATCATATGCTTCAAATGCGGAGGGGAGGGACACATCAGTCCAAACTGCGCTATCTCGTCCAAAGCATGTTATAATTATGGAAGAAAAGGTCACTTAGCTTAATTTAGTCGTTCACCGAAGACAAATTCAGCTAGGATAGAGGCACCAATGGCCGTCCCAGAAAAGTCAAAGCCGGTAGTGCAAGGGAGAGCGTTTGTTGTGACCTCCCAAAAAGCACGGAACCCGAACGAGGTTATCACGGGTAAGCTTATCATAAACTCTAGTGAAGTCTATACCTTATTTGATACCGGTTATACCCATTCTTTTATTTCTCTTACTTGCGCTCAACGTTTAAATTTGACTCCGAAGAAATTAGACTTTGACTTATCTGTTGAAACTCCATTAGGAGAAACCTTCATTACATCCACTGTTTATAAGTCTTGTTTGATTCAAATCGGTAACCGCATGTTACCTGTCGATCTTATCTCCTTAAAAATACTTGCATTTGAAGTGATTTTAGGGATTGATTGGTTAACTACTCATCATGCTAAAATTGATTGTTTTCGTAAGTTTGTTAGCTTTCATATTCCTAATAAACCTATTATACGAATTCAAGCGACCAAACCATTAAAATCAATCACGGCCATCTCAAGCCATAAAGCTATTCGTTTATTGAAAAACGGATGTCAAGCTTTCTTAGCTCATGTCACGGATTTAAACAAAAATACGTCAGATTTGAAGGATATTTCTATTGTTAATAAATTTCCTGACGTATTCCCTAAAGAACTTCCTGGCCTACCCCTAGAGCGTGAAGTTAAATTTTGTATCGACCTTGAACCCTGTACAAAACCCATTTCCAAAGCCCCATATCGAATGACTCCTATTGAACTTCAGGAGTTAAAGACCCAATTGCAGGAATTGTTAGACATTGGTTTCATTCGTCCTAGTACGTCTCCTTGGGGTGCTCCTGTTCTATTCGTGAAGAAGAAAGATGGGAGTATGCGACTTTGTATTGATTATCGGGAGTTGAATCATGTCACCGTCAAAAATAGGTACCCATTGCCACGTATTGATGACCTGTTTGATCAGTTACAAGGAGCACAATTTTTTTCAAAGATCGATTTTCGTTCTGGATATCATCAGCTGAAGGTTAAAACTGAGGATATTCCAAAGACTGCCTTCAGAACTCGGTACGAGCATGAAGATGCTCCTGCTGCCTTCATGGATATGATGAACCGAGTATTCAAGGAATATTTGGATCATTTTGTGGTCGTCTTTATTGATGACATCCTCATATATTCTAAAAGCCGTGAAGATCATGAGCAACACTTGAGGCTGATACTCCAAAAGCTTCGTGAAAACAAGCTATATGCCAAGTTAAAGAAATGCGAGTTCTGGCTTGAGGAAGTTGCATTCCTTGGGCACGTGATATCAAGTCATGGAATATTTGTTGACCCAGCAAAGATTGAAGCTATTCAAAGCTGGGAGCAACCTAAATCAGTGACCGAAGTACGTAGCTTTCTCGGTTTAGCTGGTTATTATCGGAGATTCATAGAAGGGTTTTCTCGAATCACTACTCCATTAACTCAGCTGACTCGAAAAGATACAAAATTCGGTTGGAGCGTGGAATGTGAGAAGAGTTTTCAAGAACTCAAGAGTAGACTCATTTCAGCACCTGTTCTGACAATACCATCTGGGTCGGAGGGATTTGTCATCTACAGTGATGCTTCGGGCAAAGGGTTAGGATGTGTTCTCATGCAACATGGGAAAGTCATAGCCTATGCCTCAAGATAACTCAAAGAATATGAGAGGAATTATCCTACTCATGATCTAGAGTTGGCAGGTGTTGTCTTTGCACTTAAAATTTGGAGGCATTACTTGTATGGAGAGAAAGTGGAGATCTTTACAGATCATAAAAGCCTCAAATATTTCTTCACTCAAAAGGAACTAAACATGCGACAACGATTTTGGCTGGAATTGTTGAAAGATTATGATCATACCATCCAATACCATCCTGGAAAAACGAACGTAGTAGCTGACGCATTGAGTAG
This sequence comes from Panax japonicus, assembly GCA_020205505.1. Taxonomy (NCBI): domain Eukaryota; kingdom Viridiplantae; phylum Streptophyta; class Magnoliopsida; order Apiales; family Araliaceae; genus Panax; species Panax japonicus. Next base: position 89,064,342 of record CM035091.1, read on the forward strand.
AAGATCATATGCGGGTACGAGTGCAATATTTACAACACAAAAGCCCATTTTGTGTGACTTGTAAAGGATGAAGATAGAGTTAAAGACTCTAGGGACCCATGTGATGATGGAGAATATACGAGTAGAACCAAATTTAATTGATAAAGTTAAAGTTGCTTAAGTTACAGATCCGGAGCTGATGCATATGAGGAAGAAAGTGCAAGAAGGTGCTATGCCAGAAGCAAGAATCGATGAAGAAGGAATACTTCGAGTCAACTCCAGACTTTGTGTTCCTAACGACCCTGATTTAAAATATAAAATCATGTTGGAAGCGCACAACACACCGTTTGCAATCCATCCTGGGAGTACCAAAATGTATCGTGATCTTCGTCATATATTTTGGTGGAGCAATATGAAGAGAGAGATAGTGCTATTTATATCAAGGTATCTAATTTGTCAACGAGTTAAAGCGGAGCATCAAGTACCAAAAGGTCCATTGTAACCACTTGAAATTCCAGAATGGAAGTGGGAGCACATTATCATGGATTTCGTTACCGGTCTTCCCAAAGTTTCTCAAGGCATAGATGCGATTTGGGTCATTGTTGATAGATTGACTAAGTCTACTCATTTCTTACCGATACGAGAAACTTATACACTTGAACGTCTTGCTCGTATGTACATAAACGAGGTTGTAAGTTTGTATGGTATGCCAGTATCCATAGTTTCTGATCGAAACCCAAGATTCACTTCAAGATTTTGGGTTAGTTTGCAAAAAGCTATGGGCGCAAATTTATGATTTAGCTCGGCATATCATCCTCAGACGGATGGGCAGTCGGAGAGGACGATTCAAACACTTGAAGATCTATTAAGACTTTGTGTCCTTGACTTCAAGGGAAGTTGGGACAATTTCTTCCCATTGGTGGAGTTTTCCTACAATAACAGTTATCAAGCAAGTATTGACATGACTCCATTCAAAGTGTTGTATGAAAGAAAGTGTCGTTATCCAGTATGCTGGGATGAGGTGGGTGAAGCAACGTTTTTGGGACCGGAGTTGGTACGTATGACTACGGAAAAGATTCAAACGATCCGACAACGTATAAAAACCTCACAAAATCGACAAAAGAGTTATGTTGATCTTCATCGAAAGGACGTGGAATTCGATATAGGAGATCATGTGTTGTTACGTGTTGCTCCATGGAAAGGAGTTACAAGATTTGGAAAGAGAGGAAAGCTCAATCCTCGATTCATTGGCCCATTTTTAATCCTCGATCGAGTAGGAACTGTGGCCTATAGACTTGCATTACCGCCAAGTATGTCTCGTGTTCATAACATTTTTCACATATCCATGTTACATAAATATGTGAAAGACCCGAACCACATTATTGAGTTAGAACCAGACGAAATAGAGGAAAATTTAACGTATGAAGAGGTTCCTGTTAAAATCTTGGATAAGAAGGAACATATTCTACGCTCCAAGGTTATACCTCAAGTCAAAGTTTTGTGGAGAAACCACGATGTTGAGGAAATGACCTGGGAGTTAGAATCTTAAATGAAATCAAAGTATCCTCACCTCTTCGACATACCAGGTACGCACCCTAATTTCGAGGGCGAAATTTCATAAGAAGGGGAGGTTGTAAGACCCCAACTTTTTGAATAAAGATTAAATTTTCTCGAAATAAATTTTTGAATATTAGAGATTTGTATTATAGTTTATCCAAGTTCAATAATACTCCAATATAACCAATTTTGAAGAAGAATTCAAAAAATAAAGATCAAAACATGGATACTGTAAGACCCCAACTTTTTGAATAAAGATTAAATTTTCTCAAAATATATTTTTGAATATTATGGTGTGGATTTGATATAATGTTATAATTGTGGGTAATATTAATAAAATTTGCAAAGTACGCAAGTTGTTATATAATATTCAATTGGTCGGGAAATATTCATTTTAACAGAAAATATTCGTACAACGGCACAATCATTGGTGGACCCCCAACAACAAAATTATTGTCGGATTGAGAAAACGACAAAAATACTTTATGAAAATAATGGCGGAAGTTTTACCGTTAACTATTGAAATACCTGGTAGTAAAAATACAGTAATACGCGTGGTTGCATAGTAGCACACGATATTGATTATTGATGCTTACGTGAGAAGTCACTCAGTTATACTCAATTATTGATTCGATTATTGTCATAGTATCATCAACATAATATGTTATTTTACTAAATCAATAATTGAGACGATAAAGTTATTCATATTATTAAATTACAATATTTACAATGTCTAGAAGTTCTGTCAAGGAGAGATTTGGTCACCTAATTGCGCACCAATAGGGAGAAATCCTTATTGGAAAGCCTATTCTTTCCTGGGAACAACCTGGTTGATAAATATTGTGAGTTATAATATTAATGATGAATGTTATTAAAATTGAAGTTGTGTTCGGAATTGAATTTGGAGACGCGGACGTGATATTTGAGTCCGGAACGATGAAATTAGTAAAAATAGTCTATAAACATAAAATTTTCTGGAATTCAGTATTTGGTCAAAAAGTCAACCGTTGACTTTTTTTTGGGAAAAGTCAAACTTCAAAATTTCAAAATTTATATTTTTGATAAAAATGGTTTCATTGTGTTGGAATTAATTGTGTTAGTGAAAATCGACAATTATTTCGATAATAATTGATGTCTGGAGGTTATATTGACCAATCGGGTATTTAACTGGATAAATGAGCAACTGATTGCTATTATTTCACATGATTATAACTATTTGTTCAAATGTGTATACTATTGTTTCACATTCTTGTTACTATTAGGGGAGTTGATGCAAGATTGATAATACTTGCATGACTAAGTTAAAAATAGAGGTATAGATAGAGGTACTATACTGTAATTCGTATTTTCACATGTCTAGAACTATTGATTCACATAATTTACTATTGAATCACATTATTTACTATTAGGGGAGGTGGTCCAAGTTTGATAATACTTCCATGACTAAATTAAAAATAAAAGAAAAGTTGGAGGTATTGTACTATAATTTTTCGAGCCCCAAAACGTGCAATTATCGAAACTATATTTTTCTATAAATAGAAGCTCATTATTCCTTCATTTCTCACCAATTCACAAAAGCTTTAGAGCGATTATTATAGAGAGAAATTATAGAAAGAAGGAGAGAAGTCTGTTATCTCACTATTCCGGTATCTAGTTTTTCTAAGGTAGGGAGTATTATTTCTTTCTTATCCATGAAGAGAACTTCTGTTATTCAATTCTTTATTATTTTGTTGGAATAACCTGTATACGCAGGCTACCATATACTTAGTGAAATTCTTCAGTTGTTCCATTCTTTATCATTCTGTTGGAACATCATGTCTGTGCGTTCTACGCCGGACCTGGTTCCATCTTTATTATTCTATTGGAATATCCTGTCTGTGCGTTTTACGCCGGACCTGATTCCTTCTTTATTATTCTGTTGGAATATCATGTCTGTGCGTTTTACGTCGAACCTGATTCTGTTATTTATTTTTCTTTTGGAATAACCTGTATGTGCGGTCTATCGCATGCCTGGTGATTTCTTTTGTTATTCCATTCTTTATTATACTCAGTTGGTTAAAGTTTTGACTTCTATACTCCATGAAATTAGTGAAATATCCTTGATATTTGCGCTTCATCCAGTATCTTTTCATGGAAATATTCTTCTGAGCATTCTTGAATTTTACTCTACAAAGAATTATCATGTTGACAATTTGGACTTATTAGTTCCTGGATAAATTAATTCTTGAACTTGTTTTATTGAATCCTTATATCATTGTCATCATCCTCATGTTTATATTTTTGAAAGTCATATGTGGCATGTAGTGCATAGATGGACTTGGTATGATTATGGCCAGGGATTATTTGGTGTAATCATGATCGTAATGTTATAAATGGTGTGGTAAAAGTCATCATTGGCCCGTAGTGCATTGATGGACAGTTGTTGGCATGATCATGACCATTATTGAATACACAAATATTCTTGGCCCGTAGTGCATGGATAATTGTGGTTGTGATACTAAAGAATATCCTTGGCTGTAGTACATGGGTGATTCGATGATGTGGATTATTTATTAGTCTCAGCGATAAAAGTGATGAAAAACTTTTTAAATTATAAAAGATAGTAGATTTTATTCTCTACTTGACTCTTTTAATGGATTGCTTGTTCCGCTGCAGTTAAACTTGATGGTTGTTATATTGTATCAGTTTAACACTATTGAAGGCTAACGATAATATATTTTGCATTATCTTAGTCATAATATTTCCTACTGGGTTAGTTGAGCTCACCCTTTTACTTTCATTGTTCTCTTCAGGAAATGAGAACATAGCAGGGACTTGTCGGGGAACGGAGTGATGGGCCAGATGATAACATTAGTAGTCCTCACTATTCTGTGAAATAGTGTGATAATAATTGTAATGAGGACTCCTTTTGAGTTTGTATAATCTCTAGTAGATAATATTTGTATTCAAACTCACATCTTATATTTTGTCATATTGTACACGACAGTTATATTATTAAGTTGTATTTGTATTCTGTACCATGTATTTGACGACTCAGAATAGGTGATGTATACCTATTTTGGGGGCGTCACAACCTTGGTATAAACGTGGACATGGTTGTAGTAGAGAAATGAGGTCGGAGCAGAGAAGGTACTAGAGGAGGAAGAGAGAGAAAATGATAATGGATGTCCATTGTTGCTACAAAATAGTTGTAGTTTTTAGGTTTTGAAAAATAGTTGTGACTGTTATTATTTTGAATTTGAATTTATTTTTGTTGTTAGATCCCAAATCGTTGAATTTGAATTTGAATTATTAATTATGACATTTATTTTCCTTGATTTTAGGTTTCTTTATTAATGTGAATTGTACTATTTTTGTAATATGAGTTCTAATTACACTATTTTTGTAATTATTTGATTGATGCATTATTCTTGTAATTACTTTCTATTTGTTATATACTTATGTAAAGGACCCTATTAAGGGAAAATTACATATATTAGTACATTTTTAAAAATAATTATAATAATGATACACCTAAAAAATAATTACAAAAATATTACACTTCATCATTTTTATTTACAATACTAATACAATTAAAAGTCCTTAATTTAAGGGATTAATATTAATGGGCTGACATGACAAATTAGTGTATATCTTATAATCGGGTTGGTTTTTTTTTTGAAACGCTTAATAACCGCCCATCTATTTTTCTATCCAGATCTGAGATGCTCTGTTTTTCTCTCCTCCGATCTTGTGCACCACCATTAATCGAAAGAACATAATAACTTTGAGTTGGACAAGTCTCTACCTTTTATCTCCACAACACTTCCTCTTTCTTTTTCCCCTAAATTTATAAAATCAGAGTCGATTTCGGCACGAATCGTCTTGGATAATCTGAAGAACAAAGGCAATATTATTAATCTATGGGGACTAAAAAGTGACAAGTATATGATGGCGAGACTTCCATTAGTGTTTCTGATGAAGAAGTCATTGTAGATGGTTGCAATGTGTTTGAAGGGAAATGGGTGTGGGACAACATCTCTCTTTCACTCTATACCGAAGAGAGCTGCCCTTACTTGGTTAAACAAGTGACCTACAAGAGGAATGGCAGAGCTGATTCTCTTTATCAGAATTGGAGGTGGCAGCCTAATGCATGCAACTTGCCAAGGTAATCAAATTTTGTGTCTTACTTTTTTACGCTTGTCTAGGGAACTTTAAGATGAATTTCCCCCCAAAAAAAATTGTCTTAAATATTTTAATTATATTGAAAAATACACATCAAATCCTGAATATGTAGGTGACATAAAAATCTGAAGGCATACTCATTTTTGGACAGAGATAGTATAAGACTGTATAAAGGGAGAAATTTCTGGTTTATATCTATATTTTCTACTTTGTTTGGGTTTGTGCAGTTGAATTCTGATTTTGATGTCCATGTAGTTAAGACAGAAGCTCAAGTTCATAGCCAGAAGATATTTCCAACCCAAATTTTTTTAAAGGTGTGCTAATTTAAATTTTGTTATTGTTACTATCATATAACTATTTGGTTACTTCTTTATTATGTTTTGGTTACTGTTAGATTGTGATTCAGATACCATTTTTGTTATCTTGATTTGATATTTTGGTTACTTTTTTATGTTGTTATGGTTACCATATATTTGCTTAGTATACATGGTTGACTAAACTGGTTTTGGTGTACATGTTGTTTATGTATTGGTTACCATTAAAACATGTTTTGGTTACTTCTTTAGTATGTTTTTTGTTACTGTTAGTTTCTAATTTGGATTCTATTTTTGTTTCCTTGAGTTAGGATTTTGGTTACTGTTTTTTATTGTTCTGGGTACCATGTATTTGCTTAGTATATATGGGTTGACTAAACTATTTTTGGTCTATATATTGTTTATGTATTGGTTACCATTAATATATGTTTTGGTTATTAACATATAACTGTTTGGTTACTTCATTAGTATATTTTTTGTTACTGTAGGCTTATGATTTGGATACCATTCTTTTTCCCTCAATTGGGATTTTGGTTACTTTTATATGTTGTTTTGGTTCCAATGTATTTGCTTAGTATACATTAGTTGACTAAATTGGGTTTGGTATACATGTTGTTTATGTGTTGATTACCATTAAAACATGGTTTGGTTACTATCATATAAATGTTTGGTTATTTCTTTAGTATATTTTTTGGTATACATATTTTTGTTTTAGTGACCTTTAAATTATGTTTTGGTTAATATTATAGATAACTGTTTGTTTATTACATAAAATGGTCTGTACTACATGTTGTTTATATTTTGGTTACCATTAGATTATATAATATAACTTTTTGATTATTGCTTTATTATGATATTGTTAATGTTATATTATGATATGATAACTATTATTGTGCAGTCAATGTGAGATGTTGGTTATTTGTTATAGTTTGTTTTTACTACTGTGTAATTGCTATATTATGTTTTGGTTAGTATGCTCTTATTTGTTGGTCACTACGTAACTGTTTTTGTTATAAATATTGTTTATATATGGTTACTAATGACTGTGTAAATCTATTTTTTTTATTTGCAGTTATGGGATCTTTACTATGAGGAATGCAACAGAAAATTTATTAGAAAAGTTATATATTGGTGTGAAATGAAAGTCCCCAGCTTTATTATCAAGAAATTGAACCCAAGTCAGTTGGTGAAGTTTAAGGCATCATTAGTTTGTGGATGTATTATTTTTGTAAATAATAAATCCAAGTCATAATAAACCATGTATTTATTTAGTATACATTGATGTATTATTTTTGTAAATTCCTTCAAATATATTCTACAAGGGTTATGCTCTTCTACAAAATTCATTGGAAAAGTTATGGTTAAATGTACATGTGAGAGTATACATGGGTTGTCTAAACTTGGTTGGATATACAGGTTGTTTCTATTTTGGTTACCATTAAAACATGTTCTGGTTACTTTCATATAACTATTTGGTTACTTCTTTATTATGTTTTAGTTACTGTTACCTTATGGTTTGGCTACTATTATTGTGCCCTCGATGTGGAATTTTGGTTACTGTTATTTTTATTCTGGTTAATATGTAATTGTTTAGTATACATAAATTGCCTAAACTGGGTTTCATTACATGATATTTATGTATTGGTTATCATTAAAACCTGTTCTGGTTACTATCATATAATTATGTGGTTACGGTTTTATTATGTTACATTATGGTTACTGTCATATAATTATGTGGTTACTGTTTTATTATGTTACATTATGGTTACTGTTATTAGTAACCAGATAGTTACAAGCTTGTATCAGGACAAACATCAATTGTTAAATGTACATGTGTGAGTGTCCTATTTATCTACAAGCTTGTTAATAACCATATAATTATCATAGATAATTATTATAGATAGTTACAAGCTTGTTAGTAACCAGATAATTATAAGCTTGTATCAAAACTGTTATAAAGTGTTAAATATATATGTTTTATTTATACCCTGTCATCATAATAGAATAAAAAACTCCAATTAAGAGTTCTCATTTATATATATGATGGTCACTTATAGATCTCATATTAAAATAAAAATAGTTTAAGAGGTGCAGTTGGTAACCAAACCTGTATATAAGGGTAACTATTTTAGTTTTTGTTAGTAACCAAATAATTAAAAACTTATATCAGAACAATTATGAAGTGCTTAATGTACAATTTATTTAGCTGATGGATACTTTTAAATTACGTAGTTATAAAGTTATTTTGAAATGGTCCATGCCAGTTGGTAACTAAATATGAATATAGAAGTACCTATTTTATTTTAGATGAGTAACCAAATTTACATAAAAATGTTTCAGAACAGTTACCAATTGTTCAATGTATTTGTTTACTTTATATTGATAACTCATGATGGAATCAAAAATTAAAATATTAATTCAAATCAATTTTGGTTACTGTACACCATCAAAAATGTTATCAACCATGTGGTTAATAGTTACTAACAGTAAATAATTATATATTCTTGTAAACAATTAAGTTTGTTGTATTGGTTACTGTCTGACTCCATTGTCTAACAACTGAATAAATATTGTAAAGTAACCAAATCAATATTAGACAGTAACCAAATTACATAATCTTAGTAACCAGAAAATAAACTAATTTTTTACATTCAAATTTGAAGGCCTAAATGATGGAATTTGACCAAAAAACCATGTAGTTCACCAGCCAAGCTGGTAATTTTTGATTGTTGACCCGTTTTCAATGAAATTAGGCTCCGAAAATGCCAAATTCTGACACTCCAAACTTGACAAAAATTGCCAAATGGTCACTAGATTATCATGTTTTGCACTGCATATCATGTTTTGCATCTCTCTGAACGAACAAGTTGATAGAACTAGTATGCCGGTAACTTCAAATTTGGTGTATTGGTTACTATCAGTCCATGTACCGTTGAAATAAAGTACAACCGGAATCATCTCCATTGTCTGACAACATAATAAGTATTGTAAAGTAACCAAATCAATGTTAGCTAGTAACCAAACTACATGATGTTGGTATCCAGAACATAAAACACATTTGTACATTCATTTTACAATAGAAATAATCAGTATATTGATATTTGTTACCAATTAAATTATAACAGTTGTATGCAGGTAACCAATGTAACCAATAAGTAACCACCATATTAAAATAAACCAAAATAATGACAACATTATACATTAATCACGACAACATTATACAGTAACCAAATTCATTTTAAATTATAACCAACACATTTATTTAGTAACCACAAGATAAATACATTCTGCATTGCATTTTTATAGTAAAAAACAATCAGTATAATTTGTTTGTTACCAACTAAAGGCATGCTTTTGTAAGAATGCAACCAATGTAGATAACAAGTAACCATTAATATAAAAAACATAAGTAGAAGTGTACATTAATATGCTTCAGCAACCAATATTACATTAACCAATTAATCTCTGCAATAAGTAAGTTTGCATTAGTCAGTAACCAAGTCAGCATTAGTCAGTAACCAAGTCAGCATTAGTCACTAAATAATTTTACACAGTAACCAAGTTAGCACTATAATTTTACACAGTAACCAAGACAACATTAGTCAGTAACCATTATATGTTATACAGTAACCGAGTCAGCATTAGCCAGTAACCAATATATTGTTATACAGTAACCAAAAAAGCATTAGACGGTATAATGTTATTCAATAACCAATACAACATTAGACAATAATCAACAGTTGCAGGAAGGTAACCAATGTATTTGATTAGTAACCATTAATATAAAAAAATCAGTAGAACTCATTTAAAATTTATAAAATAATCAAATAAACATTATTTAGCAAACAAATACCCAATAAATAGTAACCAATTTATATCTATCTAGTAATCATAATATAAATAAAACATATCTGTGAATCAAGCAATCATTATAGGAATTCGTAGTAACCATTTTAAGTGTGAAAAACTTAAGAAAGGTAATCAATATAGGAATTCGTAGTAACCATAAGAAACTATATGTACAACAATTTTAAACTCACATACATCTGTATTCAGTTTTGTATCGAAGTTGATGTGATATTGTATACTATTTTGCGATCTCAGAGTGTTGTCGCGAGAAAAATTTCCGTCTTCTCCGATCTCAGATGTGTGTCGTGACAGAAGATTTGGATTTCTCCGATTTCAAAATGAATGTTATGTTCAGTCACTTGATTCTAGGAGCGGTTGGAGATGAGAGAGTCGGTAACTGACGTTTAGGGAGAAAAAAGATCCATAATTTTAGCAAGCCTAATATTATGTTGCGTTATTTTTGTAATTCTGTTGTTTGTGTTTTATTTTTGTAAATAATTTCTAATTATTGTATATTAGTATTAAGGATCCATTTATTAATAGTCCGGTCTTTTACTAATATATTGGGCTTGAACCCATATAATAGCAAATTGATTTTTTAGTTATTATAAAACATTGTTTGGTGTTATAGAGGGTGTGAAATTAATCCTTATATATAAATACAGTAAGACCGATCCTCCTAATTTGAAAAATAAGTTAACTCACTTGATTTGAAAATTAGCTGCTAATCAATTTGAAAATCAAGATGAGTCAACTCAATTAAAAAATAGGTGAGTTAACTCACTTAATTTGAAAATTAGCTGGTAATCAATTTGAAAATCCAGATGAGTCAACTCAATTAATTTTAAAAACAGCTGAGCAATGTCGAATAAAAATTAAATAGGTCGAATCATCCTTTCAGCGGATGGCTTAAATGTATGGTATTTTGAATTCCAAAGGCCAATATTATCGTCGAACTCTTCAGACCCTTTAGTTTCTACTTATTCAGTTCTCTCAAATCTCTTCTCCCCCTCATGTCAATCTATCTGTTTAATCCACCAACTCACAGCCAGAAACGATATCAATGGCGGCAGAGGATGAGGGATGAGTTTTCAGGCCGATGATCTGAAACCTATTTATTCGCAGCTGAAAACTGAAGCAACCAAATCGCTGACAACTCTTTAGTTAAGTATATAATTCCAGATATAACTTTTTACTGTTGATTAAGCTTCCATTATATAATTATAAGTTATTTGTCAATTATATAATTCATACATAATATTAGTATTGACAATATTTTGTTTAATATCAGTAATGATTATCTGCACAAATAAACTACGATACTTTATGAGACTTTATTCTTCATTATTAATGGATGAATAATGGATGTGTTGTAAAGGCAAAATTGTCGTGTGTGCCTCTACTTTAAAGCATTTTGCTCAAATGTCATACATATGTATTTTTTTTTTTGCACATCACCTGTTTGATATATTGTCTATGGTCTGACTGATGTATGTGTGCATGTCTGTGTGTATCTGAATAAATAGAAGGTAACATAAAAGTTTATGTCTACAGTTTTTTAGAGAAAAATGCATTTGATTAATTAATTGGACAGGCATGGGACCTGTGGAACAGAGATGTTGCAATAGAGTTTATGGATCCAACATTATATGATTCATGATGACACAACAATTTCTAAGGTGTGTTCATGTAGGTCTTTTATGAATGGAAGATCGTGCACTTGATCGACCTACAATGCCCGATGTTATTTCCATGATAACAAATGAAAATGTGATTGATATGAAACATGATTGAGTATGTATGTGATTAACTGCATGTGAGTTGAAATTTTACATTCAGGAAAAGTTTTGTTCTCTTTTAAGAGGTTTCAATTGTCAAATTTGAAATTTTTAATTCAAATCGTGAAAAGCGGACTCTATACTTCTAAATGCAGGTTATGGTTTGCTCAATCTGGAAGAATCACCCTCATAGGGGTCTCAAAATGTGAACTGCTTCAAGAAATTAGAGCACATTGACAAAAGGCACTTACGGGTAAAACTAATTACTAGGTGAGCTTATTTATATGAATTCTTCTTTTGTTTCATATTTTTGGAATTAATTGTTGCATTCTGTTTATTTGTTGGTAGTAAAACAAAGGGGGAAAAAAACTTAAATATATGTTTTGACAAAGAACAAACTTGCTGCAAAAGAAGTTTTTTTGTTGATGGCTGGATATTATATGTTTGAATTAAAAATTTTAAAAAATTGTTGTAATTTTTTCAATTATATTTTTTAGGTATTTCTGGCTCTTGGAACTGGATACACTCAACATCATTCAAATGTAAGATCAGAGGGAATGGAAACTTTGATCTCAATTATTAATTTTTCATTTCGTTTGTATAGTCTATAGCTTTAGACTGTATGATTTCATTAGTCTTCATCTTTTAATTTTATTTTGAACTTTCTTATATTATAGCTTGCAAGGCCAGGGGCTCAGATCTCAGAGTTAATTTCAAGGTACTGCATACTGCAGTAATAATTTATCTATTATCAATGTTTGAAATCATGACATTTCTATTTGTTTCTTTGTTTGGACTGTGTAGTTAAGTTTAATCAAGGATGATGCTACTGTTTTGATATGGTAATGTTTTTTTTATGTTAGCTCGAAATCACATGTATTAACTCAGTCAATTAACTTAGTTAAATTAAGTCGATTGTTTTTCCTCCCTCGACTGGCTTTTCCGATTCTCACCGTAGATATACCGTCTTCTTATTCAGTCTCATCCCTTCAGTTATCCTCCCTCATGTTGATCTCTCTATTTAATCCACCAACTCACAACAGAAAAATTTTATATGCCAGTGTCGATCTCTTTATCCACCTCCTCAGCTTCACTGAACTGAATTCATCTTCGTTGTAAGACTTATGCAACCTTTCTGTCTCTTCATCTTCTTCTTTTTCTTCATTAATTTCTTCATTAGCATAATAGGTCTATATATCTGTGAATTCTACTTCAAGGGTTTGTTCAAAAATTATTTGGATCTCTGATTTGGGAGGAATTCTTCATGAATTTGTACAAAAATGAATTAGGTATGTGATTTGGGGGGGGGGGGGGGGGGGTTCTTCTTGAAAATTGGGTATGTGATTTGGGTTTCTTCTTTATGAGAAGATGACTTTTGTTCAACTTATTATTCTCTGCTTCTATAATCTGCACATACATCTCTAGAACATGATTTTTGAAAACTTCACGTGCCCATTAATTTGGAAATTAATATCAGTAATAGAATGGAGGTGATCCCTTTTTTTCATTATTCTTTATTTGTCATTACATCTACAAGTATATGTACACACACACACACACACACATATATATATACACACACACACACACACACACACACACAAATCCTCTCCGACAATTTCTTTTTTCATGAACCTCTTATAATAAATTGTTAATTGAAAAATTAAGGTACCAAATATATATATTATAATATTATATTCAGGTAAGTACTTTTTAATATTGATGTTGCTCTCATAGTTTAGCTTAATGATTTTGCATTGATTTTACATTCATAATTTCGTTCCAGCTTTGGCTTTTGAATGGGAACTCCCATTGTGTGAAGCGCATATGTTGTTTTGGATATAAAATTTTGATATTTGTTTTTTATTTAAATTTTTTGGAGATGATCGAAAGGAGTGGGGCTGGCCTGTTGGATGGTAAATCTTAATTTTTGATTATATTTGCACATTAAATGTTTGGTAGAATGACACTAAGAGGTCCCTTGAGAGACCGTATCATTTCGAATCTGTGATAATGAAGGGAAATAGCGAAAGAAGTTGATTGAAAATAAGTGTGCTCCCTTGCTTTTTTATGATGTGTCTTCTGGGGCATGTGAGCTTATTTGGTTTTAAATATGAAGGGTGTAAGAAAAAGAGTATAAATATTAATGGAAATGTACAAATTTTGATGGCATGAATGTATTGTAATTTTCATATAAACAATTATCTCTAGAACTTTATAACACTTGAATGTACTGGATAAAGTATGAGGAGACATAAATATTCAGAGTTTGGTGCATGGTTGATTTAGAATCTGACACGTGAAATGATTTTCAAACGTTTCACAATCTATGATTTTTTTTCCTGATAGGATTCAAGAAAGGATTATGGAGGAAGACAACACCAAAGGGCCTTAAATTGAAGAAGCTCGTTGAAGGACCGAATGGAACACTTACCCATGATAGTTCTTATGTTGGGGAAAATGCATGGGATGATGATGTTGAGACTTCACAGGACGATGTAAAAGATACTATAAACCAGAATGGGAGGTTGAATACAGTAGAAAAAAAGCCTCTATTTGGGAATCTCAGGTTAGTTTTTGAGAGTGTGTTTTGCTCTTAACTTTATGTGGAAAAGTTTGTGTCTATTTGACCGCATATTAGTAGTAATAAACTATTAATGACTTTGCAAAGTATTTAGCTACCATCAAAATGAACTACACATCCACCAATTTGTGATGATCCAAAGGAAAAAAAATGCAATAACCAAACTTCTTTTACCAGCTCAAATTCTACCCAAAACAACATAACTAACTACGCATACAAATATTTTTTTAAAAAAAACTATAGGGATTTAAGATCATAAGAGCTTTAGATTCTTAAACAATGTGGATCTTTTCAACATATTTTAATGTCTAGATTTAAGAAATTCAAGGTCTAATATTCAAAAGAATCAAAACTCACAAAGAAGACAGTTTTTTAAGAAGATTACAGAAGATAAGAGAATCAAGTTGTGAGATTCTAAAATTCCCAAAAAATAACCAACATCGTAATCCAACTCTTCAAATCAAAGAGTGTTTACTTGATACTTCACAAAATCAACATGCATCTGATATATTATGCATTTTCATAGATATTAAGTATGCAATTGAAATGATTTCACTGACCTTCTGTTTTGATAAATAGTGTAACTGCTTGAGATGTTTATTTGGTTTATGTATGGTTGGGTAGTGCATTTTAAGTGTGATACAATGAGTCTGATACAATATTTATGGATAGATATGCTCACAGTGTTGCATGTAAGGAACAATGTTAGACAACGCGTAGGCATGTTAAGACGGAGCATGAAAGAGAGGATTGGTAACAAGCTTCGGTGTGTTCATTATCAACAATTTGTTTTGAATTCGTTGCCAAGTTTACATCATGCAACATAACTAATTATAGTCGCGACTACATATAAGAAATTTCTGTAAAAAGCAAATATATGTCATGTGTTTGCCTTTGTTTCCAATAATAGTTCTATTCTTTGTTGTGGTGCTCAAAGTTCATGAATCATATTTCTTAAATCATTTGCAAGAGTATGAATTTTTTTCCTCATATATCATGAGACATACTTCAATATTGAAAGTACTATTAAACATGTGCTATGAAAAATTTTATGTCTCCTTAAAAGACTATGCATTTTGTTGTCTTCACTTAATTTTGATGAATTTGCTTTAGGAAAGTGTATCTCTTAATTTTATGATAAAGTAATTCAACTAATTTACATGAATTGTGTACTTCGAGTTTTTTTTTTTTGACATAAATATCGGACAAATTATTAAATTCATTACTCAAACTGCACGGGCTAGCAACTAGTATTTAATGAATACATGACAAACAAGAATAATCAAATTGATGAATTTGAGTTTAATTCTTTCTTTATGAAATTGCTGTGTAATTGATCTTAAATTCTAACAATTAAGTCCTTTACTTGAAGCTAAAGGAAGAAAAAATAGGAGTAATCAACATATCAGATATGATTTTGTAATTTTGCAATTTCAGTTGCTAACACATGAAAAGAACAAGTGTTGGGAAGATAATTATAGTACATTTATTCCCCTTACAAAAGCATTCAACAGTACGGCTAGCACCCATCTTTAAATTTGCACTCAAATTGAACTTAAATAAGAGTAGATCTGATCTAGTAGGCACATAAATTTGCCGACAAAATCATAAGAAGAAATCATACACATCTCTGCAGCTTATCACTCTCCTTTCGGTTTCTCCTCAGCTTCTTTCTCCTTGGGTTTCTCCTCGGCTTTCGGTTTCTCCTTTGGTTTCTCCTCGGCTTTTGGTTTCTCCTTCATTTCTCCTTGGGTTTGCCCTTTTTCGGCTTCATGAAGCAGAAACAAGAACAGCAGGGGCATTGGAACAAGAACTTCATTTCTCACTATCCCTTTCCAACTTCACCTGATCTCAAAATCTTTAGGCAACCCAATTTTTTGCATAAAAAAGGTCGAGGTTTTTAAGATTTCTTTTCTACATACCAAATTTCTCTGTCATAATTATATATTTTTGGACCCTTGGATTCCATTTCAATCACTTTTAACTTTTGATGATGTGGGGTTAGTTATGAGGAAAATTGAATATTCATACACATGGAAAGCTATCCTTTGTGGGTCATGTTTGGCCACTGATATTGAAAATGGGGGACTCATTAAAGATTTCTCGGCTGGCAAGCAGTATAGAACAATGACACATTACATAAGGTTAAAAAACATTATAATGTTTGTCTTGTTACAACTGTGCTAGTGCTACAGGACTAAATAAGATGAGAGTGGTTAACATGACCTGAGCTCATAGGTAAGTTTATTTTATGCTTAATACAGTGTTATACACAAGCAAGAGGGGTGATTTTTTTGTCTGTGTGTCAGCACTGTATTGGTCATAAAGTGAACTAACTTCCCAAATACAATAATTCTAGGCGGACCGTCTTCTCCGACCAGTCTAACGGGTCACACGGTATATACTGATCCCGTCCGATAATACCGAATCATAAAAAAGTTGTACCGAAATCGGTGCCGAAAAACTGGTATATATCAATTTCTGTACTGAAACCGGACCGGTTCTTTTTGTACCGAACCGACCAATTCGGTCCGGTCCGAAAAACCAAAAATTTTGTCCAGTCCTAACTCAAAGTTGAGGTGGTGACGGTTTATTTTTGTTAGGCACTTATTCTACTTGTGATACGATGGAAAATTAAGAGAAAATTTTAAATTTCTACATATTTTAATATTTATGAAACTTTGATTTATTTAATATATTTTCATTTATTCATTAAGAAAATTTAGTTCCTAAATTTATATTTACTCCATTTATGTAACCAATGTGAGCAGCAGGTGCAAAAGGCACGATGACAGAAGTGTGGATACCCTTGGACGGATCCGGTTAACATGAAATTTATTTTTTGATAAGTTGATCAATTGACCAATAGAATGTTGACACACATAGAATCTCGCCTGCATGTCAGCACTCTATTGGCCAATTGACCAATTTATCTAAAAATAAAACCACTTCCCCCCTTGACCATATATATATGATGGTGCAGAGAAGTACTGCATAATTATTGATCCAATGACAGCTACAACTAACTTTTAACTATATTTGCTGATGTAATCTAACCACAGTTAATTGTATAATTAACTTGAGATGGAAGGTAGGATAACTAGTATAAATAGTAGGTACTGATCAAACTTGTTTCATTTTGTATAATGAAATGAGCATTTAAGTCTCCGCTGTTATCTTCTGCCTTTAGTACTAATATTTTAGATTGTGTATAAAAATTTTAAAAATAATTATATAGTATTAAATATAATATTAATTATTTATAATATCATTTACCATATATTTTTAATTCATATTCTCTCATCTGGTCTTGTAATTGTCAAATACACAAGCTTCCTCGCGATTTTTCTGAAAAATGTAGCATCATCCGTAGATAAAAGATCTCCTTAATCACCTTTTAACCTCTTATTAGTATTAATTGGGATACAACCTTTTGTTTATAACTTCTTATTTCTCAGAATTAATATAATTAACATCTCAATCTCTCATATATCTTCCGTTTTCAACCTAATCAACAATGAAATATTTTTTTCAAACAATGTGTTAGTTTTGAGTAATCAAAAATAGGGTCTATTTTGTGTTCATTGATAAAATACATGTTTTTAGTTTTATTACTAACTAGAAGGTCGAACTTTCTAATTACAAGAATATTTCGATTCGAGAAAACCATAAACTAAAACAAAGCCCTAAAATAAATAAAACCGACACCCCAATCCAGATTCTGCAACAAGATCCATGACTTATTAATTCTTTTGACTAATATTCCTGCCATCTGAATTTCTTATAACCTCAATTCCCAGATAATATGAAATCAATCCAACAAGTGCTTGAGAATAGAAATATAGTTGATTCATTGGTCTCCACAATCAAGAATATCGTCCACATAAACTAACACTACTGTATAAGAACCTTTAGAAGCACAAGTCATGAGCAAAGAATAATCTTCATGTGATTGTTTGTATCCTAACTGAACCAAGGCTGAAGTTAGTTTCTCAAACCATTGTAGCCTAATGGTAAACCCATGTAAACTTCTTCGTCTAAATTCTCATGCAAGAAATCATTATTGACATCAAGTTGATGCACATGCCAATTAAACTCTAGTTATAGCTCAAGCTAACAAGGTTCTGACAGTAACCATTTTGGCCATAGGGGCAAAGGTTTTCATGGTAATTGATCCGATCCCCTCTGATTGTGTAAAACCTTTTGCAATCAAACGAGCCTTATACCTTTCAAATGGAACCATCAGCATGGTGTTTTATATTATACACCCATTTACAACCTATAAATTTATTGTCAGGAGCTAAAGACTGAATTTCCCAGGTGTGATTTGCTTCTAGTGCTGCAATTTCTTTACTCATGGCCTCAATCCATTTAGGATTACCCACAACTTGGTGATAAAATGTAAGTTCAATAGTAGAAGTAATAGAGGCCAGAAGTGACTGGTGTTGCATAGGAATAGGAAGATTCTCGTTGATGATCTCAGTGGTATGCTTTTATGTCTTGTTAATTGATGATCTTAGTGGAACAATAGGTTGTGGATTATCAAGATTGGGAGGATCATTTGAGTGTGTTGAGTGTTTAATGTCGTGCTGTAGCTAGCACATGTACAAGTAGGCATGACAAAATATGGTCATGGGTTGATTTTGGTTTACAAAATTTGGTTATGCATATATAGTTCTATTTAAGAACTAAAACTATATTAACTATTTTTAATATGGGTTGTGTGGGTAATTAGAATCATATATAATTATGGTTCAAATATAAGTATCCCATATTTTAAATTTTGAACTTATTATTATTATAGTCCAATTAAATAAATTATTAAATTAAAATTAAATTTCAAACTTATCATTATTATAATCCAAATAAATTGCAAATTTACCATTATTTTTATTTGTTAATAAAAAAAATTATTACATAACACAATCAAATTGTTGGCACGTATGATATTTTTATTTGTTGATAGCATGTTCTAAAGATGGTAGTCAAATATTAGAAAGCTTTAAAAGTGAATCAATGAAATATGGGTCGAAAAATAGTTATTTTTCTTTTTAAAAATATGGGTCCAAACTTTAATCAATCTAAATAAATAAAAATAGTTATAACCAACTCATTTGGTTGTAATTAATATATATAGAGCTTTAACAATGAGCACTTGTGAATTACTACTGTGGCTCCATGGTTTAGCGACTGATCTGCATATTCATATCCTTAAGTCCTACTCTTGTTTTTGTTGAAAGTGATGTTACAATCAGCATAGCTTCCAACATGGTCGCACCAAACACATTGAATTAGATTGTCATTTTGTTAGGGATAAAGGCATACTCGATCAAGCTAGTTTTTTATTATACTAAAAACCAGCTTGCACATATTTTTACCAAACCTCTTTTAAGATACTCTCATTGGTATATCATTTTCAAGATGCAGTTGCACCTTATTCTTGTGGGGGATATTGAGGATGACACAGCTATAACACATGTGCCAGCTGCAGCACATGACATTAAACACTCACACAACAGATTCAATTCAACCACCTGGAGGAGGACTAAAGTTATTTATACTAAAGTGTTTACAACATGTAACCGATACTATTAGTCCTACAATTTTCAAATAAAGCAATCTCATCAAACAAAGTCAATCATGTCTTAGCTTATATAGTGGTGTGATCTTTAGCTGTCAGCTTCGATTCTCACTTAGTTAAATTTATTTCTTTTATTATAGAAAATTTGTCCTCTTTATGTGAGTTTATTATTTCTCTCTTTTGGTTGGGACTTTCACAAAAAAATATATTTAAAAATCTCACCAAACAAGGTACATAAACAAAAATCAAGACAAACATAGAGTAGCATTAGGAATCCAGAAATAACTACAATCTATGCAAACTATGAGTAGGAAGAAAAGGCCAACTTTTATAGGACAACTTTAATAACAAATTTAATCAAGAAAACTGCAAAACGTAACAAGCCATCTATCTAATAAAATACAAATGATTTTGAATTTCCCGCTCACTTAATAAATCATCTGGGCCGTTCAAAGTTTTGGATAAATCTCACCGTTCATACATCTATCTAATAAAATACATCTATCTATCTAAAATCTAATAATCTAGCTATCTAATAAAATACAAATGATTTTGAATTTCCCGCTCACTCAATAAATCATCTGGGCCGTCCAAAATTTGAGATAAATCCCACCGTTCATACATCTATCTAATAAAATACATATATCTATCTAATAATCTAATAATAATTTAATAAAATACAAATGACTTTAAATTTTCCGCTCACTCAATAAATTATTTTGGTCGTTCAAAGTTTGAGATAAATCATATTGTCCATACAGTGCCGGAGGCACGGGACCCAGCTAGTATATATATATATGGGAAAAATGTGTGTACACAGCTGTATATTACACAATCGGCTATGACGGCGGTTTTTTGGGCTATAGCGACGGTTTCAATAGCTATTCTGGGATATGGCGACGGATGAACCGTTGCAATAGCCCAAAAAACCCGTCGTCATAATCTTACTGTGTAATACACAGCTGTGTATATACATATATATATATATATACATATATATATATATATATATATATACATATATATATATATATATATATACATATATATATATATATATATATATATTAAACTGAAGCAAAAATAAGTGATCTTTGTTTTTTTTACCAAACTACGCTCATCTCTTACGTCATCAAAATTCTAAGCAATAAACTAGTGTATTAGCAATTAATTTCAAGTTATAAACTGTGAGGATGCATGTATTGGTTGGATGATGCATATCATCTGATTTCTGGTGTGTTACGTTGTTCCATAGGGACTTGTCAAATTTGAACCAATGACTTGGCCTGACTCCAATTTGGAATTAAATTTCTGAGTTTTCAATTATAAATTCTAAAATATCTACACCCATCCATCTAACAATTACTCCCTAACACCAGGTGCAGAGAAGCAGTTGATAATTTCTAATCCCATGACAGCTACAACTAATATACACGGTTAATTAGCTTAAGATGTGAGGTAGGATAACGAGTATAAATAGTAGGTACTGATCAAACTTGGATTCAGTTATCACGAACTTAACTTCATAGTAAGTTGGTCAATTGACCAGTACTGACATGCAGAGATAGAAATCAGTCTGCGTCGACACTGTATTGACAAAAATTAAACTACCCCATCAAACTTGTAATTGTCTTGAGTTGTGATAATGAAATGAGCATTTAAGTCTTCATTAATAGTTATATTCTACCTAATAAAGCTCATTGTTATCTTCTACTTAATTTTACTAGTATTTCTTAATTGTTTTCAATCAACATCCTAAAGCCATGAACTTTTACATGCATGCTAACATCCAACTCGCGTAACTTCCAAAAGATATATATATATATATATAGGGAATATATCTTAAGCTCACCCCTTATTCAACTCACCCGAGCTCACCCCTTTTTAGCGACGGACACGACGACGGTTCGATCATACAACCGTCGTCTATACTTATAGCGACACTATATGTTGTCCGTCGCTAAAAATATAGACGACGGTTGTATGACCGAACCGTCGTCGGGTCCGTCGCTAAATGGAGGGTGAGCTCGGGTGAGTTAGATAAGGGGTGAGCTTAAGATCCGGACCGTATATATATATATTGCATGGTTTGTGCATGTCGAGCTTCATCCCAATGAAAATGTCTCCTTGGTTGTCACCAAACATATTGTGCATAAAATGATTCATATATCAAAGGGTATTAGACGAGATCGTTTCAAAACATGGTACACTTACGTGAGGAAAACGATCTAAATTTTTTCCCTCAATTTATTTAAACTTCTATCGGATAATCATGATTACAACTTCTTCGATTTATGATTTATATATAAAAAAGTATCCTCCTATATAACCCTTGGGTCAAACAAATCTAATAGAAAGCCTATGATTAACTATTTAGAATCATTCTTTAAAATATATCACAAGTAAATCTACAACACTATATTAAATATCTTAATATATAAAATATTAATTTTACTTTAAGTAACAGATATACTTTAAGTTAACTGATATAAATATTAAATTCCAGTTAATAAATTGAATCAAGAAATATGTTTGTTAACTAGAATTAACATAAAAGAACTACTAACTTAAACCCATGCTACCGATATTATATTTAAGAATAATTAAAGAATGACGTCCAAAAATAATTTAACATATATATATATATATATATATATTTAAATTTCAAACTTCAAATCACAATTTATAGAGAAAATAGGACACGAGAGAGTTGACATTTGGCGACAAAAGTTGAATGGTTCGCAATGATCAAAATATTAGCCCAAGCCCATCATTGTCCGGATTGGGCCTACTGTATCTCAGGCCCGTAACTCATTGTTTAGACCTATAATGGAGGTCGGGCTAAATCAGTTGCCCCACTACCAACTTTTCTTTCTTCTTTTTTTGACAGAAAAAAAAGTACGACTATTAAAGATATATTTTTATTATATATATATATATATTAAAATAATAAATTGTTCATTTAATAGTGTAATACTCATATAACAATAATCAACCACTCATATCACTAATTCTCTCTCTACCTAAAACTCAATTAAATATGTTAATCTATACAAATATCAACTCGTCACAATTAATACTCAAAGATAATGGTAGATTAGAAAAAAAAATATATTTTTTCTAAATTTTTTCACTAACTTAATTTGTGTGAAAATTATATTAGTATTTGAGTTTGTTTTTTTGTGTGTGGAAAAAGAGTGATTTTTATTTATTAGAAATGAATTGTAAACAAGTAAAAACTTCAACAAAAGTCATATTTTAAAAGTAATTATTAGATTTTTCTACTCCTCAGTGGATCATTCCCCCTATAAAATTATTAATGATAAGAAATTATAAATTTAATATTAAAAAAATCAATTTAAACAATTACTTTAACCTAAAATAAATTAAGGGGCTCAATGTCAACACCCTAAAAGAACAAAAGTTAATGAAATGGTTATCATTAATTTGTTTTCATATTGGACAATGCCATCATTAATCTACTTGCATCTTTTCTTTCTTTTTTCTTTTTTAGCTTAAGAAGGAAGATTAATCATGAACCAGTGTGACACTTTAATGTAGTGAAAAAATATGATACTTTTAAAAAGAGAATTATTAGTACTAACCTTTACTTGCTCTTAATTTCTTTTTTTTCTTTCTTTCTTTTTAATCAAACATTGAGTTTTCCCACTATAAAGGAGAAAAGTATGTACCTCTTTGTAAAAAAATTTATTCTTTCACATTACGTAACGATTATTTTAGCTCTATATACCTAACACATGTTTAAATTTATCAGTATTTTGTATTTTTAGAATTAATGATTGATTAAAATTAGTAGTTTAGTCATCATTAAATAGGGAGAGATTGTTAGTACTTTAATTTATGCATTTGTTTGGATCTGGTTAGCTAGAAGTTTATTTGTTGGTAAGTTAGTCAATAGACCAATAGAATGCAGACACACATACAATCTCGCCTGCATGTCAGCACTCTATTGGTCAATTGACCAACTTAGCCAAAGATAAAGTTCATGCTAACCACTTCCCATTTGTTTGATTTGATGATGAAATGGAAATTTAATGTATATTTGTAAAGCTAGTAGTTTTTGTAAAATCCTTAAAAAGACATATTATGTAAAAGGACTTCAAATTTGTTTAGTTGATTCATTTTTTACCATAAATGTATTGTTCAATAGCTAAGTCTGAAGACTTTTCATAGAATTGAAGATCATGAAGCATTTTAAGATCGTAGAACATTCAGTATACCCATAAAGATCGTAGAGTATGGAAATCGATCGTAAAGTCAAACTTTCATGGCAAATCACTCTAATATTGGATATATAACTCTACGATTAAGCAGAATCGTAGAGCTCATTTCTTATTACAGATTATGATAATGTCATACACCTAAGACTGAAGATCCCAAGGATAATCCTCTCAAATGTTGTCAATAAAGATAAACACTCTTAAAATAATATTAACAGTTATATCTGCTAAGGACAAAATTACGTGACTACATCTACACTAGACAGAATACAATGAAAGTGGTCTAAACTGGTTCTAACCGACAACATTTTAAAGTCAAACAATTAAAAATTGATAGGTATCCAAGTCATAATGGATTAACGGTCAAATCGCAACGGGAAGATCCCAAAGTGAATATATTAAAGGCAAGCAATCTCAAACAAACAACAAGATTCAAAGATAAGAATTGATCAGATCGAAGTATTGACTATCTGAACTCATAGTCTACACACTCACTATTTAAAAATCTCAATTGCTACCAAGTCATGCGATCAAGAAGTTTAACGTTACTTAGCAGTGACTCAAATCTTTCAATCTATGTGTGATTCGATCTTAGTTATCTGTGTATATTCCAAGTTTGTGTCACTTGAATAATTTTTAGTGATTCAGTTGTAAATCAGTTCTTAGTGAACTGTAATATGAGTGATTACCGTTCATTAGTGGAAAATTCTTACTCTCGAAGTAGAAGAGAGGATTAAGAGACTTTTGTGCTCCGGACCTCTTAAAAATCTCTGTGTCATTTACTTTTTATATTATACGCTTTGCATTCAAGTTTCTCTTCGTTTTATCCCCGTGACTTGTCTACACTTCCTTACACTAAATTTAGAACTACGATTTCTTATTCATCTATGAAGGGGGATTTCAATAAATTAACTAATTTAATTTAACATTGGTAATAATTATCAAAATCAACCTCCTTTCTAAATCTGTTTGTGCCTTTGAAAATAACAAAATACATAGATTTTTTGTTTAAATATTCTGTATTTTTAAAAAGTTATACATTATAAAAATATTGATAGTGACTTAATTAACCCCAAGAAATAAACAATCATCCTTTAATATTTTGATACCAAATCCTTGACATTCATCATATCACATTGACTTGAATGTTGAATTGGAGAAATGAGAGATACTAAATTTGAAACCAAACCTAAGCTCAATTTGAATTGGTTTTGAACTATAAACAAAATAAGTTACTGACAAACATAAAATAAATATATTTTGAGTTAATTTAGCCTGATAAGTAATTATATTTATGGGACAGAATTTTTAAGCCTATAAAAATAAATAGTAGTATTTGAAAGCTAATTTAATTTAATTTAGGAGTCTCTCTCTTCAATTATTTAGGATTCTTTGGTGGGTCCACACGTGAGCATAGTAGGTTAGAGTAGTTGACCAAACAAATCCACGGATTGATGCATTAAATCAATGAAATCTCCCTTGAAATCTATTATTCCCCGTGACTTCCCTGAATTTTTTAAAATGAGTTTAATGATAAAAAATTTAGCAATTTATATTTGCCAGCCCAAAAATTATATATTATTACGTTTTTTATTTCTTTTTCTATCATTTCCATTCTTATTAATTCTTTTAAACATACTATATTTTTCATTCATACTTTCCCTCTCCCACCCTCTTATCAGTTTTCTAGGCGGATATGAAAATTATATATAAAAATTAGATGAGTATATTTTAATTTTATTTATTTATATTTTTACCTATAATTGAGGGTCAAAATACACATACGCATGTACAATTTTCATGTCCACTAGAATTTTTGTAAGAGAATTGTTATTTCCACAAATGAGTCCCATTATTAATTAAACCAATTCTTTGTACAGTAAACTAACTATAAGATTTAGTTCTTATGTTCAAATTTACCCCACTTGATAAATAACTAAGCATCTAGTTACTTAACTTTATTTGATTAGTAGTGTTACTCAATTGAAGATAACTTTTATTTATTTAATTTTATGATAGTAATAATATTATAATAATTAGAAAGTTGTTAGGAAATAAGTGAGGAAAATTATTTACACATAAAAATTAGGATCTAGCCTTCTCCCACAAGAGAAAAAAATAATTTTCAGAATTTCTATTATCATATCATATTTCTAAAAAGTCTATAGACTTTTTAGTAATATAATTTACTAAATTGTATTACTAAAATTAGTAAAGTACTAGTATTTGAATAAAACTAGTAAAGTACTAGTATTTGAATAAAACTAGTTAGTTATAAATCCTAAAATTTTATACACCAACTAAATTTCTTTTTAATTTTATTTTATCATGTCTAAATAAAATAATATATATATCCTATAAGATATTGTAAAATTATTACCCTTCTCATGCTTTTCTCTCTTGTGATACTTAGAATAGCACGAGTCAATTAAACAATGGAAGAAAAAAGAAGCAATAAAAGTATTAGTACATAAATAACATCACTCTTACTTAAATTTGTGTGTAAATTTTAGGACTAGTACATATTATTATTTTTTTAATTCCAATTTTTTTGTGAATAATCTACATTGGTTGTTTATCATACGTCTTTAGTCGTATAAATTTTTGATTCTCTTTTGTTTTTGTGTATATATATATATAGAGCAAGGATCAAGAGCATAAGTCTTAAATAACATAATTCCTTAAATAGCATAATTCCTTAAAACGACGTCATTTTGGAGTGGCTTAAAAAAGAGTGGTCCCACTTTTTTTTCTTTTATTTGCAAAAATACCACTCGCGGTCACTCCAAAACGACGTTTTAAGGAATTATACTATTTAAAGAATTATGTTATTTAAGACTTATGCTCTTGATCTTTGCTCAATATATATATACTAGCTGGGTCCCGTGCCTCCGGCACTGTATTGACAATATGATTTATCTCAAACTTTGAACGACCAAAATAATTTATTGAGTGAGTGGAAAATTTAAAGTCATTTGTATTTTATTAAATTATTATTAGATTATTAGATAGATAGATATATTTTATTAGATAGATGTATGAACGGTGGGATTTATCTCAAACTTTGGACGGCCCAGATGATTTATTGAGTGAGCGGGAAATTCAAAATCATTTGTATTTTATTAGATAGATATATTTTATTAGATAGATGTATGAACGGTGGGATTTATCTCAAACTTTGGACGGCCCAGATGATTTATTGAGTGAGCGGGAAATTCAAAATCATTTGTATTTTATTAGATAGATAGTTTTATGTCTACACTTCTTTTTTATTTATATATCTTTGTTCACAGTATTTGTTTTTTGAATAATAGTTAAAATATATTAGAATTCCAAGTTTTGTTTTTGTACACAGTATATGTTACTCCCTTTTTGTAACTAGTATCCTTAAAACAAAAAGAAATAAATTTAGAGATTATAAAACGTTGCTTGGATGATATTTAACCATGTTAGAGAGTCAAACTTTCCATCCAAACAACAGGGTTGGTGAAGAAATTTGTGTCTACTAATTTGAAAATCTTGTTCCTTCTCCTCCTTTCCCTCTGTTATTCCTTTCTCTATCCCGATGTCTGAAAAATAAATTATAAGCTTTTGGTTTGAAATTAAAGCATCAGTGCAAGACAGGTGTTGAATATGCATGCCATATGGAGTACTATATAGTATTGATTCTCAGTTCAAACTACACAGAGCATTTGCTTCAACTGCAGCAACTTATGGGTATTAAATTCAATCCTTTTCTCTGTCCTTTCTGTTAACTCTTTTCAACTAGAGTTTAGAGTTTGTTTATAACTAATCTGGGCATTTGGAATCATTTTGTCTTCCTCTTCCTCTTCCTCTTAGCTGTTGCTTCATTTTGAATCTGTTAGTTTAGTCTTCATTGTGGGTTTTGAAATGTGGGTTTTAAGCTTATCTTTTTCTTTATTCATTTAAGGGTCGGAGCTAGCTAGCTTGTTTCTACTCAGCCAATTTGAATCAGGTTTTGGGTTCTTTAATCTTTTGGTCTGGGGATTAGACTTTATGTGGGGTTAGGGACCTCAGTGGGTATTTTTACTGCTGCTGAGTGCTTTACTTTCTAGTTGTTGGTACTTGATTGTTGGGTCCTAATTTGTGGGTTTCTGATGTGTCGTTTACTGCTTGTATTAAGTTCCTAGTTTCCTTCATTTGTGGCCTTAATCTGATTTTTATTGGGAATTTTGATCCTAGTGGTAGTCATTACTGCTTTACTTCAAGCGGTAATTGGGGCTCTCTTGTCATTATATTTGTGCTTTGGGATTTGGATTTGGAAATTTCATTTCTTGTGAAATGTAGTCCAAGTCATATCAGGTCAAATCCAACCAAGTATATGGTGATGTTGTCCCTTTTTTGAGTTATGGTGGTGCTGGAGTTATTACCAATGACTTTCCTCAATTGGGTATTCTTGGCCTGTTTGGTTTGTTCATCTTTGGGTCTTGAATCCCCAAGCCTAGCCTGTCATCCAACTGATTTACTAGCACTGAAGGAATTCGCAGGTAACCTCACAAATGGATCCATTATTGCAGCATGGTCAAATGAATCCATGTGTTGTGATTGGAATGGAGTTGTCTGTGGGATTGGTGGTAATGTGTCGGTTGCACGTAGAGTGATTATGTTGAACGTGTCCAGCAAAGGTTTGGAAGGTGAAGTTTCACATGCTTTGGGCCGCTTAGATCAGCTAAATCTGCTTGATCTCTCGCGCAATCATCTCGAAGGCGACTTACCCAATGATCTTTCGAATTTGAAGCAGCTGAAAGTTCTTGATTTGAGTCATAACATGTTAACTGGTCCGGCTTTGGGTGCACTTGTTGGTTTGGAACACATCCATTCACTTAATATCTCTAACAATTTATTCAATGGGGAGTTGTTCAGCTTGGGAGAATTTCCCAATCTCGTTGTGTTCAACACAAGCAACAATTTATTCACTGGTGGCTTCAATTCTCAAGTCTGTTGTTCCTCCAAGAAGATTCAGGTTCTTGATCTTTCAGTAAACCATTTTGTTGGCGGGCTTGAAGGCTTGGAGAATTGCAGCACTACTCTACAACAGTTGCATGTGGATTTCAATTCATTTTCCGGTCCCCTCCCGGACTCGGTTGTATTCCATGTCTTCTTTGGAGCATCTTTCAGTCTCTGCCAACATTCTCTCTGGCCAGATAAGCAACAAACTCAGTAAGCTTTCCAGCCTTAAGACCTTGAATTTATATGCGAATAAATTTTCAGGGCCCCTTCCAAATGTGTTTGGAAACCTAACACAGCTAAAACAGTTACTAGTTCATTCAAATGTATTCTCGGGGTCATTGCCTTCCACTCTAGCACTCTGTTCAAATCTAGAAGTCCTTGATCTTCGAAATAATTCTCTATCTGGTCCTATTGATCTTGATTTCACTGGATTGCCTAATCTTTGTGTACTTGATCTTGCCACTAACCATTTTTCGGGTGCACTGCCCAATTCACTATCTAGTTGCCAGGAACTGAAAACATTGAGCCTTGCCAAAAATAAATTAGGTGGCCAGATACCTAAGAATTATGCAAACCTTACATCTCTTTCATTTCTTTCATTGTCAAACAACAGTTTTGTGAATTTATCTCGGATGTTATCTGTTCTGCAGCATTGCAGAAATCTCACAACCCTTATCCTCACAAAAAACTTCCATGGAGAGGAAATACCAAAAAGTTTAAGTGGGTTTGAAAACCTAATGATTTTTGCACTGGGAAATTGTGTTCTCTATGGCCAAATACCAGCTTGGTTATCTAACTGCAGCAAACTACAAGTTCTTGATTTGTCTTGGAATCAGTTGAATGGAAATATTCCTCATTGGATTGGTCATATGGAGAGTTTGTTTTATTTGGACTTCTCAAATAATACACTCTCAGGAGAAATCCCAAAGAGTTTGACAGAGTTAAGGAGCCTCAGTTTTTGCAAACATAAGCTCACTAAATCCTAATTCCTCCTTTGGCATTCCTCTGTATGTTAAGAGAAATCAGAGTGCTAGAGGTTTGCAGTACAATCAGGCATCAAGTTTCCCTCCATCAATATTTTTGTCAAACAACATGTTAAACGGTTCAATTTTTCCTGAAATTGGGAAGTTGAAACAGCTCCATGTCTTAGATTTGAGCAGGAACAACATAACTGGGACTATCCCTCTCTCCATTTCCAATATGGAAAACCTGGAAGTTTTGGATTTATCGAACAATAATCTTTATGGATCAATTCCATCATCTTTCAATAGGCTCACATTCCTGTCAAAGTTCAGCGTGGCGAATAATCACTTGCAGGGAGCAATACCAGCAGGTGGCCAGTTCTTAAGCTTCCCCACTTCAAGCTTTGAGGGTAACCCTGGAATTTGCGGGGGAATACTTTCTCCTTGTGGAGCTGTCAATAATAAGGGGCTCCGACCAGATATCTCAGCTAGTTCCGATAGTCAGTTTAGGCGAAGCAGTATCCTTGGAATAACTATTGGTATAGGAGTTGGGATTGCTATTCTCCTGGCATTTGTTCTCTTAAAAATGTCAGAGAGGAACAGGGGAGAACCAATTGAAAATTTGGATGAGGAATTCAACAGGCCAAACAGGTTATCTAGAGCTTTTGGATCTTCAAAGTTGGTTCTTTTTCAGAAATCAGGAATGTCTGGATCTCACAGTTGCAGACTTGTTAAAATCAACTAACCTATTTTAACCAAGCTAACATTATTGGCTGTGGGGGATTTGGTCTGGTTTATAAAGCTGAGCTTCCAAACGGCATAAAAGGTGCAATCAAAAGACTTTCTGGGGATTGTGGGCAAGTAGAACGTGAATTCCAAGCTGAAGTAGAAGCTCTCTCAAGAGCTCAACACAAAAATCTCGTTTCTCTTCAAGGATACTGTCAGCATGGGAATGACAGGTTGTTAATATACTCGTATATGGAGAATGGAAGCTTAGATTATTGGCTACATGAGAGAGTTGATGGAAGTTCACATCTTAGGTGGGACACTAGGCTTAAGATAGCCCAAGGAGCAGCTCGTGGATTGGCATACTTGCATAAGGAGCCAAAGATAGTTCACCGAGACGTTAAAACTAGCAACATTCTTTTAAATGAGAGATTTGAAGCTCACTTAGCTGATTTTGGGCTCTCAAGGTTGCTTCGTCCCTGTGATACTCATGTGACTACAGATTTGGTTGGAACCTTGGGGTACATTCCTCCTGAATATGGTCAGACATTGACAGCAACATTCAGGGGTGATGTATACAGCTTTGGTGTCGTTCTGCTTGAGCTACTTACAGCAAAGAGGCCAGTGGAAGTTTGCAAGGGAAAGAATTGCAGAGATTTAGTGTCGTGGGTTTTTCAAATGAAATCCGAGAAGAGGGATATGGAAATATTTGATTCGGTTATATGGGATATGGTTCGTGAGAAGCAACTACTAGAAGTACTTGGCATAGCTTGTAATTGTATAGATCGGGATCCGAGGCGGAGACCCTCTATAGATCAAGTTGTTTCATGGCTTGATGGGGTGGGAATTGAAGGTACTAGACAATAAAATTCATTAATGTGTTTTCTGTTAACATATTTTGGTTTCTTTTATGAATAGTAGAACTGTAAAGCATCAAAAGTTTAAATTTATATCAATGTAGGGGAAGTGTTTTGATGGTGTAACTTGGATTTGATTTTCATATATACAAGAGTACTGGATAATTATAGTTCTGAATGGTACTATACAATACTCTGAAGATTTATTATTGTTGCATATATATGGTGTTTCTGTGGAGGGTTTTTCTCTATACAGTGAAAAAGACCTAATCTCTTAAACACTGGTCGCATAAAGAAATGAGCAAAATCTCTTAAACCACCCGACCAATGATTTATAAAAATTAAGGATATATTTTCTTTCTATGTTTATCCTTGTATTCGTTGAGTATATATTTAACAGTGTGGGTCTATATGTATGTGTATATGGAATTTCAGGGCGGCAATAATTTTGTTGATTGTCTGGAATGGTGAGATCTGAGAGTGCCAAAACAGATAGGATGAAGAGCAAGGATCAATTAGACAACACAAGTGATGCGGCTCGATCGAGACACGGCCAAAATGGTAATGGAAGGGGTGGTCTAAACAGTAAACAATGAAGACAGGGCTCAATATTGGAGAGATGGCCATGCATGGATGCTGCGAAGGATACTACTATTCATAACATTAAAGATAATGATGACAATTTTAGTCAACATGGGATACAACAACAATAGTAATAATAATGTTACTGTTAATAGAACGTACACCAAAATCAAATGATCATAATGATGGTGGAGCAGAGGGTTTGAGGAAGCGTGCTGGAAAGGATGGAGCCAGGATCCATTTTGTCATATATATACGAGTAATATTTGTTATGAATAAAAAGAATAATACTAGAGACAAATTATTCTATAAATATTTTATAAATTGTTGATGTGACATATTTTATCTCAGCGTATTGTGTGGGGTCAAAGACTACATTAAAATAATTTGTTGATCAATACACTGAAGTGGAGTATTCCACATCAGTAGTTTGTAAAATATTTATAAAATAGTTTGTGTCTGTAACATTACTCGAATAAAAAAGAGTAAACACTACTAGCTGACGTTTTAACACTTTGAAACTACTCTAGTAAAATTCTTCAATTGGCAACAAATTTGGAAGATTCGCATATTATTTTGGAAGATTTGTGTTTTACATAAATTTAATTAATTAGGGTTTATAGTTTATTAATTAGGGTTTATTAATCATGACTTAGGATTTATTCTAAACCTTAATTAATAAAATCAAATTCTTATTGTGAAATTAATTGGGGATATAATGGTCTAAGTTGTTTGTTTAGTATGTCCTCTAGTATTACTAGGGGACGTTGTGTCCTCTCTTTTAATTTCAATCAACGGGCGTTCTAAATGTTATTTGTCTATTTTTATCTATAATAAATATATGTTGGGGATCATTACTCCATATATATATATATATATATATATATACGGTCAAGAGCACTCCTGTTAAATAGCAATATTTCTTAAGTAGTTCAACCTAGATGCCGAATCGTGAAATAGGTGAATCGTGATTTGGACTGAAATAGGTGAATTTGATTTGGAATGAAATAGGAGAAATAGATGTCGATTTGGACAGAAATAGGTGAATCGTGATTTGGTTTGTTTTTTTTTTTATCGATTTTGGGTTTTGTAGAGAGAAATTTCAGGATTGCTTGGAGCTTGCTTTGTTTTGGAGAGAGAAAGAAAATTAATGCGTAATTTTTAAATTGGAGCCAAAAATAGGAAGCATTATATAGGGAGTGCTGTGACGCCCCCAAAATTAGGTACACATCACCCATCTTGAGTCGCCAGATACATGGTACAGAATTCAAATACAACTTACTAATACAACTGTCGTGTACAATACGACAAAACATAACTGTGAGTTTGAATACAATTATTGTCTACTAGAGATCATACAAACTCAAAAGGTGTCCTCAATACAATTATTGTCACACTATTTAACAGAATAGTGAGGACTACTAATACTATTCTCTGGTCCATCACTCCGTTCCCCGACTCGTCCCAGCTATATTCTCATTTCCTGAAGAGAACAGTGAAAGAAAGGGTGAGCTCAATTAGCCCAGTAAGAAATATTATGACTAAGATAATGCAGAATAAATTATCATTAGCCTTCAACAGTGTTAAACTGATAAAATACAATAAACATCAAGTTTAACTACAGCGGAACCAGCAATCCATTAAAAGAGTCAAGTAGAAAATAAAATCTACTATCTTTTATGATTTAAAAGGTTTTTCATCATCGTTATAGCTGAGACTCAGCTTAATAAATATTTCACATCATCGAATCACCCCCGCACTACGGCCAAGAATATTCTTTAGTATCACGACCACAATTATTCATGCACTACGGCCAAGAATATTTGTGTATTCATTAATGGTCATGATCATGCCAACAATTGTCCATCAATGCACTACGGGCCAATGAGGATTTTTAATTTTTACATCATTTGTAATATTACGGTCATGATTACACCGAATAATCCCTGGTCATAATCATACCAAGTCCATCTATACACTACAGGCCACAGATGACTTTCAACAAAATATAAACATGAGGATGATGACAATGATATAAGAATTCAATAAAACAAGTTCAAGAATTATTTTATCCAGGAATTATTAACGTTCAAATTTGTCAACACGATACTGTTTTGTGGTGTAAAATTCAAGAATGATCAGAAGAAGATTTCCATGAAAGGATACTGGATGAAGCGCAAATATCAAGGATATTCCACTAATTTCATGGAGTATAGAAGTCAAAGTTTTAACCAACTGAGTATAATAAAGAATGAGATAACAAAAGAAATCACCATGCATGCGATAGACCGCACAAGTAGGTTATTCCATCAGAATAATAAATAACGGAACCAGGTCTGGCGTAAAACGCACAGACAGGATATTCCAACAGAATAATAAAGAATGGAACCAGGTCCGGTGTAAAATACACAGACAGGATATTCCAACAGAATAATAAAAAATGGAACCAAGTCCGGTGTAAAACACACAGACAGGATATTCCAACAGAATAATAAAGAATGGAACCAGGTCCGGTGTAAAACACACAGATAGAATATTCCAACAGAATAATAAAAATGGAACCAGGTCCGGTGTAAAACACACAGACAGGATGTTCCAACAGAGTAATAGAAGAATGTCACCAAGTATAGGGTAAACCGCGTATACAGGTTATTCCAACGGAATAATAATGAATGGAATAACATAAGGATTTCACCAAGTATAGGGTATACCGCGTATACAGGTCATGTATAGGGTATGCCACTTTTACAGGTTATTCCAACAGAATAACAAAGAATGGAATAACATAAGTTCTCTTCAAGAAGAAAGAATAACACCCCTTACGGGTACAACAAATAATATTCCCTACCTTAGAAGAACTTGATATAAGTGAAGTAGCAGAATACTTTTCTTCTTCCTCTCTATAGTTTTTCTCTCTAGAGTTTCAGTGAATTCGTAAGAAATAATGAAGGAATGAGCTTTCTATTTATAGAAAAACTGAGGGTGGCTCTTGGTCTTAACGAAAGGTCAAAATGACTCTTGGTAATATTGAAGAGACAACTACTATTTGCGAAGGGGTAATTAACCCTTGGAACACCGAAGAGGCAGTTAACTCTTGGTAATATTGAAGGGACAACTACTATTGACAAAGGTAATTACTATTTACGAATGTAATTACTATTTACGAAGGTAATTACTATTTACGAAAGTAATTACAATTTATGAAAGAGACTCTTAGATGATGACATATGGCCCCCCATAAATAATTAAACTTACCACAAACGTCTAATAATAGACTCTTTATATTCATCAAGGATTGAATAAAACTTACCAGAAATCATTTTATTTTTAATCAACACATAATTAATCTTTCAACATTTATTAATTATTTATAACTTGTTGTCTCAATTATTGTTTAAATAATATAACATATTATACAGATGATACTGTGACAATAATTGAATCAATAATATAAGAGATATGATGCAGCAATTACTGTAGCAATAATTGAGTATAGCTGAGTGACTTCTCACGTAAGCATCAATAATCAATACCGTGTGCTACTATGCAACAACGCGTATTACTGTACTTTTACTACCGAGTAGTTCAACAGTTTTAACGGTAACACCTCCGCCGTTATTTTATAGAAAGATAATTTTGTCGTTTTCCGTTGTGGGGTCCACCAATGATTGTGTCGTCGTACGAATATTCCCTGACAAAAAGAATATTTTCCGACTAAACGAATATTTTATAACAACTTGCGTACTTTGCAAAATTTATAAATATTACCCACAACTATAACATTATATCAAATTTATTCCATAATATTCAAAAATAATAATTATAGAAAATTCATCTTTATTTATAAAAACTGGGGTCTTACAAGTGCTACTTAAGAAATATTGCTACTTAACAGGAATGCTCTTGAACGACTCCGTATATATATATATATATATATATATATATATATATATATATATATATATATATATATATATACGGAAAGGATCAAAAACTTATATTTTGATCATATATACCTTGCATATCCTTTTTAGCGACGGAACGGGCGACGGTCTGATCTGTCACTATATGTTTGGTCTGTCGCTATATGTTGTCCGTCGTTATATGTTGTCTTTTGCTAAAAGCTAATATGACGGTTTTCTGATATAGCAACAGACCGAACCGTCGTCCGGTCCATTGCTAAAGGGGGTGAGCATGATATATAAATAAAAGGGTGAGCCATTGAAATGGACTATATATATATATATATATATATATATATATATATATATATATATATATGTACGGGAATCGATTTATAGCAGACGTTATAAAAAAATGTCTAGCCTTACAACACATCGCAACCCTTCGTCCGAAGATCGAACGGTCTCTTCACGTAAAAAATATTTGCCACACATGTCTCTCATCCCAAATCATATGAAATAAAAGTAACAACAAAAATATGCTAAAAGAAACAGAAAATTCTTAAGTTTTAAGTCGAACTCTTTATGCGTATCCAGGACGTCTTTTGTTTGCAGTTCTATCTCATCTTATATATAGGGGACCTAACGTCCGCAGTATTAAAGTACGGACTAAACTTTTAAGTTCCATTATTGAAAACGACGTCGCTCGACCGTCGTTTCGTAATTCCAACGTCCACAGTATTAAGCTGTGGAAGGGGAACTGGTCCGGAGGGACATTTTGGTCATCCTTCTCGTCCGCAATATTAAAGTGCTTAATGCTGAAAATTAAACCGCAGACGGGGTTCTCTATAAGACCGCTCGATCTTCGGACGGAAGGTCTCGATGTGTTGTAAATTATTTTTTTTACAACGTTTGTTGTTGATCGATTCCCTATATATATATATATATATATATATATATATATATATATATATATATATATATATATATATATATCCTTGGGCAGTTTAACTATAATAACTACTTCAGTTGATGCAGATAAAACCTTGTCCAGTAGTCTCAATTCGTCGGATCCGGTTATCATGAAGTTATTTTTTTGGTAAGTTGATCAATTGACCAATAGAATATTGACATACATACAACCTCGTCTATATACCAGAATTCTATTGGTCAATTGACCAACTTACCTCAAAATAAACTTCATACTAACCACCTCCCAATTCGACAGTACCCGTTTGCTATCAAGTATCAATCTTGCCTTGTTATCTGGCTGGCTGTGTTGAGGTATAACCAAATATTTTATTTTTATTTTCAAAAATTATAGGACTAATACTACCTCCGTCCCATAATAACTGTCTTTCTAGCTAAAATCACACATATCAATATACAAGTTAAAATGACAAAAATACCCTTAATATATTTTTTTTGAAGTTGAAGAGTTAATAAGTGTCATTTAATTATAGTGATGATAAGATGTAATAAATACCATTGAATGCATTAGGGTATATATGAGAAAATATTATAAAAATTGTATTGAAGTTTTAAAAAAACACTTATTATGAGACGGAGAAACAACCAACTCCACTAAATACGACAAGGAGGAACAATTAACCATGACCATCTAAAATCAATGAACTTAATGCACTGACCTGCAGACATTTGGTGGCCCACCATATTATTTTCATGTACGGAAGGGATAATCTTACCCACAAAATTTTGATATTTTTGCAAATAAAAAAATTGAATATTTAATAATATCAAAAATAATATGAAGAAACATTTTAAATTTTCCTAAACAAAATTTTATCCAAAATTCCAAAGTAGTCAGAAGTCCTATCACCGAACCCAGCCTAACCTAATCTAATAGACTAATACCACCATATAAGGAATTAGCTTGGTCCCGTGGCTCTGGTACTGTATGGATAGTAAGATTTATCTCAAATTTAGAACGGTCCAGATGATTTATTAAGTGAGCGGAAAATTCAAAATCATCATTAGATAGATTAGATAGATGCATTTTATTATATAGATGTATGGACGGTTGGATTTATCTCAAATTTTGGACGGTCCGGATGATTTATTGAGTGAGCGAAAAATTTAAAATCATTTGTATTTTATTAGATAGATTATTTTTCCCTACACATTCGTCCTGATTAATTAATTAATCCTAATACTACTACTAGTCTACTACTACTTTTTCGTTAATTTTCTAAATGTTAGGTTACGTTAGGTCAGGTTAGGTTAGGTCAGGTCAGGTCAGGTCAGGTCAGGTCCAATTCTATCTATTAGACTGGTCGTCTAGTTGATGGCTTTTGTTTCTTGAGTGATGGGTCCACACTGCACTCACCTTCATCCGGATATTAATATGAACTTCCCTCCTTCATCTGTTTATGCTGGTTACAGGATGGTAGTATTTTTTTATCTCTTAATACTTTTACATTTAATTTCTTAAAATTTTATTTGCAATAAATTTTTTAAATCTATAGAGTTTCTATAAATATTGTACTCTCTCTATTTTAAATTTAATTTAAAATCATTATTGAGTTTTGAAAAAATTAATTTGAAATACTTTTAAATTTAAAATTTATTTTTTATATTTTATATTTTTTAGTTACTAAACAGCTTCTGAAATTAAAATGTTATTTCATCTAATTTATTAAGATATACACTAACAATTCAAATCTTAATTGCTCAATTTTATCAAACACTGTTTTATTATCCATTCAGATCTCCTAATATCTGTATTACTACAAATAGTTTTATCTATCTATCTTCAAAATTCACCCTTTTATAGCTTGTTATATCAAAAAATAATTCATTCTGGTTAATTAGGTAAATAATCATGAAATGTCATTTTATTTTATTTTTTAAAAGGATATCAATATAAATACAAATGAATTTTATAATTAATAATTCAATATCAATTACAATATCCGAAGCCTAATGACCATAGAACCTTAATCATGTCAAGAACTTATTATTAACCATTTAAGTTGATAACATATTATTAAGAAATTTTCAAATCCAAGTAAAAATAAGGCAATATTATTATAAAGAGAGTTGAAATTTTAACATTCTTGCTCAAGATTTCATACCCAAAACCTTATGAGTAATTTTTTTTAACATTGAGCCATGAGGGTGTTGGGAGGGTAAGAGTATGGGATAACGCATTCTAGCTAGAATAAAATGAATCATTCCAATCTCTATTTCATTTTTTCAATCCAAACGCAGCATAATATTACACGAACAACTTGTCAACTTACTATGTATATAACAAATTATATCTTTAATATTTTAAAATTGAATTATAATTTTTTACCGAATTACGATCGTAATATATATCAATACATAATATTACCAATTATAATTACTCACGTAATTTTCTTTCAACAGATATATCATTTTCTTTCAAAATTTAACACACGAGCCTTTTGTCAAACAGAGACCACTAAACTACCATATTTATTGTTTTTAAAACTTTAAACAAATCAGTTTGAATATTAAGCTTTAACAAATTAATTATTAACTTAGAAAGCCAAAATATGTCTCTATTTTTGGGACACAGGGGGGAGTAAGAGTGTTTGAGACCGACTTATTTTTTTTGATTTAAAAGTCATTTTTGACAAGTAACAAATTATGACTTATTAAAAAATTAGTAATTTTTTGTGACTAAAAGCAAGGCATAATAAAATTCTCCCTCTCTCCGTTTTAACAATCTGAAAATTAAAATGAATCTGAACCGTCATTGAGTTTTCCTGCCCAAATTCAAATTAGGTTCTATTTTAGTCTCTTAGATGACTTATAAATCATTTTAAAATAAATAAGTTTGACCAAATATAAAGACTATTTTGCCTTATTTTAAGGTAACTGATATTTTCACATGGTGCTTTCTCACCTGAGCATACAGTAGATGAGAAGGAACCATGTGAAATTTTAAAAAAACACGTGAAAATAGTGTTCCCCTATTTTAATAGTGTTTACATCTTATTTTAACTTATAAATCATTTTAGTAAAACACTTTAACATTTTATTTTAACTTAATTTCTAACTTATAAGTTAAAAGGGTGTCAAAATACTTTTATTTATAAGTCATTTTAAAATAAGTCATCCCGAACATGCCCTTATGGACAAAAGTGAAAGAGATGGTGAGGCGCCCCGTGGTTGTGGTCCTCGCAACTTTTTCTTGTTTTTCTCTCCTCCTATTAACTTTCAGCATGCCTTTCTCCAGTTTCATCTATTGCAATATACTTAATTAATTTCTGCACTTAATTCAGTTCTCAGCTTATATAGGGCCAGATTAGAAATGGCTTCTGATGATGCAAAACCATCATTTACCTTGACATATAATAAGCCTACTGCTAAGAAAATAGAGTATGAAGATGATGACTATGAAGATGACTACATAGACCAAGAAACAGGCGGTGGTGGGTTCGGTTTTAAGCAGGGAACGATGAAGAAGAAGGCAGCGCTGGTTGCTGCCAATGGAAGGGTGGCGCCACCGTGCTGTCAGGTGGAGAATTGTGGTGTTGATCTAACCAATGAGGGGTATTACCGGCGACACAAGGTTTGTCAAGTTCATGCCAAGGCTCCGGTGGTCGTTGTTGCCAGAGCCCAGCAGCGATTCTGTCAGCAATGTAGCAGGTTCTTCTTCATAACCATTTTAACCTTTAACTGAAAGTTTTGCTTCCAAGTGTTTCTGCAATTATGTCA
The DNA here is from genome assembly GCA_020205505.1 of Panax japonicus. NCBI lineage: Eukaryota > Viridiplantae > Streptophyta > Magnoliopsida > Apiales > Araliaceae > Panax > Panax japonicus. The sequence goes on from CM035091.1 coordinate 89,105,099, forward strand.
TTTTTGTAACAGCTAGGAATTGGATAAGCTTTAGTTGCTAGTAGCAATGCATAAAAGAGTATTAAACCTTTTCTTTTACTGAAATTTCTAAAACTGGTATGGTGTATAATTCTAGCTTATCTTAAAATGGTAAAGTTAATATTTCATTTATTAATTATTACTTTAAAATTTATGGGATTAATCTTTCCTACTGAATCTAGCAGACTGGCAGTTTAACTAATTTTGAGTTTTGTGTGTTTGATGGGTAGGGGAAACGGGGTTCCTGACTTCCTGCCCCTCAAAAAAGAAAAAGTATTTTGGTATACCGGCTAAATCTAGGGAGCCGGTTAAAGACTAATTTGTTATTCCCCACCTTAAATAATTCAGTATGTTTTAATAGATCACTACTGTTGCTAAACAGAAGGAAAAGATATTTCATTCCCATATAATTGATTGCCACTAGTTCTTGTATGAGATGATGAATTGATGAAATAAACAGCCTTTTCCAGATTCCAGCAAGAAACTCTGGGCTTCAATTTTCCCCTACTTTTCCAATCCTAATAGTGTGTTTGGTAGCTAAAAGTATGCTGGCGTCTCCAATTCAGGTTTCATGAAATAAGAGAGTTTGACAAAGCAAAGAGGAGTTGCCGCAGGCGCTTGGCCGGACATAATGAGCGACGCCGCAAATGCTCATCTGAAACTCAAGAAGAAGCCTCAAGCTTTGGTGGACTGAGTCCTAAGTTGAAGGAAATTCAACATAAACAGGCAAATGAAAGAGGATCAGCCCTCCCAGCGAAACCCTCTTCCTACAAACATTTCCGCATCCGTTGACAACAACAAATGCTTACTCTCTTCTGTCGTTCCATCGCAATCTTAAACTATCATTCAATTCTGAAAGTACCTATCATTGTTAATACCATCTTAGTTCATCCATTCCCCTCCAACTAGTTAACTTTGTCCTGCATCAAGTTAGTAGCTATTATGGTTCCTTCAATGTACTCTAGTGTTGGTTATGTTCAATATTTTTTTTCTGAAGGTAACTTTCTAGAATGGGCCTTTGTCTTAAAATTAACTTTAAATTTAGTTATTTCACGTCAATTCCAAATTAGTAGAGATTAAAAACAATACCGTCTCAAACTCAGTGATGACTTTAATAAACATTTATTTCTTTAAAAATACTTATGATTGTTCTATAATTACAATTTCACAGAACTCTTTCATGAAATATGCCCTTCAGAAAAAGCCCAATTGCTGGTTTATACGAACCCGTAACATCCTTGATTTATTCAGCATATAAAACATCCTTGATTTATTCAGCACATAAAACCCAAGCAACAGCACTATATGGTCGGTATATACTTATACAGCACAGTAATAAACAACATTTTAAGATACAAAACACTAGATGGCGACAGATTTTTAAGTTAAACAGGAGGTTGAGATGTAGGAGAACCTGGCTAGGATCAGCGAAACTTTACAACAATGCAGGAAATGTCATCAGTGCTTTTCCTCACAAGTGCCTCTTCAGTAAGGTGCTTTGCTGCTGATCGAGCATCCTTTATGTGCTTGATACAATCCACAGCTTCTTGATTTGACAAAACCTGACACCATATAAGAAATGTTATTCAATGCAAAAGGTTACACAAACAAAAACACTACTGATTGAAAGAAGAGTCTTTATTGTTAAGGGTTTTTGAGCAATTTCGAGAAATATCCGCTAGTTAATAAATTAGCCAAGAAGCAAGAGGCCTATTTAGATCCAATGGCACATCTTTTGACAATCAATTGGTCCAAGCATTAATACAAGTAGAAGAGCAACTCCAAATCAACTCATCCTAAATTACTGCAGTTCTTTCTCCACTTTCAAAGCTTCAATGTGAACTACACTTTTGCAACAGAAGTGCAAACAGAGTCACCCAGAATAAGTAGTATGAACAATATAACAGATCATGGAATGGAGGAAATCAACCTTCCATATTCCATCACTTGCTAAGATAACAAATTCTGTATCATCATCTATTCTTTCCACTGACACATCTGGTTCTGAACTAAGGTGTTTTTTCAAGCTCTTGTCACCGAAGGCCCTGGCTACAGCCAACTGTCCATCAACACGAAGTACATCACCTGCAATCAACACAATGTATCATTAAGAAAACAAACAGGAGAAGGGGAAAAGTTGAGCATCGAAGAGCTTTGATCAAGGTACGCCCATTCAAATCATGATTATACAAACTTTGATTTTTCAGTTGTTGCATGAACATAAAATGAAATGCAATAGCAATAGCAATAGCCAAGTATGAATGAACATTCCCATTAGTTGAAGACCTTTAAACATTAATTTTTCAAATTGTACAAAATAAAGTTTGACCACTAAAATTCAACATGGGATAGATTACCAGGATAATATTAAATTGACATTTTGAAACCAACTTAAACTTTCATTCTTCAGTCATACTCTTGAGTCTTGAAGACCAGATATATTTTAACTCAAGTAAAAACACAAATTCTTATAGAGAATGTAATATGATTATTGAAATGTTAATTACCAAAAGATACCAAAAAAGTCCAAGATGAACTAAAGTCAAATGTCAATAATAGGCTAAATTTCATGCATCAAAATCCAAACCAGACGATGTTACGATGCTAACTTGATAAATAATATCACAAAGATGGAACAGTCACTAGTAGAGGTGCACAAATTATGTTTAAATATCTTGTCACCTGGAAAGTTAGATACGAAACCACCTCTGTCCTCAATACTACTTCGTTCCTTGCTAGGCTCATGATCAATCGATAGTTGTTTGGCCACTCCATTCTTGCACATAACAGCTCGAGAATCCCCAACATTAGCAACAACCAGCTTTTGACAATTAATTAATATTGCTGTAACCGCCGTTGAACCCCCTTTACCAAAATCAGCTGCTTTATCCAATATCATTTTGTCAGTTATACGATATGCTCTTCTGACTGCCTTCTCTGTCTCAGTCCAGAAATCGGGCTGGTTGCAGCAAGAGAAAAGGAGAGAATGATTGGAATCATTATTTACTCCAAATTCAGATGAAAAGGTGAGAACAGGAAAGAAGACAATTAAGTATCACCTCTTATTCATGAATTGGTCTATATTCATATTTCCACATGACTAATAGACCAAATTCAAAATATTGTATTAGTTCAGTTAAATTTTGTTTGAGAAAATGAGAAGTACAAAAGCAAATTATTCACAAGTATATGTTACCTCGTTTAGTATATTCTCAAACAGATGAGACCGCAAGTAATCAGGAATATTGTGGCTCGCATGACCATCAAATATTGCAAATAGACCAAGCTCTTTGTCCTCAACTTGCTTAAATTGTGCAAAAACATAATCTTCCATGTCATGATATGATTTCCCCTTTACCAAGTGATATCCATGTGTTAAGTGCTTTGACATCTTACTCTTTCCTTTTCCAGTCTCAGTTGTAGATGAACCTAACCCAACTTTTTCCTGAAAAAATACAAAATTAAATAAATTTAAAAATAAATACATAAAAGAAGAGGAAAAAGAAGAGAAAAAAAAGCAACAATTTCTCGGTGAGAGCAATCTATGCAGAACATTTACTAATTATACTGAATTCAGAAAACGTGAAGGAAAAAATAAATCCTGCAGTTGACAAATACTTCACAAATTTCACATATATTAAATAGATTTTTTATACAAATAATTTTATATACATAAAGACATTAAAATTTCAATACAAGTATTAACTCGTGAAAGAATGTTAAAAAAATAAAGAAAAACAAAAACTTTAAATAGAATACTATCTAGAAATTTAAGAAATATATTATGTAATTAATTCTTATAATTTTATAGATACTACTATTATAAACTTCTCTCCATCCTCAAAATTATGTCACTAGGATTTTGTCCTCAAAAGGATGTCTAAAAGTTCATAAAACAAATGTAAAATATGGAATAAATACTAATTTACCCAAAGTGTGCAGATCCCAATACAAACAACACTTGAGCTACGCAGTACGCATAACACTTGTATTAAGGATTTATATACAATGTGAAGTTTAATCGCCACCATTTGTCACAATCCAAATGTGGTCATTCTTGATAAGGAAGCACAAAGAAGTGAAATATTTGATCTCTATAAATACTCCGCAAGTGAGAGAGATTACGTTCTTATAAGAGAACCGGGAAAATTTGGCAAAAGAGAGTAACTTTTATAAAGGCTTCACTTTCATCATAATTGGAAAGCACTTCATTGTTAGTGAACACAGTTACTGTACCATTCCATCTGCAATGCTATGTACCTTCCCAGTTATTTTATATGGTCAGACATTCTGTAAGTCTATTCAGAAAACCATAAATACATTGAACTATTCTATTATGGTTAATTTCAGCTTCCAAAAAAACAGCATTTTAGCTCTCTTCATGTGGAAAGGTCGTTGAAACCTAACAAAAAATAACAACCAAATGATGCTACAAACAAAGAAAGTAAATACTCCCCCTCCGTTCAACAAATGAGTCCTATTTGTAAAGTTTGCAACATTAAGTATATATTTAGATTCCATGTGTATAGTAGTGATGACTTGGTAATGAAATTATGCTGACAAACTTGAGAGTATTGTGTCATTTTATACTACTATGAGTATCAATGAAAAGAGGATTCATTTTGTGGGACGGAGGGAGGACAAGTTATACTAATCTCTCCATCCAAATTTAGGCTCTTTCCTCCATTTGAATCCCTCACCCTCCTCATATAAAGGGAGTCCTTCTCGGAAACTAGATTTAACCTACCAATTACCAAACCTCATTATGTTGAAAATCCTTTTTTTCCTACATTAAAAGCCAAAGAGTCAACTAAACATCCAACTTCATAATATTAAATATATGTGCCATACCATACTAAACCAACATCCTAATTGTATATCAGAATAATCTTAATCACTAAAGTCTAATTCCACAATCCATTGTTAGAACTCGAGATCCCTAAAGTCTATATCTGAAACAATGAACTTATTATTCTTAGATATTGAAGTTGGCAGAACCTACATAAATTGAAATTTCAGTGTACGCAGTACCACTTAAGTTTGAGCAGAAACAATAAGTAGGTAATTTCAAGTAAAACAATTACTAGAACACAATCAATTTGTCAACATAAGAATTCATAACATAACATAACATAACATAGAAGTAACATGGGATTTAAAAATTAGGAGCATGTACCTTCATCTTGTGGAGGATTTCTTTGCCTGCCATGGCTTGAACAACTACTACAACTTAAATGAAGAAGATTATACTAAATTCAGAGATACAGAGAACAGGTTGGAGAGAGAAAGAGACATTCGTCTTTACTCCCACAGTATGAGTCCGCGTTTTCTGTCGTTTCGTCACGCCTTCGCGCCACATCAATTTTATTGTTTCGTCCTATGTATCCTATTTTCTAATGCCAACTAATTTTCACTTATTAAAATAATATTTTTATATCAGTCTTTCTCGTATCAGTTCTCCTTTCTAATTTCTACATAGTTAGAATTATTACTACCTCTTTTTCAAAAATAGGGATATATTTTTATGTTATTAATATTTAAAATTAGATATATATTTTTGTAAATAAAACTATTAGAAAGTATTGCTTTCATCCCTAAAAATTGACTTAGCTTACTTTTTTTATTTTAGAATTAAATTTAAGTATATATATTTATATTTTTAAACTCGCAAAAATTGAGGTTAACCGTAGTAAATTTGATATTAAAATTAATATTTTCACATATTAAAATGATATTTTCACATGAGTCTCTCATATATTCGAAGGTTTATGTGGAAATATTAATTTTTTATATAAAAATATCAGTTACTATTTGATATAGTTTTTTATAGTATAACTAGATGTGTCTCGTGCCTCCTGCACTATATGGACGGTGGGATTTATCCCAAACTTTGGACGGCCAAGATGATTTATTGAGTTAGCGGAAAATTTAAAATCATTTGTATTTTATTAGATAGATTTATTAGATGTATGGTGGGATTTATGTCAAATTTTGGACGGCTTAGATGATTTATTGAGTAAGCAAAAAATTTCAAAATTATTTGTATTTTATTAGATAGATGTCCCGTGACTTCGGCACTAAATGGACGGTGAGATTTATCCAAATTTTGAACGGCCCAGATGATTTATTGAGTGAACAGGAAATTCAAAGTCATTTGTATTTTATTAGATAGATTTATTAGATGGATTGTGGGATTAATCCCAAATTTTGAACGGTTTAAATGATTTATTGAATGAGCAAAAAATTCAAAATCATTTATATTTTATTAGATAAATCACGTGCCTATGACACTATGATTTTTAAAATTCCTCCACCTAAACCAATTAAACTAAGCAATAAGCATATAAGGCCAGCAATTGTGAGTAAATGACATGAATGGCGTACCATAGGGATGCAATTATTCAAAAATATTTTACTTTCTTTTTCTGCTTTTTTACACAATAAAAAGTGTTTTAATTGATTTTAAATTCTAAATTTATTTAAAATAGATAATTTAAAAAATTATAGAGATTTTAAAAAGTATTTTATTAATAGCTAAATTTTAGACCTATACCAAAGACGAAAATCAAAAAAATAAGTTTTGTTTTATTATATATGTATATTGATATATAAAATTATAGATATAGACTTGTGTTTTGCCTTATTTAAAAAAATTAAAATACTAAGCATTCATAAAACACTATCATTATGTTTATTTATAAGTTAATCCTAGTTAATTATTATGATTGTATATTTTAATATATCTATATTATAGTATTACTACAGCTTAATATAGCTTACTTATGTTTTAATATTTTAATTTGTAGATAATTATGATATAAAAATAGTGTAAGATCCCAACTTTTATCAATAAAGATGAATTTTTTATAAATATCATTTTTGAATATTATGAATAAATTTGATATAATGTTATAGTTGTGGGTAATATTTATAAATTTTGCAACGCACGCAAGTTGTTATATAATATTCGATTGGTCGAGGAATATTAGTTTTAACAGAGAATATTCGTACAACGGCACAATCATTGGTGGACCCCATAACATAATTATTGTCGGATTGAGAAAATGACAAAAATATCTTTTTATAAAATAACAACCAAAGTTTTACCATTAACACTGTTGGAATACCTGGTGGTTAAAATAAAGTAATACGCGTTGTTGCACAGTAGCACACAGTATTGCACAATATTTTTGAATTATTGATTCTTACATAAGAAGGCACTACTCAATAATTATTACAGTAATTAATGTTCAATATTTTATTTTATTGGTTCAATAATTGCTGCGTTGATATTTTATATTATTGTTGTTTCAATAATTGTCACTGCACAGTATTTCTCATTATCATATCAATAATTCATATTATTTGAATAATATTATTAGATAGCATTTGTAAGACCCCGAATTTTATGAAATAAAAGTATTCAATTTTTCTTATAATTACAATTCAGTAAATGGTTAAATTGATAAAAAGGTTAAAGTTAAGGGTGATATATGAATTTTTTTCAAAATAAGCAAGTGGTTATAAAATACTCATTGTTGTCGGGAAATATTCGTTTGGTCGTGGAATATTCTTTCTGTCGGAGAATATTCGTACGACGGCGCAGCCTTTTGTGGGCCCCGTAACAAAATAACTGTCGGATGAAGAAAACGATAAATTAAAATTTTTATAAATAACTCCGTAATCGTTACTGTTAACACTGTTGGAATATCCGGTGGGTAAAGTAAAGTAATATGCGTTGTTGCACAGTAACACACGGTATTGAACAGTATTTTTGAATTATTGATTCTTACGTAAGAAGGCACTACTCAATAATTGTTACAGTAATTACTGTTCAATATTATATTTTATTGATTCAATAATTGCTGCGTTGATATTTTATATTACTGTTGTTTTAATAATTGTCACTACACAGTATTTTCTATTATCGAAGAAATAATTCATATTATCTGAATAATATTATTAGATAATACTGTTGGCAATGTCTAGAAAATTATGTCTAAGGAGAGGTTTGGTCACCTAATTGGGCGCCAGTAAGGAGAAATCCTTATTGAAAAGTCCCATCTTTCCTGGGAACTGTCTGGTTGTCAGTATTGTGATTCTGTAATATTATTTGTGAATAATTAATTATTAATTTATATGATAAGGAAATATTGATTTTATGTGGATATAGATGGAGAAAATTTTTAATATGACAATTGTTGAAAATTGAAATTTTAATCTTTTTCTGATAAAATAATTCATTTAATAATATAATAATGATGATATTTTTACGATGAATGTGGGATATATGAGTATATGTGGAGGAGGAGTATTTTTGTTACCAAAAATATTTAAAGCATATTTTATGTGTCGGTGGACCCCATTTTTTTGACTGAAAATTTATTATAGACTATAAAATCGTCCGTTTATGGATTTTGGTCAATTTCTGTTTGGAATTTGGAAAATTTTCTTCGGCAAAGTTGTAGAGAATTGAATTTCCTATAAAAAGTCGCGAGATTCGAATTTTTGGACAAAAGGGCTATTTATTGTGAATTATTGAAGTTCTGAAGTTCCGAAATAATTGATTTTTGGAAGTTTAAAATATTATTAATTACAAAAACGTTTTTTTCATTTTTGAAACTCAATAAACATGTGATTAGGAGGCTGAATTCAGATTGTCCAAGGTGTGCGTGAAGATTATATATATATATATATTAATATTTTATTAAATTTTCTGCTTTGGTGTTCTAAGCAATTTCCTATAAATAGGTGCTTAGGTTATAATTGAAAATCACACCAGAAACTGAAGTTTTCTCTCTCTATAATATCGAGTGTATTCTTGTGAGTATTTTAAGTATACTTTGAGTATTGCTATACGGTGCAAGTTCAAGTCATAGCCTATATCTGGTGTTTCAACTAGAAGTACTGTCTTTCGAGGTAAGGGATAGTAAGGGGTGTTATTTGCTTCAAAAATGATATTATTTCTTCAATATCATTATGCCAAAATATTGGTTGGAATTTTTATCAAATTTAGAACTTTTCATGTCGGGTTACTATTCACGAGTACTATTCACGAAGCGTGAAGATGTTTTTTGTGAAATTTCTATCTTTTGGTGTCGGAGTTACTATTCACGTATACGGCACTATTCACGTATACGACACTATTCACGAATACGACACTATTCACCGAAAAATGAAATTTCTTCTTTTTGTCTAAAATATCTATTGTGAATACTAGCTTTGATTGTATCCATGTTTTGATCATTCTTGAATTTTACACAACTATGATTATTTTTGAGGTATTTTTGGACATGAATAAAACAAAGTACGAATCCTTAATCCTTAATCCTCGTCATTTTGTTTCACTGGATTCGTTTCTTTAGAAATATTTTTCATCATCCTCAGTCCTAAATGATGATATAGCTGAATATCTTTGGCCTGTAGTGCAAAGATGAATGATTTCTGATGAATATCTTTGGCCCGTAGTGCAAAGATGAACAGGTGTTTAGATGAACATGTCCAACTGATGAATATCTTTGGCCTGTAGTGCAAAGATGACTTGTTGATGAATATCTTTGGCCTGTAGTGCAAAGATGACTTGTTGATGTACATCTTTGGCCGTAGTGCAAAAATGAATTTATTAGTATGATTATAAACATGAACTGTGATTTGGTATAACCATGATCTTTGATGTTTCAGGTGATAAAAATTATCTTTGTCCTGGATGAGAAAAGGAATTTAGAACAACAGTTACGATTATGAGTTATACATGTGATTGTGGACAGAAATTGTTGATTGATGTTATAGGGATAAAACATTGTTGGTGGACTTTTAACATGGAGAAGATAATGGACTTTATAGTCTATTTGACTCTTCTAATGGATTGCTCGTTCTGCTGCAACTATGGTTGAAATTTTTTATCATATACCATATGTTCTAAATCTCTGATTTATTTCTGTTGAAGGCTATTGATAATTTAGTTATCTTTAGTCATGACATTCTTTACTGAGCTAGTTGTGTTCACCCTTTTGCTTCACAATTCCTTTCAGGTAATACGAGTGTAGCTGGGTCGAGCGGGGGATAACAGGGGAATAGAACGGTGGTCATCATTTAGTAGTTATATTTGGCGAATCAACTAGGGTGAAGCGAACCCAACGTTGGAAGGGTGTTTTGCCACTGTCATACAAGATGTCTAATGACATACCACCTCATGTCATCATAAAACATGGATGTGCTCATCCACTTGCTGAGTATATCTACCAGCACTATCTATATGATCTTGGAGTCTATTTGGAATATAACTCTCAATTAGAGACAGTTGAGATAATGATATGTCAGGAGAAGACTTGCCATTGAGAAGAATATGATAGTAATCTTCTTATTTTTCTTTGGGGTCTATTGGGTCAACCAAGGATAATTCTGTGGCCATATGATATCTATAATAACCTAGACGCATGGCTTCCCATGTACGAAGGTTTCCTTGAGCACTTTCCAAAGATTCTAATTTCTAAAACAGTTTTCGACTATACCTTTATGTAAGGTGTCATTATGAGGTGTTGTCCACGGTTGGGACATGAGTCACAGTTGATATATATTTGTATACAAATTCACAGCATATGTGTTGTTGTATTTTGCACGACAATTGTTGTAATAAAGTTGTAGTTGTTTTCTGTACCATGTATTTGGTGACTCAGAATGGGTTGGATGAAATGGACCTATTTTGGGGTCGTTACAACATTATTGGCAATGTCTAGAAAGTTATGTCAATAAGAGGTTTAGTCACCTAATTGCGCACTAGTAAGGATAAATCTTTATTAGAAAGCCCCCTCTTTCCTGGGAACGGTCTGGTTGTCATTATTGTGATTCTGTAATATTATTTATGAATAATTAATTATTAATTTATATGATAAGGAAATATTTATTTTATGTGGACACAAATGATAGATAAGAAAATATTTATTCTAAGTGAATTTAAACTGAGGAATTTTTAGCATGTGACATTTGTTGAGAGTTGATATTTTATCTTTTCCGATAAAATAATTCATTTAAATATATTATTATAATATTACATTATAGTAGCATGATGTGATTATATAATAGTACGTTTTTTATAATTTGAATGGTAGCATTATTATAGTAAATTCATGGTATAAAATTGAATTTGAATTCCTGTGATGCAAGCGATGATGTCATCGAACGATGAGGTAAGCGATGATGTTATCAGAAGATGAGGTATGCAACGATGTATTATGATCGATGACGTCAGCAGTGATGTCATAAATTATGGCAAAAAAACTATTTTACCCTTACTCTGCCAAGCCTATAAATAGAAGCTCATTTCTTCATTATTTTTCACGAATTCATTCAAGCTATAGAGAGAGAAAGTATAGAGAGAATAAGAGAGAAAGAAGAAGAGTATTCTGTTACTACACTATTGCAGTATCCAATCTCCTACTAAGATAAGGGGTATTATTTCTTTCTTATTCATGAAGAGAACTTCTTTTATTCCATTCTTTATTATTCTATTGGAATAACCTGTATACACGTGCTACCCTATACTTGGTGAAATTCTTCTGTTATTCCATTCTTTATCATTATGTTAGAATAACTTGTCTATGCGAAGTACCGCATACATGGTGAAATTCTTCTGTTATTCTATTTTTATTATTCTGTTGGAACATCATGTTTGTACTGTACGCATGACCTGGTTCCATTATTTATCATTCTGTTGGAATATCATGTTTGTGCTTTACGCATGACCTGGTTCCATTATTTATTATTCTGTTGGAATATCATGTCTGTGCGTTTACGCATGACCTGGTTCAGTTATTTATTATTCTGTTGGAATAACCTGTCTGTGTGGTCTATCGCATGTCTGGTGATTTCTTTTGTTATTTCATTCTTTATTATACTCAGTTAGTTAAAGTTTTATCTTCTATACTCCATGAATTTAATGGAATATCCTTGATATTTATGTTTCATACAGTATCTTTTCATGAAAATATTCTTCTGAACATTCTTGAATTTTACTCCACAAAGAAGTAATATGTTGACAATTTGGACTTGTTTTATTGAATTCTTATATCATTGTCATCATCCTCATGTTTATATTATGTTGAAAGTCATATGTGACATGTAGTGCATAGATGGACTTAGTATGATTATGACCAGGGATTAATCGGTATAATCATAACCGTAATGTTACAAATGATGTGGTAAAAGTCCTCATTGACCCGTAATGCATTGATGAACAGTTGTTGGCATGATCATGACCATTGATGAATACACAAATATCTTTGGTCTGTAGTATATTTTAGTTTATTATATGACATTAGTTAATTATTACTTACGATTGTATATTTTAGTTTAGTTGTAATTATATTATAGTATTACTTCAGCTTAATATAACTTACTTATATTTTAATATAAATACTATTTCTTTCATATTAATTCTTTTATGTACTCCCTCAGTCCCTTTTTAAATATCGTTTTAGAAAAATATTTTTATCTCTTAATATTTATTATATAAGAATTTCAATTAAGTATTAATTGCATAGTTTTTAATATTATCACAAATATTAAATATAATTTTGGCTCTATTACTATTTTTTGTCCAATAAATAATAATTTTTTTTAATATAAAGACAATATAAATAATTAATATTATATTTAATGTTATATAATTATTTCCTTAGTACAACTTTAAAACACTTTAACCAAACATTTTGGACCGGCTCACACATAAACACATTATCCTTAAATTAGGCACAATATATGGTCTATACATTAAAACCAAACATTTTAGACCGGCTCACACATAAATACATTATCCTTAAATTAGGCACAATATATGGTCTATACACCAAAGGTGTGTTTGTTTATAGTTGAATGAAATTGAATGGTTGAATGACTGAATGGCTGAATCGGTAAGGGCGTTTATTTTGGTTTGAATGACTGAATTGGTAAGATAAATGAACTAAATGGATAAGTCAAATTTTTTTAACTGAATGGCTGAATGAGCCGTTGAATGAAGTAAAAAAATTAAAAATTTAAAAAAATATTAACTATTATATTGAGTAATATTAAATAAATTTACAACAATTTTGAATTTTTATAGAGTGGTAAAAAAATAAAGTTTTGTCATTAAGATGTTTTAGACATGTCAATTATCAAACAACTTTTCAAATTCAGATTCATTCGATTTTTATTAAACACACCCTAAATACCACTAAATCTAATGTTGGGTTAGAAATATAGACAATGAACTTTTCTGATAATTGGTTATGCCTACGTGGGTATTTAATATTAAAATTTGATACTTGTTCGATGACATGGCAGGTCTTTTAAATTTTTCCCAAAACTTACCTCTCCTCATACTCGCAACCCAACGTTTGGAATTTTGGTCCTTCGACCACCCGAGCACCACGGGCTTTGTAATACCCGATAAAAATTAATAAATAAATAAATATTAAATAATAAAAATTTCCTTGTTTTAAAACATATTAATTGAACTTTGTCATTTGTTTTGTGTCAAACTAGTTATTTAATTTGTGTGGGCTAATAAATATTAATAAGAGATGCGTAATTAATTTAGTACAAATTGGGCCTTAAAACTAATTGAGATTAATTTATATGTGGGTAATATTCAATACTATTATACTTAAGATACTTAATAAAAAAAAATACGAAAACCTAATCATACTTGTTTACGCCTGATACAAATTGGAAAAAAAAGAGGAAGAGAGAAGCGGCGCTGCACCAGTTAGAGATATTTGAGAGAAGGGGCTCAACAATTCATTGTGGATTGAAGAAAGAAAGTAACAAGTAAAGTAAGTTGTTTTTTTTGTTATTATGTTTGTACTATTAATAAGTTAGAGTGAGATCATCCTGAACAATCAAAAACAGTTGCATTTTTTCCTTTTGTTTTATGTATATGATGATTAACCAATGAGTCTTACTCATCTGCAATCAAGATTTTTGAATAAGACTTTATCCGGTTATTAATTGTTAAAATATGTGATATGGTATTTTATAAGACTAACAGAGAATTTAAAATTAGAAATTAACAAAACCATAATAATGATAATAATTATAATGATTAATAATAATAATAATAATAATGATAATAAAATGAGCTTCTTAAAGATTTAAAGATGGATAGAATAATTTTGCAAACGTACTTATATTAATTATTATTTTGTTTAATTAGATCGAACGAAGGGAATTTAAAGAGTTACATTTGTAATATAATTTTGAGTATTACATTGCTTAATCCAGGTACGGATTCCGTACTCCTTCAGCGATAATCCTTTTAATGTTGATTTGTTCGTTTTGTTTTCGTTTAGAAGTTAGTTATTGTTTCGCATGTTTGTTCCTTCTCAAATCCACGTGATAGTTTCGTTTTGGAGCATTGATATTTAGAACTCATGTTTGTACTCTTTGAACTTGTTTATCATGGTTAATATTAATTTCAATTTTTGTAGTGATGTACATGTTAGTATGTTTTGGAGACTTGTATTGATAATTCGTTCGATCGAACATGTACACGTTAGAACCATTTTGTTTGGTATTATATCACATGTGTTGTGACATGATATTTTTGTTAGAATATCGTATGGTATACCTGAGCTATAACCACCTGTGGGGGTACCACGGGCATGTCCTCTTGGCACTGAGGCATGACACCTTCCGTGGCGGTGTGATCAGTCCACGGCGTCTCCGTTTTGTGCTCCGATGAGAGTTGGCCATTTGGTGTTTTGTTGTGGGAGGCGTATGGGTCGACCCTAGTTTTCTGTTCTGTTCTGTTCTGCGGAGTGGTGATGTTTGTGCCAAACACGCCTTCCGATTTTGCACGCATCTGGATTGTGCAGTCCGATGTGTGATTGCCTGTGTGGCATTATTTTGATTGCCTGTGTGACATTATTTGACTTGCCTGTGTGGCAAGGTATATTACTATTTATTTTGAGCTCGGTATGAAATAACACCCATCCATTTGATTCAGCCTACCATTTTATTGTGTTAGTTTTATACGTTTCGTTGCAGTTCGTTTTGCTTCAATTCATTTAATTGAGTTAGTTATTTCTGTTCATTTCTTGTATTCTATATCCATACTGGGCATTTGGCTCATGCTGTGTTTTTCTTCCGGCAGGTAATCAGAGGGACCAAGGGCAAGTGTGACGAGAGCTTCCTTTAATCCAATAGTTTTGATATATTTTGTTAGGTTTTGATACATTGATTTATTTAAAGTTGTAATAATTATTTTAGATTGTGGATTGAGTCAGTGTGGCATTTATTATGGTTTGTCTTATGACATTGAATTATTATGAGATTATTCTTTTGTGGTTTAGAGCCCTGTGATCTTACTTAGTTTTGTTGTGTTTTGAGTAACCTCTCTTTCTATTTTGGAAAGGGGGTGTTATAGAGTTGGTATCAAAGCTTAGGTTCTTTCTTGTAGATAAACTATTTAGGTTTGACCTGTGAGTTATGGGTAGACTTCTGGGCTAGGTTTTGTTTTGTTTGATTTTCTATTCAGCTATCATATCAGCTATATTCGAATCTGTCTCTAATCTGCTTTGTTATCTATTCGTTGATATCTTTGTTAGATGGCTTGTAGATCCGCCAGAGTTGCTGGGAGGCGAGGAAACAATAGGGGAAGAGGTGAGAGTCAGCCCAATGAGCAACCTAATAATCATATAAATGCTCAGTTGGCTACCTTGGTGAATCAGGCAGTGAATCAGGCGCTACCTCAGTTGGTGGCACAGGTTGTACAGGCAATGCAGCAGCCGCCACCAGAAATTACTGAACCAGAGAATTCAGGAAATAATGGTCAACATGCAAATATGGAGGAAGGAAATGCAGATGGTCTTGATCAGCAGGTGGTTCCAATGTATGTGTGGTTGGAAAGGTTTCAAAAGCAGAAACCACAAGCATTCAGTTCAGCTCCAACTCCAATTGATGCAGAAAATTGGATTGCCCACTTAGAGAAGATTTTCGATGTGTTGGGGTGCTCGAATAATCAGAAAGTGTTGCTAGCTGCTTACAAGCTGGAAGGGGATGCGCAAAGGTGGTGGAAAGCGTTGAAAACAACAAAGGGTAATGGTTATGTTGATGCACTTAGCTGGGCAGAGTTTTGTGAGGTCTTTTATCATCAGTACTTCCCAGCTGCTGATAAAGAAGCCTATGCCAGAGAGTATCTATCTATTCGGCAGAAAGATGATGAGTCTATCACAGATTTCATGACGAGGTTCATTAGGTTGGCAGGCTTTGCGGGAACCTCAGCAGGGACTGCAGCAGAACAGGCGGAGAAGTTCAAGTGGCGGATTCATTATAGGTATCGCCAACATCTTATTAACAAAAAGTTTGCAGACGTGTCAGCAGTGGCCAATGCGGCCAATAATATTGAGATGGAACAACAGGACTTTCGGTCTTCTAAACCGGATGGGAGTCGAAAGAGGGACATAGATGACCAGTAAGGTCAAACTTCAGTTCAACATGGGAGAAATCAGGGTGGTCAGTTGAATAGGAATCGTGGTTTCCAACAGGGGCAGTGGCGTGGTCAGAATCAAAATAGGGGTTATCAGCAGATGCCTCAACAAGGGCAGAATCGTCAGCTGCAGCTACCTTGGAATGGTCAGAATCGTCAGTAGAATCGTCAGCAGGGACAGAATCAGGGTCGTTATTCGGGACCAGCTGGTAGGGGTAACCCGAATCTTATTCCGATAGCTCCTTGTGCTATTTATGGGGATATTCATCCATGGAGGCAGTGTCATAGACTCACAGGTGTATGCTTCTTGTGTGAACAGATGGGTCATATTGCTAGGGATTGTACCGGTCCACGCGGAAATGGTGGAGGTGGTGATAATGGTGGCAATGGAGGTCGGCGTCAGGGTGGTCGAGTATTTGCCTTGACATATAACCAAGCGGCAGGTGCACCAGGTACTATTTCTGGTACTCTTTTAGTTAGCAATCATGAAGCGTCTATTTTGTTTGATACGGGTTCTACTCATTCCATTGT
The DNA here is from genome assembly GCA_020205505.1 of Panax japonicus. NCBI lineage: Eukaryota > Viridiplantae > Streptophyta > Magnoliopsida > Apiales > Araliaceae > Panax > Panax japonicus. The sequence continues at coordinate 89,122,113 of CM035091.1, forward strand.
TGCTCAGTCTTTTGTTCGGCACATGGATGTGCCATCTCAGTCTTTAGATTCTGTTATGTCTATTGCTACCCCGATGGGGACTTCTGTTGTTATTTCTGATTTGTATCGAGGGTGTCCGATAAGTTTTGGGGATAAGATTCGTAGGGCTAATCTTCTTCCGATGAGTATGCACGATTTCGACGTCATTCTGGGGATGGACTGGTTGGATAAACACCATGCCACTATCGATTGTCAGGCGAAGAAGGTTATATTTGGAGATGTGAAGTCTCCAGAATTCGTGTTTCAGGGTTCACAACCAAGCAGGGTAGTGAAGTTGATTTCAGCTTTGAAGGCTGGAAAGTTGGTAGCAAAGGGTTGTGAGGGGTATTTGGAGTTTGTGAAGGATACCTCTAAGGGTGAGTCTCGTATTGAGGATGTTCCAATTGTTCGTGATTTTTCTGATGTGTTTCCTGAAGAATTGTCAGGGTTGCCACCACAACGGGAAGTAGAGTTTGCTATTGAGCTTGTTCCTGGTGCGGAACCTATCTCTAAGGCGCCGTATCGGATGGCACCGTTGGAGTTGCAGGAGTTGAAGGAACAGTTGCAGGAATTATTAGATCGTGGTGTGATTCGGCCGAGTGTTTCGCTGTGGGGTGCTCCGGTCTTGTTTGTAAAGAAGAAGGATGGGTCTATGAGGCTGTGTATAGACTACAGGGAGTTGAACAAGATTACCATCAGGAATCGGTATCCATTGCCGAGGATTGATGACTTGTTTGACCAACTTCAGGGGGGAAAGTATTTTTCGAAGATAGATTTGAGGTCGGGCTATCATCAGTTGAGGGTGAGGGATGAGGATATCCCTAAGACAGCTTTTCGCACTCGATATGGGCATTACGAGTTTCTGGTTATGTCATTCGGTGTGACTAACGCTCCGGCGGTGTTTATGGATTTGATGAATCGGATGTTCAGGGAGTACCTAGACCAATTTGTCATTATCTTTATTGATGACATTTTGATTTACTCTAAGTCTAAGGAAGAGCATGAGGAGCATCTTCGCACAATGTTATGAATTTTGCAGAAAGAGAAATTGTATGCTCAATTCTCTAAATGCGAATTCTGGTTGGAGCAAGTTGCATTTTTGGGCCACATTGATTCTGTTGAAGGCATTAAGGTGGATCATGCGAAGTTTGAGGCTGTCACTAAATGGCCAAGACCTACTACAGTGATAGAGATTAAAAGTTTCTTGGGTTTGGCAGGGTATTATAGACGGTTTGTGGAAGGGTTTTCTTTGCTTGCCTTACCATTGACCCAGTTGATGAGAAATGGTACAAAGTTTGTGTGGAATGAGGAGTGTGAGAAAAATTTCGAGGAGTTGAAGAAACGACTTGTGACAGCTCTTATACTTGCATTACCGTCGGGGACAGGAGGCTACCAGATTTATAGTGATGCTTCTAAGAAGGGCTTGGGGTATGTTTTGATGCAACACGGTAAGGTGATTGCTTATGCTTCTAGGCAGCTTAAACCTTATGAGGTGAACTACCCCACACATGATTTGGAGTTGGCAGCGGTGATTTTTGCCTTAAAGATTTGGAGGCATTATTTGTATGGAGAGACTTGTGATATCTTCACCGATCACAAAAGTCTTAAATACATTTTCACTCAGAAAGAGCTCAATATGAGGCAAAGGTGTTGGTTGGAGCTTCTAAAAGATTATGATGCTAGAATTCAGTATCACCCGGGGAAGGCAAATGTGGTTGCAGATGCTCTTAGCCGAAAGAGTTCAGGGAGTGTAGCAGCCCTTATTACACAACCTCAGCTTATTTCGGATATGGAACGACTCGAGTTGGAGTTGCATGTACGAGGTTCAGATGGGCATTTGGCGGGTATGAGAGTGGAGCCCTCTCTTATCTCGCGGGTCAAAGAAGCTCAAAAGGAAGATGGGGAGTGTTGGAGTATGACGCAGAATTTAGAGGAGGGCAAGCAGTCCGAGTTTCGTATTGATGACCATGGTGTGATTTGGTTGGGTGAGCGGTTGTGTGTACCGTCAGATCCAATCATTTGAGAGGCTGTGCTGGCTGAGGCTCATAGTTCGCCATTTTCAATTCATCCAGGTTCTACGAAGATGTATTGGGATTTGAAGAAGAATTTTTGGTGGAATGGGATGAAACGAGACGTGGCTGAATATGTTGGAACGAGCTAGTGGGTTGTTGCAACAGTTAGACATTCCAGTGTGGAAATGGGAGGATATCACGATGGATTTTGTGACTGGTTTGCCGAAGACTTTCAGGAAGAATGATGCTATATGGGTAGTGGTGGACCATTTGACCAAATCAGCACACTTTTTGGCGATCCATGAGGGTTATTCAGTGGATAGGTTGGCACATATCTTTCAGCAGGAGATTGTTAGACTTCATGGTACTCCGGTGTCTATTGTTTCAGATCGGGATCCGCGGTTCACTTCACGGTTCTGGAAAGGGTTTCAACGAGCTTGGGGCACTCGGCTCAACTTCAGTACTTCTTTCCATCCGCAAACCGATGGGCAATCCGAGCGGACTATTCAGACATTAGAAGACATGTTGAGGTCTTGTGCACTTGAGTGGTCGGGTAATTGGGATGATTACTTGAGCCTAGTTGAGTTTGCTTATAACAACAGCTGGCATGCAAGTATTGGAATGGCTCCATTTGAGACACTGTATGGCAGGAAGTGTCGGGCACCAACTTGTTGGGATGAGGTTGGCGAAAGGGCCATAGAAGGGTCTGAGTTAGTTCAAATCACTACGGAGAAGGTAGCGGTGGCTAAGGAGAAATTGAAGTCGGCTCTATCACGACAGAAGATTTATGCTGATAAGCATAGGAGGACTTTAGAGTTTGAGCCTGGGTAACATGTGTTTCTAAAAGTTTCTCCTTGGAAGGGCATTCGGCGATTTTGGTTGAAAGGAAAGCTTAGTCCGCGCTACATTGGCCCATTTGAGATTTTGGAAAGGGTTGGTGAGGTTGCATATCGATTAGCTTTGCCTCTGCAGCTAGCTCATGTGCACAATGTGTTCTTTGTGTCAGTGTTGATGAGTTATCATTATCATCCGTTGCACGTGGTGCAATATCAATTCAATAAGATTCGGGAGGATCTTACCTGTGAGGAGCAAGCTGAGGCAATTTTGGATCGTCAAGAAAGGATTATGAGGAGGAAGACAATTCCGTTTGTTAAGGTTCTGTGGAGGAATCATTCGGAGCGGGAAGCTACATGGAAAATGGAGGAGTCTATTCGAGCGGAGTATCCGCATCTCTTTGAGAATTAGGTACATTCTATTCCTTTGATTCCGGGGACGGAATCCTTTTTAAGGGGTAGGTGATGTAATACCCGTTAAAAATTAATAAATAATTAAATAATAAATAATAAAAATTTTCTTGTTTTAAAACATATTAATTGGACTTTGTCATTTGTTTTGGGTCAAACAAGTTATTTAATTTGTGTGGGCTAATAAATATTAATAAGAGATGAGTAATTAATTTAGTACAAATTGGGCCTTAAAACTAATTGAAATTAATTTATATGTGGGTAATATTCAATACTATTATACTAAAGATACTTAATATAAAAAAATACGAAAACCTAATCATACTTGTATACGCCTGATACAAATTGGAAAAAAAAAGAGGAAGAGAGAAGCGGCGCTGCACCAGTTAGAGATATTTGAGAAAAGGGGCTCAGCAATTCATTGTGGATTGAAGAAAGAAAGTAACAAGTAAAATAAGTTGTTGTTTTTTGTTATTATGTTTGTACTATTAATAAGTTAGAGTGAGATCATCTTGAACAATCAAAAACAGTTGCATTTTTATTCCTTTTGTTTTATGTATATGATGATTAACCAATGAGTCTTACTCATCTGCAATCAAGATTTTTGAATAAGACTTTATCCGGTTATTAATTGTTAAAATATGTGATATGGTATTTTATAAGACTAACAGAGAATTTAAAATTAAAAATTAACAAAAACATAATAATGATAATAATTATAATGATTAATAATAATAATAATTAATAATAATGATAATAAAATGAGCTTCTTAAAGATTTAAAGATGGATAGAATAATTTTGCAAACGTACTTATATTAATTATTATTTTGTTTAATTAGATCGAACGAAGGGAATTTAAAGAGTTACATTTGCAATATAATTTTGGGTATTACATTGCTTAATCCAGGTACGGATTCCGTACTCCTTCAGCGATAATCCTTTTAATGTTGATTTGTTCGTGTTGTTTTCGTTTAGAAATTATTTATTGTTTCGCATGTTTGTTCCTTCTCAAATCCACGTGATAGTTTCGTTTTGGAGCATTGATATTTAGAACTCATGTTTGTACTCTTTGAACTTGTTTATCATGGTTAATATTAATTTTGATTTTTGTAGTGATATACATTTTAGTATGTTTTGGAGACTTGTATTGGTAATTCGTTCGATCGAACATGTACACGTTAGAACCCTTTTGTTTGGTATTATGTCGCATGTGTTGTGACATGATATTTTTGTTAGAATACCGTAGGGTATACCTGAGCTATAACCACCTGTGGGGGTATCACAGGCATGTCCTCTTGGCACTGAGGCATGACACCTTCTGTGTAACACCCCAGTCCCACATCGAAAGATATGGGAAAAATTTGTCTGCATATAAGGAAATAAAGTTACTACCAATAGTACCTTCAAGTCATGACCTTTTGGGAGCCTGTGGTGGGCTAGATGACCCAAGAATATACTATTGGGTCAGTGGTTTGAGACCTTATTTGGATGGATTTGATTCGATTCGAACTTGGGATTTGACTCGGGTTGTTTCATATGGTATCAGAGTTGACTCTCGAAAGCCGGGTCGGGTCATCCGATCGAGTTGCCGGAGGTGGGGAAACGAAGCCAGCCGGTATTATCCCACAATGGCTAGAGAGGCAAAGATCTTTGGGCCGTGTGTGTGATCGGTTCTGACGGGGACGTCAGAAATTTAAGTGGGGGAGTTTGTAACACCCCAGTCCCACATCGAAAGATATTGGAAAAATTTGTCTGCATATAAGGAAATAAAGTTACTACCAATAGTACCTTCAAGTCATGACCTTTTGGGAGCCTGTGATGGGCTAGATGACCCAAGAATATACTATTGGGCCAGTGGTTTGAGACCTTATTTGGATGGATTTGATTCGATTCGGACTTGGGATTTGACCCAAGATTTGTTCCGGACTCGGGATTTGACCCGGGTTGTTTCATTCTGTGGCGGTGTGATCAGTCCACGACGTCTCCGTTTTGTGCTCCGATGGGAGTTGGCCATTTGGTGTTTTGTTGTGGGAGGCGTATGGGTCGACCCTAGTTTTCTGTTCTGTTCTGTTCTGTTCTGCGGAGTGGTGATGTTTGTGCCAAACACGCCTTCCGATTTTGCACGCATCTGGATTGTGCAGTCCGATGTGTGATTGTCTGTGTGACATTATTTTGATTGTCTGTGTGACATTATTTGACTTGCCTGTGTGGCAAGGTATATTACTATTTATTTTGAGCTTGGTATGAAATAACACCCAACCATTTGATTCAGCCTACCATTTTATTATGTTAGTTTTATTCGTTTCGTTGCAGTTCGTTTTGCTTCAATTCATTTTATTGAGTTAGTTATTTCTGTTTATTTCTTGTATTCTATATCCGTACTGGGAATTTGGCTCATGTTGTGTTTTTCTTCCGGCGGGTAACCAGAGGGACCAAGGGCAAGTGTGACGAGAGCTTCTTTTAATCCAATAGTTTTGATATATTTTGTTAGGTTTCAATACATTGATTTATTTAAAGTTGTAATAATTATTTTAGATTGTGGATTGAGCCAGTGTAGCATTTATTATGGTTTGTCTTATGACATTGAATTATTATGAGATTATTCTTTTGTGGTTTAGAGCCCTGTGATCTTCCTTAGTTTTGTTGTGTTTTGAGTAACCTCTCTTTCTATTTTGGAAAGGGGGTGTTTCAGGCTTGCTGTTAGTAATGTGCAAGGAATAAGTTTTATATCAAAATATTTCCCCTAAAACAAATTTACAGACAACATTCATTTCGATATTCGTTTCGATCCGTGTCTTTCTTTCTCATCCAACTCTCGCATGAAATCGTCTCTATACTTAGGAGTGCAACTGTGCAAGTAAATCTGCAAGCGAGCAGGCCTGTTTTGAGGCTGCAGTATTATGTATCTCAGAGGTGGCAATTCATTGCGCCAGCTCCGGTTCTAAGTAGGTCGCAACTCGCAAGGACGTTTCACGAAGAAAGAGAGCTGAAAGTCGGGTTCAAGAAGTGCCGAAAGGAAAGAAAGGAGTTGGAGGTAAGAGCAAAGGAAGTATAGGGTTTTGCCGGAGATTTTTTTGCTGGTTTAATTCAGCATGCATGGAATGGAATGCCACGCTAGAGAACTTGCCTTTGAGGCCTGGTGGTTCTTTTTCTGCTGTTAATTGAAATTGATTTAGATAGATATGTATGGGGTATACTTGGTTGAACTGATACATTACTTCAGATCGACTCAAATTTCTATTTTCAAAGACAAATGCTCTAGTTTCCCTCTGTTTAAAAAATAAATAAAAAAGAGGAGACGTGTTCTTACTAGTTTACCTATTTAACAGATCAATGTACTCCAAATTTCACCACTGAAATTTTGAGACTACTCTTCACCTCCTCTATTTAAAGCACTGCATGTGTTTGGGGGCATAAATCCCAATCCAGAGAACTTTGTAACTAACTCACTGATAGGAAATTTCTTAACTAACTCCAAACAAAATTTTTTGAAGATCAATTCTGACATTCTAAAAACCACTCCAACCAAATGTATGCACTTCATCTGCGTCTTGACCAAAAACAGTTAAAACCACTTCAGCTGCAGTGATCAACACTATCAAGATTCATGTTTTAATTTATCACACAACAATTAGAATCGTTTGTTTTCAAATTTCCAGCTTTTGTTTAACGATATAATGAATAATAGCAGCATTTTATGAAGATTGTATGCCTGAAAATGTTTTCTCTGGGGCTAGGGCACAGCAAGAAACCAAATTGAAACCGAAACCGCACCAACGATTCCGGCGTATGTGGCGGTTTTAGGTGGGTTGAAAACCCAATTTTATGGTTTCGGTTTGGTTACTAGCCAAAACCCATAAAACCGAAACCGTATTATGTGTGTGTATGTATCTCAGATGCTTGATCTTGATATCTCTGAATGTATGACTGTAATGAAGTCAAACATGTTAAAAATTATTGATTGCACAATTAAAGGTTTCAAATTATTGTTCATTTGATTAGAGTGGAATTTGTTTTTATTGAAGGCTTAGACCTTAGGAAAAATGACATATTCAAGTTGGATCGGAAAGGAGGTTTGCAAGTGGTGGATGAACATAGAGTTGGTCTAAGAAATAATTACACTATAAGTTCGCACCAAAGAAATAACTTGCTCAAGAGATAAATATTTTTCAAATATGGTCACAAAATTAAAGTAGTGATGCATGCTAAATTTTATAAAATTTTGTTGTATCAATTGGTTTTGGAACTAAAAGTGCACCAAATGAAATCGCACCGCACGGTTTAAAACCAAACCGCACCGATCACAAACGATTTCATGTGCGATTTTGAATTTGTCAAACTGCACATATGCGGTTTTGGGTGTAGTTTGAGCTTCAAACTGAACCAGCACCAGCCCCTATCTAGGACTAAAAAGCCTAAAACCAAGATATAGAGGAAGTTCAGAACACCAAACATATAGAAAAGAGAGTAAGAACACAGAACTGTGAACTGTGAACTGTGAACTGTGAACTGTGAACCGAGAATGAAAGCTAAAAAAGTTTTTCCTAATAATACAACTTCTACGCTTCTACCCTCGATCATCTAATACAAGCCTCCAAAGATCACTCCAAAAAGGTCTCCATGACATCCGAGTACATTCCTGCTTCAGAGTTTCTATATCCGGGATTCTGTTGATGATGATCCAGTGAAGTCGAAGAAGATGACGAAGCCATTCTAGCAGGCAAAGTAAAGCTCCTCTTAAACTTGTTTTCCATCTTCCTTACACTTTCAGGATGGCTATCCAAGCTCAAGAACTCATTGGGATCTGCAGTTCCATTGTTATGCAAGCCTGAAGCATCTGAATTTGGATTCGGATGGTGATTCTGGTCGGTTTTGCTTCCTAGTCCCTCGGGATTGAACAAGAGCTTGGCATCATCAGTTCTTCCTGTGAGTGCGCCGAAGAAAGTCAACCCGTTAGGCCATTTGATGTCATTCTCATGATCTCCCATCATATCTTCCATTCGGGCTTCGGATGAATGAGGGAGGAGAAACATATGTGTTTCATCTTTGGACTGTGGAAAACCAAGTCTAGCTGAGCTCTGAAAATTGGGAGATGGCAGAACTGAAGTTGTTGATCCAATTGGCCTCGGCCCCCAATTGAAGAGAGGAGTGCGGGTAGGAATTGTGGGTTGTTTTAAAGGAACTGTGGAAGAATTTGATGCGTTTCCGCGTGTGGAAGAGAATAGCTGGGATAGATAAAAGCCAGATTGGTAGCCAAGTGATTCAAAGGTATGCCTCATTCTCAGCACAAAATGGAGGTCTTCAGGTATCTGAGGATATTACATATTGTCATATTGATCTTATCTTTGCATAAGTGCTAAAACATTTATTAACCATCAGCCATTATTGTGTGTATTGACTTCTTTTTTATTTATATTTTATTTGAATGAGATCACAAGATAGAAAAATATGAAAACAGATTGAGCAATAAATGAAACTCACAATCTTACAGGAACCCAGTTGCAGAAGGCCATGTCCAGCTTGAATTACAGCAATAGTCTGGATACAGAAATCAAAATAACACAAACTAAGTTACTGCAAAAAACACAAGACAAAATAAAAGTGGAAGTAATTCTCATTAACTACTGATTCTCTCACCTGAATGCCCGAGTCAAACTGATCACTCCATTCAGGAGGAAGCTGCAATTAATAAATTAGAAGGAAACAGATTCATAAATTTTGGTTGTAGTAAAAGAAGCTCAAGTAACTAAAAAAAGGGAAGGTTTAACATTTTATTGCTTAATCAAGAGACCCTTGAGATTAATATTGGGGCTCTGTATAAGGAATTCATACAGCATCAAAAGAACTCTGCCAGTAGTTTGAAATATTTGCTTCACTTTCTGAAGGCTCTTTGAATACCCATTTATGGCACTTATCAGAAGCAACTTTTCCCATCAACCTGTTCAACAAATTTCACCCAATTAAGAAGCATATACTAATAAGATTTTCTTCTCATTTGCATCAGATTTTATTCCCTTTGAACTCGTTAAATCCAAAATAAAAACACTACCCACCCTTCTCCATAATTATATAACTGGATGGACATTTTACTGAATGCTTTTCTGACAGGATCTTCCCCATCCATCTCCTCCAAACATTCTGCAACTCTTCCTCTGCAAAATCCATCTTCCCACATCAACATCCTGCAAAAATATACAAATAACTCCAATTCAATTCAAAGTAATTAATCAGATAAACAGTACACTATTAATAACAAAATCAATGAACACCCACTTCTCATTATCACTCATAAAACCAATAATTACCAACAACAACAAAAAATCTCAAGTTTATACACTTTTTAGACTAGGTTCCCCTGTTTTCCTCTATTTTACTCTGGCTTAGTAAGATAAAGAAGCATACTTACAAGCTACCATTGTCATCTCCAACTTTACAACCATTACCACCTCTAACTCTCCTGTAAAAATGGCAGAAACCCAAGTAAAAAACAGCACAATAGCAAAGGAAATTAGAGAGAGAAAGAGACAAACATACGGTCGAGGACGAATAGTCCAGAAGACAGAGTAAGTCCAATCTGAGTTGAGACAGACACTTCTAAGGGCCTCATGAAGGGCCATCATCCCAATTGCTTCTTTGCTTCTATCTGATGCTCCTGAGCCCACCATCTCAATCTCTCTCCTCCTTTTTTTTCTCACTGTTTCACTTCAACAATTAAACCCCTTTTCTATGAAAAACTAGTTTTTGCTTTAACTGGTCTATTTCAAATTCTTATCTTCTTGAGCTTTAGCTCTGCAATTCTTGACAACCACAAGGGAGACTCTTTCTTCATCTTGAATTTCACTACTTTCTCTCTCTATTTTTTTTACCTTCTTTTGTGTATATGAATATATGATGACTAAACCAGAGGTGTGGTACTTGGGTAAACAAAAGGGAATAGTGGAGGTTTGAGGTTTTGTTTGTTTTTGTAAAATTGCTACTAGTACCATATAATAGAAAAACAGTGGGGACAGCTTTTCTTACACAGCACAAACAGTGAGGGAGGCAAAAAGGAGAGAGTGGTGTTTTTGGTTTAATCTCACCTTCTTACCATTTGTTTCTGCTAAGAATCGGTTTGGATGCACGGTTAATTGTACTTGCACAACCAATCGGTTTTATAATGTAACATAAATTTAAAAAAATTTAAGTATTATATATAAATTAACCCTATTAAAATTTTATAAATTTTTTATTATACGGGATTAAATTAAAAATTTATAATTTTGTCAATCTAATTTTAACCACATATGACTCATATCGTCTCATGTATATTTATCTCTCTATAATATTTTAAACTAAATAATAATCTAATTTATATTATTTTTAAAAATAACTAATGAATTATTTATTTATGAACAGTTGTAATTAAAAAAGTATATTATAAATCAATATAGTGTATATATACCATATATTATTACTTGTTATTATTTATAGCTTAGTAATAATTTTGACCCCATTAAAAATTATTTATGGCTTCGCCACTGAATTAAACCCTACTAAATGACATAATTATTCTTCATTTTATATATTTTATCTCATTTTTTTTAGAAAAAATAATTATATATTTAATCATGTTTTTAGGATGGAAGGAGTACCTTTGAAGTTAAAAAAAAAAAACCCTATTTGGATGAAGTAAAATTTGGCCTTTTAGAGTCTGGGACCATCCTTTATCTATCTTTTTTATTGACCATCTCTTGTCCAACAAAATTTTAAACTAAAATACAGTTTATTCCAAAATTTGTAAGATTATTAAGGTTTACATCTTAATGTTTAAAATATATTTAAGTATATTTTAATATTCTTTTTTGCTAAATAAAATATACCTTTCGAGGCTTTAACCGGTCAAAATACACTCTCAAAGTTCTTTTTCGCTAAATAAAATGCACTCACTTTTGGCCAGTTAAAAACGTTGAGTTACACTTAAATACATTTTAAATATTAGGGTGTAAACCTCAATAATCCTACAAATTTTATGGTCTAAATTGTACTTAGGGGGTGTTTGTTTAGAGCTGAATGGTTGAAAGACTAAATCGGTTAGTCATTCAATGTGTTTGTTTTGAATAAAAATCGTCTCAATGACTAAATCGGTCAGATTTTTGGACTGAATGGCCAAGCGTAATTTTTTTGGCTTAACGAACTGAATGAAGTATTTTATATTTAATTTTTTTACAATATTAACTATTATATCAAATAATATTAAATAAATTTACAATAATTTTGAATTTTTTTTAGAGGGATAAAATAATAAAAATTTGTTATTTAACTGTTTCAGACATGTCAATTATCAAACAACTTTTTTCATTTAGTATTTACAATTTAATTCATTCAGATTACTTAAACATTCAAAACTATTTTATTCAATTTTTTCAAACACTCCCTTAGTTTTTCTCTATATGACCTTGACTTTAGTCTTTAGGGTTCTTTTATGTTTTTTTTGGATGTATCATGAAATTTACTTTTTATGTTAATTTATTTTTATTTTAATCATTTTATCTCATAATTAGTCTGTAATTTAATCTTTAAACTATTTTTGTTCAAAACTAAGGTAATTTGATACTTAAAAGGAGAAATATATAATATCATCTTTCTACTTTGGATAATAATTCCTCATCAAATGACCTTATAAATGCTTAAATATAATTCATGAAATTAAATAACGAACTAATCATGAGATAAATAGTCAATTGTAATAATTAATACTATATCAGTTTCAAAATTAGAAATACAATTTGACTTTTCAGGTCAAACGACGACATAATAAACTTCAAATCGATGTGAATTTATTTAATTTTAATTAATAAAATTATTTTAATTATATAGTATATAACAAAAAATAGCAATCACAAATTTTATTTTATTTTAAATTTTTAGGAGTCTTACTAATTTTAAATTTTAATATGTATCTCTAACTTTGAAATCGAGGTGGCATAAATGATCTTATTTGGCTCATTATTTTTACAAACAAATCTATTATATATACTAAATCACAGTTTTTGACACAATACGTTGACATCTGTCATTCTAAAAACTCAACACCTGTCCACCCTAATTAATGCTCCTATTTATCTTATACAAATACGTGGGATACAGTACAAAAACCTAAATTTGATACTCAGATCCACTAAATCTGGGATTATATTTTCAAAATTCAAAAATGGCAACTAATTTAATTCCATATTCATTCAAATATTTCAAACTCAAACATCCTCTAGATTGCTATCCCCAAATATGACATCTACTCTCTCTCTCCACGCATCGATTCTTGCGATAAATTCTGTAGAGACGGCGAGTCTACATATTAACTGATGTAAAGCAGTATCTATGACCGTCAAATCAAACTCCCCTATTCATCCTTCTTTCTCTTACCAAATCGTACAAAACATGTCATACCCACTCTCAATAGGTAGGGTTTTTGACGAACTGCCGAATTACTCTCAAATCGCCGTCTCGCAATCAATATCAACAAATCATGGCGACCTAGATTAACAAAAAGAAAAAGGTTAGTTCGTACAATTCCCATTTTCCCTCAATTTTGGATACTCTAAATAAATAAATAAACAAATAAAGTAATTGGATTCCATTTTTTATTTTGCTGATTTCATGGTTTCTTAGGTTTTGTTTTGTTTTAGTGAAGTGAGAAACGATTGGGACCGGTATAGAAGAAATTCGGTATGAACATTGATTTTTAAATTAATATATACTATAATATTACATTGTTGGTCTACGTTCAACTTCTGATCTCAGTTTGTGTGAATTTGTTAATTTCTTTTCTTGGTTGTCTAAGAAATCAATCTGGATAGTTATGGAAAAATTGTGGATAACTGTGGCTAATTGAGAACAGTTTTTATTTCTCTTCGCTAGAGCTCTGGTTGATTTTCGGTCCCTATTTGGAAGAAATCTCTGTTTTAAATTTTAAGTGATATATAACCTTTTAATTTGGGGTCATGATTTCATATTTTGCCTAATCTGGGTTATGTAATTTTTACTTTCATTGTGTTTCTCATTTCTGTAATCTGGGTCATTATCACTGCTTTCATGGCCCAAATTCTGGTTTTTGACTTCACCTTTTTTTTCCGGTTAAACTTAAATTCAACATTATTTGGACGTCAACAAACTAATTTCCTGATGGTGATTGGTTCTGCCCATCATGCTGCTACAGAATTTGTGGCCAGAGAAAAATCAATAAAGACATGGAAGAGTTTACGGATAGTAGTGTTACTGTCATCAGTGTGAGCTTCAATGCATGTTTGCTTGAACCTGGGCAAAGCAATATTCCACTATGTACCACATAAATAAATCCATCTCGAAGTGTCTTCTCCAAGACCAACATGAGCAGTGGAAACGCCATCCAGAAAAGGCATCTCGAAGGTATCTGCCAACACATCATCTTAGTTTTATATTTGCTTTTCACTAATACATTCTACAGTCTTAGCAAGTAATTGTTAACTACAAAACTGATTTTTAAGCTTTCTTTATTTTCCTTTTGTCTCTAAATGAATAATATTTTTGAAGTTTGAAGATTTTTCGTTGTCAATTGCCTCTGTCCAATCCTTTTTACTCCAATGAACCCCCAAGACATGATGGGACAGACAAACCTTCTGAGTTTGGAGGTATTACATCTCTGTTTCATTGCTCAACACTACAATCAATTTTGAATTTGAAAATTTCTTAAATTGACTTTGAAACCTATATTTTTGAATGGAGGGAGTATTACTTTTAAACACTACTTACATCATACATGGGTTCTCCTTGGATGTGACTGTTCTTAGTAGTGCTCCTTTGACAGTACTACAGTAGGGTCACAATTTATTTTATATTTTGTGAGTTTGATATACCTATTCATGTTTCAATTTGAAAGTGCATTTTGTTTCTGAGTTTGATATACCTATTCCCGAACTTCATTTAAGAACCAGGAGCACCATACCTATGCCTTTTAGCTCATGCTTTCACTTCCGTTTTCCTCCATAATACTGACCTTCAAAAAGTAAAAAATGTCTGAGGTATTAATGAAGATTGTGTCTCAGAGAAGTTGATAGTCACAAGTCATCACACAAGCATATATGCCATGTCTATTTCTCACCCCAATTTTCCTAATAATTTGCAAAGCATTTGATATTGTTTCATATTCTGGGCCGGGGCATATCATTTGATATGGTTTCATATTTGATATTGTTTCATTTGATATTGTTTCAATATATTATGTGAATGTACTAATACATTTTGGATGGTACTCTACATATGTTACCTGGTAGGCTTACCAAGTTTTAATTAGCAAGTATATAACTATCCCAATCAGTACTAGGTATTTGTTTCCTCTTCTAATCTCAAATTTTCCTTTATGAAAGGTTCATGGAGTACATATGATGACACTCTTGAAAAATGTTTCAATGATTTCATGTTGGTTTCTGATGCTTACGACCCTGATAGCAATATTGTTTAAATCAGATTTACACTAATGTTCTAATTGCTAACTGTTTTTGGGTTTTTATTAACATTAACTTGCTTTTTTGGTTGATTTTATTAAGAAATCATGCGGACGTCGAGATTTGTATCCAATCAAAGTTTCATGGATCACGAAATAATGGGGCCCGAGCGGCCATTTAGGCCGTTAGGTCAACAACCTAATGGAGGACCAATGGATGTGGAAACATGGTCCTCAATGCAATCAGAGGTAAAAAGATTTCTATTTATTGTAGGAGGCGTATTTGTTAGAGTCCCTTCCATTATGGTTAATCTGTTATAATGTTGAAATGAAAAGAAATTTTGGACTACCCTTTGATCCTATCATGTCATTCATATGTTCACTACAAATCAAGATTCTTGCTTTAGTGTCAGATGCATGCAGTTAATCTCTCAAGACATGTGCTAAGACATTATTAAAGATTTACATCATGTTTCTTTCTAAAATTCATTTTATTGCAAAAAGATCTACCATGCAAGAGTATTGTTCAATCCCAGGATCAATATGATAATCATGTTTCATCGCATAGAACCATTTCTGCCCCTCTTCAACCAGTCCACAATGATCACAGGCAGACAATACTGCAGTAAATGTTATCGTTGTCGGAACAAAACCCCCATATCTTATTTCATTGAATAAAGCCAATGTTTCAAAACCATAACCATTGGTAGCATATCCCATCAACATAGAATTCCACGAAGCTTCATCATATTTTATCATTTGGTCAAACAGCTTCCTACCTTGGTGCACAAATCCACACTTGCAATAAATTAAAATCAACAAGGGAAGTAGATATAATCTGATCAAATTCCAGACCAATAATGGTTGCTTTGGCAAATACCTGTTCACCAAGCTCAAGTGTAGAAATGCTAGCACACGCACTAAGCACATTGGCGAAGCTAAATTTGTCCATTTTCAAATCCATTTTATTCATCTTGCAGAAAAGATCCAGTGCTTCGACTGGACACCCATTTTGATTTAAACCCACTACCATTGAATTCCAAGAGATCAAGCTTTTAGATGGCATAGAGTATTATCTGTTTCTAGCTATTATCTTTTTGCTGCTCATTATATTATTAGTGTAAACCCTGACTATTTTATTATTATATCTCTTTAAATTTTTATTATAATCTATTTGAATCTTTTTAGGCAATTCTATGATCTTTGAATGGGTTTTCTCTAACCCTTAAATTCACTCAAAAAACTATGCATTTTCTTTTCTAATTTGGTTTCTTCTTTTTTGTCGTCTGTATATCTAGAAATGTTGTCAAATTTACTTTTATACATTCTGTTGCTATTTGATAATTAATTATTGATTTTTGAATGTAAATTATGGATTCTGAATATGCACCATATGATATTGATATATTATTACTTCATCTTCTTTCCTCTGTCAGGTTACGTCAAAAATTGCTCTCTTTGAACAAATCTGGAGGAGGAAAGGTAAAAAAGATTCAAATCACGATGAAGCATTAAGCGAGATGTGCCATCTCTACGATGTTGTTCATGTTGATGTTGTGGAAACAACTAATGAGGTGAAATAGCAGGAGTAAGTACATGTAATGATATAATCTAAATTATTACTTTTACTTGAAACTTCTTCCCGATAATGATCCGATTTTTAATATTTTTTGCAGAGACTCAGAATTGGAGGATCACAGGATTATGTCATCTTTTTTGCCTCTGTTAAAAGAGTTCATTCCAAGTGCTGCTTCAGAAATATAATCTGAAATTGACGATTACATGTCCAAAAGAGGTATATCCATGTATAATGTTTCATTTCATTTTTTTTCTGTTTTGTGTCTGGGATCATCAAAATTTGATATTCTTAAATACACCTTTTCTATGCCTAGCAATCTTTCACTAATAATTTGCTTTAGCTTAGTGTAACCATGTGAAACAGTCTGCTAGGCAATAAAAAAATTGGATTGGTTAAAAACTTAAAATGTATAGTTTTTCTGTTTTCCTTTTCAAGGAGTGTGCTATAATTACACCTATGGGAATTTGCATCATTTTATAAAATATATGACATTTCGTCACCCTTTTCTTGGTCTTAAGACAGCCTATCACTAATTTTATTCATGTTTTTGTTTTGGTTATTGTAATCGCAGCATCTAAAGATGACTTTGTATATGACTTGTATGTTGTGAAGGATGATATTACCATGACTGCTGGAGATGCTTCAAATCCATTTCCTTGTGAGCTTTTACTCAAAATTTAGTTTATTGGTTGACTTCTTTTTGCCCCCTCCCCTCCCCTCCCCTCCCCTCCCCTCATTGACGTGAATATGTACGTGTTTCTGGATTAGGGTACAAGTGGATGACGACGATGGTTTTTATGATGGCTCTGATAAATCAGAAAATTAAAGTTATGATTCAAATGGTATTTTCCATTTTTATAGGATTGCACTTGCACCTCTTGTCAGTCCCAATTTAAACCATTAAGTTAATTTGTTTCGTTTTGAATTTCAGCTGAAGATAACCCTCTGAACGAGAATCCTGACGAGGTCTCAATATGTGATGAGGAGGAAACTGAGAGCAGAACCTTTGCTGATATATAAGAAGAAGATAAAAGTTCAGTTACCACTGATGAATTTCAAGGATCTGAAAGGTCGGGAGAAAAAGATTTCTTTGAAGATGAGATTTATGGCGCTGATGATTATGAGTATGGTGATGAAAATGAAGATGATGATGAGTAAATTTATCATTATCTTTTTTATTCATGTAGCTCAATTTCTTTTTTTTCTTGGACATTACGAAAAGAAGTATGTGAATATTTCCCTACATATTCGTATGTTATTCTTTTGTGTGATCATAATGTTCTCATATAATTCTTGCTAGAAATTGCACCTTTTTTAATGAAAAAATAAAAGAAAATACTCGCACCCCAGTATTTATTACTTCCAGAGTAAGTTTCAATACACTACGAATTGATTTGATGAATGATAATTATTAGCATGAATGAATTTATAGGCAACTGTAAGAACTGGAGTAGCATTGTTAGGAATATAAACAGTTTTACCTCTTTTTTTCTATCTGAGTCAATAATTCAGTGCTACATTCTCCCTCATCAAATCTTTCTCAGAGGAGATAACAAGAGGTTATTTGTAATAGCAATAGGTAAATTTTAGCGAGCTGGGATTCAACATTTGATGGAAACTATATACAAAGCACATAAGTTTCAACATTGGATGGAAACTAGATACAAAACAAATGAATATATATTTTTTGTTTTTTTTTCTTGCTTTGTATCTTTAGATTTTAGATTTTAGATTTTAGATTTTAAACTTTAGAATAAGTTTGAAATTATTAATTCAAGCAGTAAACATACCTGGGGAAAAAAATAAAGAAATTACTCAAAGGCTTGAAACAATTGTTACAAAAATACATTGGAATAAAGCAGAAGATGTAATGAACAATCTAATAAACTCTCAACACTATCCCCTACAATGTATATTCATTTGTTTATATGTGTAAAATTTGATCATTGCACAACAATTTACTATCTTCTTATTATATTTTAATTTATTAATTGTACGTAAATATTTATTATTATAAAATTAAATAATTCTGCCGCAACGCGCGGGTTTGTATCTAGTATAACATTAACTTACAAATATTAGACAATATTGATTTCTTCCCAAAAAGTAGTAGAATTGTAGGCCATAAAATTTTACTAAGAGGGGGTAATTAAGTCATTTAAGCGACATAAAATTTTTACTTGTCAAAAGTGATAGAAAGGATTCTGTTTCTGCGGGTTAGATATGAATATGAATTTAATATTTTAGAAATTATTATTATTATACTATCTTATTTATGTCAGCTGCACCTGCACGGGTAACTTACCGTAATCATAATATTCCCAAGTACGATTATAAATAAATAAATGAAAATTGTTAGTCCCAAACACCAAGGCAAGCTTATAACCAAAATTGCCTTTTCCTAACTCTAATAATTGAGATTAGGACTCAGCAAATAATTAAATTATAATTGAAATCGCATTAAAAATCGTACGAACTGCACTAATTAAAATTGTATTAATAGTTTCGACGTATATGACGATTTTACGTGGGTTGAATAACAAAATCGTATGCATAAAATCGAAACCGCACCATGTGTGTGTATGTGTGTATTATCTCTGGTAGATTCTAAAGTTACTTTTCACTTGAACATGCTCAGAGAAAACCTCAATCTTGTATTGTCATTTTTTTACCAATTGAAAAAAAATGGTTAGAAGTTATAGAGTCAAAAATTAAACATTTGGATTTTGGAATTTTGGATTTATTTGATGCGTTACTAGAGGGGCTTATAACTGAGGGGCCAGATTTGTTGGATCGAGCAGTTCATGCATTGGTTAATGTCTATGTTATAGTAGTTGTAATACCCCGAATTTTATGAAATAAAAGTATTCAATTTCTCTTATAATTACTATTCAGTAAATGATTAAATTGATAAAAATTTAAAGTTAAGGGTGATATATGAAATTTTTTTAAAATAAGCAAGTGGTTATAAAATATTCATTGCTGTCGGGGAATATTCGTTTCGTCGTGAAATATTCTTCCTGTCGGGAAATATTCATACGACGGCGCAGCCTTTTGTGGGTCCCATAACGGAAAGCGGTTGGATGAAAAAAACGACAAGTATAAGTTGTTTACAAATAACGACGTAGTTGTTACCGTTAATACTGTTGGAATACCCGGTGGTTAAAAAATAGTAATACACGTTGTTGCACAGTAGCACACGGTATTGCACCAATTATTAATTCTTACGTAAGAAGGCACTACTCAATAATTGTTACAGTAATTACTGTTCAATATTTTATTTTTGATTCAATAATTGCTGCGTTCATATTTTATATTATTTTTGTTTTAATAATTATCACTGCACAGTATTTTCCATTATCAAATCAATAATTCATATTATTTGAATAATATTATTAGATAGCATTATTAGCAATGTCTAGAAAGTTCCGTCTAATGAGAGGTTTGGTCACCTAATTGCGCGCCAGTAAGGAAAAATTCTTATTGGAAAGCCACCTCTTTCCTGGGAACGGCCTGGTTGCCAGTACTGTGATTCTGTAATATTATTTGTGAATAATTAATTATTGATTTATATGATGAGAAAAATATTGATTTTATGTGTTTATAGATGGAGAAAATTTTTAAAGTGACAATTGTTAAAAAATTGATATTTTATCTTTCCTGATAAAATAATATTTTATTATATTATATAATAATGATGATATTTTTTTTACAATGAATGTGGGATATATGAGTATATATGAGGAGGAAGAGTATTTTTGTTGCAAAAGTTGTTTAAAACATGTTAAACATGTCTGTGGGCCCATTTCTTGATTGAAATTTGATTATAGCATGTAAAATCGTCCGTATATGGATTTCGGTCAATTTTTATTTGGAATTTTGAAAAACTTTCTTCTGCAAAGTTGTAGAGAATTGAATTTTCTATAATAACACGCGAGATTCGAATTTTCTGATAAAAGGGCTATTTATTATGAATTATTAAAGTCCTGAAGTTCAGAAATAATTGATTTTTGAAAGTTTAAAATATTTTAATTATGAAAAACGTTTTTTTATTTAGGTGAGGTGTGGTGGCTGATTTGAATCAGATTAGGTGTGTGTGAGAATTTAATAAATATATATTATTAATTTATTAAATTTTCTGCTTTGGTATTCTAAGCATTTTCCTATAAATAGGGTGCTTAGGTTAGAATTGAAAATCACACCAGAAACTGAAGTTTTCTCTCTATTTCTCTCTCTATATTATCGAGTGTATTCTTGTGAGTATTTTGATATCTTGAGTGTTGCTATACGGTGCAAGTTCGTTCAGCTTTATTCCAGTCAGAAGTACTGCTCGTTTGAGGTAAGAGATAGTAAGGGATTTTAAGGGATGTTATTTTCTTCGTAAGTGATATTATTTCTTCAATATCATTATGTTGAAATATTGGTTTGAAATTTTTATCAAATTTAGAACTTTTTCATGTCGGGATTACTATTTATGAGTTACTATTCACGATTTACTATTCACGAGTTACTATTCATGAGTTACTATTCACGAGTTACTATTCATGAATTACTATTCATAAGTTACTATTTACGGGTATTATTCACTACAAAATTAGTTTCTTTTTCTAACCAAATTATAGTTGATTTATGAATATTACTCTGGAGATTAAAACTATGTATTGATTATATTGATTTTATTATCATATATAACATTTTTATAACCCTGATGTTGAAATTCTCTTTCATTGGAGTGTAAAGATGGGTAGATTATTGGTATGATCATGACTAAGATTCGCTTTGGCCAGTAGTGAAAAGTTGAATTGTGACTGGTATGATCATGACCATTGAATTTATAATTGAATATCTTTAACTTAAGTGCAAAGGTGAATTGATCAACATGGTTATAATAATTATTTATATAAATTCTGAAATGATTATATATTTCTTTGAGATATGAATATCTTTGGCCCATAGTACAATATGACTCACCATTGGGAAAAATATGATAGTAATCTTCTCATTTTTATTTGGGGTCTATTGGGTCAACCAAGGATAATTCTGTAGCCATATGATATCTATCATAATCTAGACGCATGGCCTCCCATGTACGAAGGTTTACTTGAGCACTTCCGAAAGATTCTAATTTCTAAAACAGTTTTTGACTGTACATTTATGCAAGGTGTCATGGTGACGTGCTATCCAAGTTGGTGTCCAGAGTCACAGTTGGTATATTTTAGTATCAAAACTCACAACATATGTGTTGTTGTATTTTGCACGACAATTGTTGTAATAAAGTTGTAGTTGTTTTCTGTACCATGTATTTGGCGACTCAGAATGGGTTGGATGGAATTGACCTATTTTAGGGTTGTCACAGTAATGATAGTCTAATAGATTATTTTTTAAATTAAGTACAGTTAGGATTATATTCTATAAGTCCTCCCTGCAATATATAAGATAAAATTTTATTTTATCTCCAGTATATACTTTTAATTTTTGGAGAACTATAAATCTTCTTGTTTGTTATCGAATATATGGTCTTCGTTGTTTTATATGGCGTATGTTTTAGTTTTAAAGCATCATTCCTTTATTATAAACTAAAATTATATTATGTGTCTCACTGTTCTATGATTTGATGGTGAATGACATTTTTGACAGAAGGAGCTTTGTTTCTATGCTTGATATAATTTTCATTGCCGACTCTGTCACTAAGTTAATTGCTCGATGTGAGCTCTGTGTTAAATTCTATTGAAGGCTTAGACCTTTTTGTTGTTTCAATTAGTTTTGGAACCGAAACCACACCAATTAAAAACGCATCGCACCGATCACAAATGGTTTTGTACGCGGTTTTAAATTTGTTAAACTGCACCTAATCAGTTTCGGGTGCGGTTTGGTCAAACCACACCATGCTCACCCCTAGTTGGTGCAGTGATTCAAGGTCGTTTTGGGATGAACTGTAAATTTGGACATCTTAAACTCGACTCTCACTAGCAACAATTTATCATGGTCAAAAATGGTTCATGTGAACACAGAGACTCGGGTTCGTGAAAATTAGTTCGATTTCGGTTGGAAAACTCCCGACTATAAAAAAAAATTTCCCTTTCTAGTCTTGTTAAAGAAATTTTTTTCTTTCTTTTTTTGTTGCAAAAGGCAAAATATTTTTATTACTAGGAATAAATCTCTACATCTAAGAGACTTAGATGAGGATAAAATATACTTCATTCGTTCTAAAATTAAAGATATAATTTAATTTTTGAGGTTAAACGATAACATATTAAATTTTAAATTGATGTGAATTTATTTTAATTTTAGTTGATGCAATTTTTATAAGTGATATAACAAAAATTATTAACCACAAAAGTTATTTTATTTTAAACTTTTATGAGCTATACTAATTTTGAAGTTTAATATATTGTCATTTTACCTCAAAAATCAAATTGCATCTCTAATTTTAGAACAAAAGTAATATTAACATAGTCTACAACTTACTCCTCTGTCCCCAAAATAATGAACAAAGTATAATCTGAACGCATATTAAGAATAGTAAAAATAGAGGAAAAAAGAAAAAAAATTATTCTCAAAGACTATTTAAAGTGATGAATGCTTTTATTTTTTATATTAATGGACCCCACTAAATAAATAAATTATACTTTCTTTTTTATAGTTATGGACCCCACACGATTTATTTTCTCGACATCATAATACATCTTCTTATTTTATAAACTTTGTGTTTATATGTCTAAAGTTTCCCATATGAAAGTGATTAATATGAAGTTTATTTTGGAGTAAGTTGGTCAATTGACCAATAAAATACTGACATGCAGACGAGGTTGTATGTGTGTCAGTATTCTATTGACCAATTGACTAACTTACCAAAAAATTAATTTCATGCTAACCGGATTCTTCCCATATGTATATCCTGATTTACAATTTATCTTATGTAATCACTCGTATTTTCTCTCTAAGTTAGTGCTTAATGAGGTCTTCTTTATCTAAGAAATCTCGTCAAGGATTATATTTTAGGTTGTAAAATACGTTGGAAAAAAATTAAGGTGTTTGATAAAAATTAAATGGATCTGAATTTGAATGAACATAATCTGAATTTGAACCTTTTTGATAATTGACATGTCTAAAATATATGAATAAAAGATTTTTATTATTTTACCCATCTGAAAAAATTCAAAATTATTATAAATTTATTTAATATTACTTAATATAATAGTTAATATTGTAAAAATAATAATTCAGCCGTCATTCACTTTCAGTCTATTCAACAAAAAAATGGGACTTAATGGTTGTTTATTTAGAACTAAATACATCTGAATGGTTGAATAATTAAATCGGTCAGCCATTAAGTGCGTTTATTTTGGAAAAAAAATCGTCTGAATGGCTAAATCGGTCAGATAATTGAACTGAATGGCTAAGTTAATTTTTTTTGCTGAATGAGCAGTTGAATAAAGTAAAAAAATAAAAATAAAAAATATTAACTATTATATTAAATAATATTAAATAAATTTACAACAAATTTAAATTTTTTCAGAAGGGTAAAATAATTAAATTTTGTCATTCAAATATTTCAGATATGTTAATTATCAAACAACTTTTTTTATTCAGATTTAACTCATTCAAATTCATTTAGTTTTTATCAGACACCCCTTAGCCATTCAGACGAATTTTTTTCTAGAAACAAACACATTGAATAGCTGAATCGGTCAATCATTCAGTGCTAATCAAACAACCCCTAAGTCTTGATCGAGGGAATGTATTTTTTTCTTCAATTCTATATTTTTATTTGATGGAATGTGGATGAGAATGAGATACTCTGTAATGTTAGTTATGCCTCTATTTTGAATTTTATGTGATTTTTATAATCTCAAAATTATTAATTCTAGAATTATAATTGATTATTAAGTCATTTTATAATTCATAGACTAATAGTCTTAAGTTTAAATTTAAAAACAAATAAAATATTTGAGATTAATAATCTTATTCCAAATATAATTCTTGCAAACTAACATAACCTAAAGTAATGAAATATTGTACTAACTCTGTTTTAAATTATAAGATAATTATTGACTTCTGAGAGTCAAATTCAAAATTAAGATTATTCATTAAAAATTATGAAAACAATAGATCTTACAATGAGCGGTATTTGTTAGATAATTCATAATATTCATAATTATATTGACTAAATATTAAAAAAATTCATGTCAAGTTTTAAGTTAAAAATGTTGTATTTAAGATAATGTTTTTTATTCTTTTATTTTACTTTTTTTTTAAAAAGGAAAAGAAACTCTTTTTTCTAACTAGTAAAGGGCATTATAGTTAATTTTTTGTTGTGTCGTGACAAAAAATAGAATATTGGACAAAAGAGAGGATTATTATTGCATTAGACAAATAAAAGTTGAGGAATAGAGATTAAGTAAGGAGTCACGTGAGCACGTGCGACGGCAGTGAGTCGGTGCATCGGTTCTCATAAAGAAAAGGGTGCGCACGAATTGCGGAGCGATGTGTCCCTACCTACGACATCCTCTTGTTCCTGTCACACGCGCCACCGCATGCACGAGACGGAATCCAACTCAATTCTAATGGACAACCAAAATAGGCACCCAAGATTCTCAAATCGGATCGGTCATTCAACCGAAAAAGATATCATGTGAATGAGTTATTAATCAAACAAGTGGTCGAATCATTATTAATTCAATAACGTCTTTAATATATAAAAATATATATTATAAGTAATTAATTTTTTTTTTAAAATATCTTATTTTTTATGAATTAAAACATAATAAATTTGAGTTCTTATATTCTTAAAAGTAATTAATTTTAACATTAAAATATTTTGTACAAGAAATGAGTGACTAGTACGACCGGTGGATCAACCGAGTTTTGATTAAAAAAATTTGTTCAGATCGGATTGAAATGCCAACCGATTTTGATATTTACTGGCCCGATCTCATTTTTAAAATCAGATTAGGCAGTTTGATTGAGGGTGCGCGTGGGGCTTGCAATAGTACGCAATTTGTAAAGACTAAACTGTGTGCGTCAGTCTAATTCTAATTCTGATTCTACAACGGAGTATTTATTTATATATATCTCTCCGCTTTGACCGCCCTAGGCCTTGCTTACTTGCCCCACGACCGTATCTTTTGTGGGACACATTCAAGTAATATCCTTAGACCTATACCTTACCAGCCTACCTTAAGCCGTGACATTGGCAGCTATGAGGCAGGAGGACCGTGCCCTTTTATCTTTTACCATTATCTCCGGCACAAACTTTACGCGTGTAAAGTTTGAAAGGTCAAAAGAGAAATTACAAAAGTTTAGGCTACGTATTTACATCTTATTTAGATTTAAATATGAATTAGTATCCTAAATTATATTTCTATGTCATATTTTATTTCGTTGATCCATTTTTCAATTTTATTAATTAAATGATTGAACTATTAATTTTTTTTTAATTTTATTCAATTGGGTCTGTCACGTCAGAAATTGCTGACGTGGCCTACTAACTAGGCTGATAACTGTCTACATATAATACATTTTTATATTAATTAAATGTCCAAGAATAAAAAAGTCAAATCTCATTTAAAAGGTCACCCTAAATCCATTTATGCTTCTTCTAAACCCAAATCTATCACCAAAAATCCTCAACCCAAATCTATCACCAAAAATTGGTTCCAAACAAAAAAAATCCTGAATAAGTTTACACTTTCCCTCTCTCTATCCTAAATAAATCTCATTTTGGCATATGAGAGTTTACACTTTCTCTCTCTCTATTTTTTGTCTTTATCTCCATCAATCTTTGTAGAAAATTTGCTTCTTTGGGTTTTTTTGTCTTTATCTATAGTTTGTTTTTTCTTTTCAAAATCAGGGGTGTTCAGAAAATTAATTGGCTGAGTTGTGATATTGAGATGGAGAGGGATTTCATGGGTTTAAATTCAAAAGATTCTGTGATTTGTTTAGGAAATCACAGAAAAAACCGGAGAAGAAACCGCCGGAGAAGAAGTCGCCGGTGTTGTCTCCTTCCTCCCTGTCGACGCTGTTTTTTCTCTCCTCCACCACCCCAACCCTTCTCTCTCAGCCCAAATTGTTATCATTGCACTGGAATGGGCTTCTGGCCCGAGTTGAAGTTAAGGCCCGAGATGACTCTTCTTCTACTCAAAAACAGACTCCACCCGGTTCCAGCAAGCAGTTGCATGTTTTAGTTTGATTCTTTATTTAATTAATTACTAGTAATTCATTGCAAGAATTGATTTTTACTTTTAATGGTAGCTGTTGAAATTGTATTAATTTCATATGATTGTAAGGCCCGAGATGGACTAGTGTGATGGAGGAAGATGAAATGGTTTGCTAGATATGATCAGTTTGGATTTTATTTTTGTTTAAATTTAATTTAATTAATATAAAATGTTATATTACTCTTTTGCCCTTTAAAGTCAATAAAATAATTTAAAGATTAGCCTTGTTTTTAAATGTAAGCACTGTATTACTACGTGGTCACGTGGCAGGCTCAATTGAATGAAATTGAAAAAAATTAATAGTGCAATCATCTAATTGACAAAATTGAAATGTGGATCACCGAAGTGGAATATAACCTAAGATGTAGGGTATTAATTCATATTTAAGCCTCTTATTTATAATATAGATATAGATTAAGTATTGATGCAGATATGATTTGTATGTAATAAATTATGAAAATCGTTATTTTCACATTATTTTTTAATATTTTTATATATGGGGTTAACATATTAGTTGATAAATCGAATTTTTATTAGTTAATATATAGATTTTACTTGTAAAAATATCAAAAAGTGATATGAAAATATCAATTTCCTAAATTGTTTATATTATAAAATGAGGGATGTTTTAGTGTTAGTTTTAGTACAAGTTTGGGAGGGTATATTCAATAAAGATTTTTTGTAAGTGACCTAATTTTGTAGAGTTTATCAATTTTAATGACTTTTAAAGATTTTTTAAGACTCCATGAAATAATTTACAAATTTTTATAGATTTTTTACCAAGATTTTGGTAAATCTTTGTATACTTCTAATATATCTTGCAGATTATTTAATTGTTAAAAAGTCAACAACGATCTTATATTTTAAATAAAATGAGTACAATATTAAATAATATTAAAATATTTTGACCATGTCACAATCTAATTTGAAATAAATAGCATTGTTGAAGTTGAATTATTAGATCATACCAAGTCTATTCCAAGAAAATGTCATATTTCATAATTTTTATATTTCGTAAAAAAAATCATTTTCTATTAACAATAATATAAAATAGCAATCTCGATTTTAAAATTGTTCATTGTCGTTTTCTTATCAAGTCATTATTACTAAACTAACAATTTATAATTTTCAACAAATAAAAAAATTAACAAATTTATTTTTTTTAAAAAATAAAAATAAAATAAAATACTTCCTTAATACTTACAAATATAATAAATGAGTTTTTTTTTTACGAGAGAGAAGAAATATAAAACGATATTAAAATATTTGTTATCTCTATTTATACCATTGACACTATTTGGAACTCTTTAACTAGTCCATTTGTTTGATCACCTCTATCTCTTTATATTTATATTTATCTTTTGTTCATCTTATTTCTTTCATAAATATTTGAAAGTCTTTGAAAATATTTAGAGATGGGGTCAGACTTTGAATATGATTGTTTCAAACTCTACCATTTGATAAAAATTTAAATAACATACATTTCTCACAATAAAATTCAATTTCCAATCTTACATAGTATGAGATAATAAAGAATACTATTTTTGGAGTGGTGGGAGGAAAAAACTAAGAAATGTGAAAAAAATTGAAACAATGGGAAAAATTAGGGATAAATATTTAGTTGAATAGATAAAAAAATCTTTATTTCATGATGTTGCACACCTTAAATGGTGTTTGATTGCATCTTAATGAATCTTAACAGTCTACCTCTTAATGCTTCTTAAAAGTGTATATATTTGTATTAAGAAGTTCTCTTAATAGTGAAGATATAAATACGAGTCTAAACTATTTAGAGGACCTCTTAATATAAAAATATAAACTGTTGAAGATGCATTAATAGGTGGACTGTTAAGATGCTTTAATTATGAGATAATAGAAATAGATAAACATAGGGAAATAATAGGGAAAGTGGATAGTTATTTACTTACTCTCATTTAATTTGTTTGTGAATGTATTCATTCATCCTTGATATTGTAATTATGATGACATATTTAATTATGAGATTATATTGTATTTTCCAAAAATTAATTATGAGATTAGATTTTACTTCTTAACAAGTGGGGCTTAAAAAATAAACAATAACTGATAAAAATTACTCCCTAGTTTTATACCCCTTGCCTAAAATTAGAAATATAACTAAAAATTAAGTAGTTTTATAGACACAAATTATATAAAATTAATTGTGCACAGATACTGAGAAAAAATTATTATGTGAGTTCTCTCATTTAAAGTATTAATAGAATTTATTTTTATTATACAATACATGAAGTACAATATTTTTAACTACTATATGTACATAATTTCCTTTTAGTCTATTTTTAAATTAAATATACAAATTTATCTTAGAATTGGAAAATGACATGATGTTTTTATAATAATTTATTCTCTTTTTTACAGTCATATCTAACATCATACAACCATTTTAAAATATTTTAGTAACTAATATTGTGCTAACTAATATTGTGTTGATATTTAGATGGAGGCCGAAACATATACTGGCCCAATGAGTAGCCCAATAGATCTTAACACAAAAACCCGTATGCCCATATTTACTCGTACTCATATATATTTACTCTACACTTTTAATGTCTTTTTTCTAATATTCAAATTGCTTACGGTCTATGGGCTTTCTAAGATTTCCCTCGAGGTAGACGTCTTGGGTAGAAAATTTGACCAGGTTGTTGATGTTACGGAGCCCAGCTCATAATCCAGGAACAATTAAAGCCCATAAGTCCAACATGTAGCTAAATGTGTAGATATGGAATACTATTACTCCATTCCATCCGTTCCTTAATATATGTCGTTTTAGAGTTGTGCACAAGTATTAAAAAAATAATTATAAAATATTAAATATACTATCAATTGTCTATATTGTCCTTGTATTAAAAAAAGAGTGTTATTTATTTGGCAAAAAATAGTGAGAGAACCAAAGTTATATATTTATTAATTGGGGTAATATTGGAAACTAAGCAATTAATACTTACTTGAAATTTTCAAACGACTTATATTTGGGAACAAAAATATTTATCTAAAATGACTTATATTAAGGAACGGATGGAGTATGTTACTAGTAATACATCCATGAATGCACGGCTTAACCAAAAATTTCTTTTTCCTTGTGCCTTCTGCTTTCTTTATTTGAACAATCTGAAAATTAGGATGAATCTGAATCGTCCATGTGCTTTTCCGTTCAAATCAATTATAATGAATTTGAGCGGTACTTGTAATTTCCCGCTCAAATTTAAATTAGGTTATATCTTATTATTATAGATTTGGAACAAAATAAATAAAATATATAAATATAAAAAGGATCAATAAAACACTACAATATTGCAAAGTTAAGCATCTGTCGGGACTAATTATTTTCACCATCTCTAAGTTTTATTTAACTGCTCCCCTCTATTGCCTTTTAATTAAGTTAATTTTGTAAAAATTATAAACATCTTTTTGTACATAGGAGAGAGAATGTATTCAATTGTATAAAATAACGTAGAAATAAATATTATAATATGAATATAATTTTTTAACACTACTTTTTATAAATTCAATAAAAAGGTATAAGAAAAATAAATTAATATTTAATCTAAGAATAATACAAAAAACGAAGTGATTAATATTTTTTAAAATTTATAAAATACAAACAAAAATAAATAAATTTTGGTCTCTAAAAATAAAGTTGCGTGTAATTTAATTTCCTTGTCCACGATTTTACAGTTTCGTCCAGATCCACTGAGCCCGATCCAAGACAAATTAATTGTACCGAAATGATTGTCTTACAGGAAAGATCAAAGAAGAGAAAAGAAAACCAAAAACAATACTAATTACCAGAAAGAGAATCCACATTTATTTCTTCTTCTTCTTCTTGATCTCTTCAAGCCTGTAAGCGAAGCTCAGCGACGAGGCACTGAGAGAGAAAGTTGACAGAGAAAGCGGGACAGAGATCTATGGCTTTATGACACTCCACTGACAGGTAATCTTTGTCTTCACTGCAAAATTAAAATTAAAATAAATTTCAATCCTATCAATTTCTCTTTGAAATGTTAGTTTCAAATCCTAAATTTTGTAAGCCCTAGTTTTACGGAAGGAACCCTGCATTTGAAGGCACTGTTGGTTGTTGCTTGGCTTTCATTTTGTTGAAAATTAGTTTCGTTGAATAAACGCCCCAATTGGTAGTGTGTCGTTTTAGTATTGTCTTCCACTTTACCTAACCACTCTTGTTGTTAAATTGGAATTTTGCTGCAACCCATTGTTTCCTTTTTTAAGCCCATTGAGCTTCCCACATTGGCCTTCAATGTTTGAATTAGATTCTGTAATTATTTTCAGATCTCAAATTGTGTTTGATTTGTGTTTTATGTGGAGTGATTGATTTTGTGTTTTAATGTTGTTCAGATTTTTCTTTATGAAGCCAAGACTGAATTTTGTACGAGCGCTTTATTTTTCTGAAAATGCTAATTTGGCAATGGGAAGCGGAAGTGGTGGTTAGAAGACTGGAGATTTAGTGATTGTAGTTTATTTTTTCCATCTGCCTCACAAAAAGTGGGAGGACAAGGATAATTCGTAAATGGAGATGGCTGATGCAGCAGCTCTTGTGGAGGCCACTGGGTCTAGATTCAGTGACTTAGAGCTCATCGGAAGAGGGTCATTCGGTGATGTCTACAAGGGGTTAGTATGGGAAATTTTACTTCTACTTATATCTTCATATAGGTGTACGTGTATATTATACTCTTTTGTTACATTGTATTCACCGTCACATTGTTCTTTAAGGATTCCAAGATGTGAGCATTGCCGTTATTATTAGTTTATCTCTGCCAATTCATTGGGTATTTGAAGTTTATAAAGCCTTAGCACATTTAGATGTAAAGGGAACTTTTAAAATATTCCTCTGCCACCCTCTTGTATGAGTTCATTACACATGACATAATATGCTCACCAAAGAGAGATGGTAGATGACATTTAATTTATTGCTAAGAACCATTGATTGTATGTTTGAGCATTATCATAGCCATTTCATAATTTTTGAGGGTTAAACTGCTGAGTATTTGTTTGGAGTTTCAATACTCCTAGTGCTTATAATGCTTAATGTCAATAAGCACACTGCATTGCCAAGTTGGGTTGTAAAATGGTCTGTGAAGATGTACTATGATAACAACAAGCTTTTAATTTAAGATTACCTTACTTTGATGGTCATGGTGTATTTAGATTACTGGTACTTACAATAAGCATTTCGATATTATGCTATAATCCTGGCGGTGTTCGCCGTATGAGTCCAGGTGAGTCCACTTGAGTATGGAACTTAGGTTAAAGAACTTCGACCTTATGCTTTCCATCAGTTTCACAGCTCTTGCATATTGGTCGACATTCCTTACATATTATGTTGTTCTACTATTTCATAGTGACATTGACCGCTCTTATAGATCCTTTGTTTTCTTGGACCTGGCAGCTGAAGCGTATTGCTACTATACGAATGTCAGGAATTTCATTCTAGAAAATTACAAGTTATTTATGGGAAAAGACTAAAAATATTTATGGTAAAAAAAATAGAGACAGCATAACAAAGTACTGATTTTGGAGGTTGGGGCCTGAGGGAGAGGGAGGGGGATGCAGAGGCTCTTATCTTATTTCATTTGGAATATAAAGTAATAGGAATGATTAAATGATGTAAATCTGCTACTTTATGCTTGAACATGTCGAAGGATGAAACAATCGTTGTAAATGGGCAAACAAATGATCTCCTTAATTTGACGTTAGCATACTAACCTTTTTTTGGTCATCCTATGAGTGGGAAAGTTGGGGTACTTATCAAACAAATAAAGGATTATGGGAAAAGTAGGATAAAAGCATCTGGATAGGTTGCGTTCATAATTAAAAAGATTCCATAACAATACTGTTTCATCTGTTTTGAGATAAGAGGACCTTTTAAGGCCACGTGCATGTTTTGAGGGTTAGCTATTTCTGATTTGCACAGGGATTGGTGGGCTGTTCAATTTTAGACTTTTTGTTTTTCATTTCGTGAGATGTTATGATTTGGAAGATGTCTAGTCTTCCTTACCTTTTGTGCTTCTTCTTTTTAATAAATATCTTCTTATAGTTGAAAAAAGAAGGCATGCATATTTTGAGCAATATCTATAAAATGTTCATTGAAAGTGTTTGTCTAGAGCCTATTAAAACATAAGATGTGAATAGCTTTTTTGGAGGGCATCTACGGACTTCTGTCTAGTTGCTACCTCCCATGAACCAGCACCATCTTCTTGTTGAGTAGCACTTGATCCTAATGCTAATGTGTAGCAATGAAAATAGGAAGGATGCACCCCTTTTCTAATTTTCTACCCCACCCAATCTATGTTGTTTGCAATCCCTACTTTTGCCCCAACCAAGGACAGGGATGATACTATCCCTGACCATTATTTGTATATAACCTGCTTCACCTGCTTATCATAACCATTGATTTGTTAGGGTATTGAATTGGCAGTTTGAAAATAGGATTATAATTAATCATAAAATGGGTCAGAGAGCAAAGCTGTTGATCTTCCAGGATATTTGAATTCGACAGTATATTCTACCAGTCTTACAAGCAAAAAATGAACTCAAGTATGGGTGATCATTGAACAATCAATGGAGCAATTAACATTCTATGTACAGACAAATAAGCATCAGCATGGTAGAAATAATAATATGATAATTGCATCTCCTTTCCCAGCTCCCATTATCTTTTGATAACTGATACTTGATAAGCTAGCATCTGAATAAAATAAATACTGTTAGGAGTTTATTGACATAATAGTTAGAATGCATG
This sequence comes from Panax japonicus, assembly GCA_020205505.1. Lineage (NCBI taxonomy): Eukaryota > Viridiplantae > Streptophyta > Magnoliopsida > Apiales > Araliaceae > Panax > Panax japonicus. Next base: position 89,155,438 of record CM035091.1, read on the forward strand.
AAAGGAATTCAACAAGCAGAACAGGTCTTGAATGCTTTAATGTCTATGTGACACTGGATTGGGATAAACCGAGCTTGTCATGAAGCAGAGCCTTTTGGAGCAGATTTTATTACGAATTAGAGGGACGAGGACAACCAACTGTTCTAGTGAATAGTGTGTAATTCTAATGAAAAAACTTCTCTAGCAAAATGGCTTAACTTTGGTGAAAGTGCATCAAAGATTGTGTTGAAAAGTGTCATGCTCATTTTTTAGATAATAGAATAAACTTTATTATAATAAAGGGAGCAACAATAGAGGAGGATGAAAAATCCTCCAAAATAGAGAAAGTAAAGCACAAAGCCCTTAAAGCAGGGCAGTCGTCTCACCAATCCATATGTAAATCTGAACTTAGCATTCTTCTAAGAACTCCCCGCTGCAACTGACAAACATATTTAATTGAATCGTGTCTTATTCATCAATCAACACTAATTTGATGAGCTGTCAAAACTGGAATGGACTGAAATAGTGAATATGATATGATAACTTAGAATTTCATAGAGGCTATGACCACAAAACACAAAGACAATAGAATCTATTTAGCCATCCCTAAATATTGGAAATTACGATAAAGTTTTGTTGAGTTGAGAAGGTTTGCTTTTAGATTGTATGCCGACGGGCCTTGTCAAGAGCTTCTTTTATACATTTTGTACATTTTGGGCAAATCTACCTTAATGTATTCACTTGGGCAGAAATTATACCTCTTAAATTTGATCTCCAATTCAGCTTTACCTGAAATTATTGAAAATATTTTAGCCGTCCTCTCAAAATGGGTTATTTAGAGAAGCAAGAAATTTGAATATGTTGATTTTTAAAATTGACAAGTGTCTCGTGCTTTGTTGGCATAGCCAAACATGAAACTCGGAACAAAGTATTGTTGAGTTGAGCAGGTTTGCTTTTACAATTGACAAGTGTCTCGTGCTTTGTTGTCATAGCCTAACATGAAACTCAGAACAAAGTATTGTTGAGTTGAGCAGGTTTGCTTTTAACTTTTATGCCCACTGTCATTTGCAAGAGCTTCTTTTATCGACTTTTCTGATATTTTAGGTAAACATGGCTTACTGTATTCACTTTTGTTGAAATTATACTTCTAAAATTTATTCTCTGTGTACTTGGAACTTTAGAAACTTTCCTAACTGTCCATTCAAAATGGTTAATTTAGATAAGTTATAAATTTATAGGAAAATGGACTTAACTTTGGGCACTTGGTTTAGCTTAGTCTTTTTTCTAGATGTGTTGTTATGAAAAATGTGTAATGCTTGTCTTGTCCAAGAAAGGATATATTCTAAGAAGCAACGATTCTTCCCAAGATTGGAAATCCCGAATCCAGATTCAGAAAATATTTTTAATTCTTCATGATTCTTTTTGGGGATTTGTCTTCAGATTTTTGTAAATGATAAAAATTGAATACATTAATAATACTATATACTCTACTAATTAATATAATGTTTTATACACTAATACTATCTAGGAAATTAGTATATATTTCTTAAATTCCTTGATGGTATTAACATAAAATTTTATATTTTTCAGGAATGTTTTACATTATATGATGAAGTAGTCCCTTCCACTCACATTATTTGCAACTCTTTTAGATGATGCGGCACATGTTTTAAGAATTTCCAAAATTATATTTAGTATTTATACTTTTTACAGATGTGTATATACACGTGTTTTAATAGATTCAAGTGTTATATATTTAATTGTAATAGAAATATTTAAAACTGTAATATTTAAAATAGTATATAAATAAATTGGTTTAAGTATGTGCAATTATTACTTGCTGAGCTTGAATCCCCATTTTTTGAGATTTGTCGAATTGCCAAACGCCTGTATGGCGAACCGCGTACCTGAAATTCTTGCTTCTTAAGATATATTTACCGCCAAGATGCTCTCTATTTTCTTTTGTTTTCCTTTATCCAAGATATGTATCTAGTTGCATAATTTCATGAGCCGTGCTATATATGCCGAATTTCTATTCAACCAACAAAACACAGATGTCACTAGTAAATAACCGTCAACTTTGGGTGCTTTTATTATCTGTATCTAGTCGGCTATATACTGATTTGGCATATGAATTATTTTCGTATTTTCAATGATTGTAATATTTCCTACGTTCTTCCTCCACCCCTCCAAAAAAACAAAAACAATACAGTTTCATCTTCTTTAACAATATTTGTGCTTAATTATTACATTAAGCTTTTAAAAAAATATGCATATGAAATTAACTCTCTGCACCAGTAATAGTTAAATAATATGTTATTACTTGTATTACTTTCTTTTAAGTTATTATATTACTAATTTAATTCTTAAATGCTATAAAAGTTAGTTGAAGTTTAGAAGTTAGTATCTCCAAGTTTGAGATAGCTACTCGAATTCTATGAGAACAAAAGAGAAACAAATTGCTTTCATGGACTTTATTATCATCTGTGATTCCTTTGCTCTGATGTTCCTCACCTTCCTTCTTTAACTGTTTCCTCTTTCAAGATTTGAAAATAAGTTAGCTTTCGCGGTTTTGAAATCTCTTTATAATAGTTCTAAACGATAGTGTTGTTGAAGGCATGAGCCTAGGCATGAGGCCCATGCCACCCCACGTTGGGCGCCTCGCCTCTCATGAGGCGAGACTCCTTCAATAAGGCACACTCGAGGCGCACGAGGAGCGGGCCTCATCGAAGTTGTGAATTTTTCCCCCAAGCAATCTTTACCATTAATTTCAACCTCCTCCTCCAGGTAAGTCTCTCCCTTCTCATTATCTCTTATCCTTTTTTTTAATTCTCCTCTTACCCAAAAAAAAGAGGCTATTTTGCAAAATACTAAAGGGTTACGATGGCCATTTCCCCCCCAGAAATTTTGGGTACACTACTATTCAGGTGTTTACTAACTTATTAAATAACTAAATATGTGTATATAACTTATAAGTATTTTTTTAATAGTTAAATATACATTTTTATTGTTGTTTAGTGTTTACTACTTAAATATATACATGTAAGATTGTAAGTATTTAACTATGTATTTATGTAAAATATAATTATGATATCTATGCTACATAGGTATGGTTGTTGAAGAAATTTTTTGAACATGCTTAGAAGTTTGTAAAACTATTTAATGTTTGATAAATTTGATACATAAATGATTAAATGTTTGTATATATATATATATATATATTTAAAATATGTACCTGTAACTTCGATGAGGGGTGCACCTCGTGCCTAGTTGGGAGACCTTTGTTCCTTGGTGTACCTCACGCCTTAAATAACAATGATTATAGGTCAACCTATACACAGAAGTTAGATGTGCAGTTGATGTTAATCCCTATTTAGTATAGCGTTCTTGTGCCACTGCCTATTCACATTTATCTTTTTAATGCATATTGAGGTTAGGGTATATCTGCTAGCCAGTAGGTATATAGAATAGTCCATTAAATATAATGCACTTGATATGGAAAAATAATTACATGAATTATATTGTAATTCAAAATAGAAACTCTTTTTTGGTTTTCCTTTTCTTCTTTTTGGAAGGAAGAGATTTTTTTGGTGGGTGGGTTGGTGTGCCATGGGGTGGGGGTGCCTGGTGTACATAACTACTGACAGAAGTGGAGATGATACTAGTAGATCCAAGAAAGAAGTCAGCTCTAATGTCTTGATAAAAGTAGAGTTAATACTAGCACGTTAAGTCATGGATTATTGGAAAATCCAATAATATGGCTGCTCACTTTTTATTTGTCGGAACATACTTGCAAGTTTGGCATATGTAAACCAAATTACTTTTTACACATGAACAACCCACTTTCGGATGAAATGGGTGCGGTTATTCAGATTGCGGAGCTTGACTTGTACAATATTTACATATCCTAGTCACAAACTTCCGTTTTTTGTTACTTGCATTATTAGTTGCTCTATGATATTTGGTGTATTACCATCATATAAAGGTCTGTTGCACACTAAGGTAGCTACCGTTCTTTCTGGATTTGCAGGTTTGACAGAGAGCTTAATAAAGAGGTCGCTATTAAAGTTATTGATCTGGAAGAATCGTGAGTTAAAATCTCAAATATTTTTGTTCTTCATTATTAGCTTCTTCATGATATTAAATTGGTCTTACTCTGAACTAATCAATCTTATAATGAGAGTTCTTCCTCTACAGTTTTATGGAAAAAGTACTTGTTTCAAAACGTGCCCCTTTTTTTCCTTCTAAGTCTAGCATGTCTTTAATTGCATTAGTGTAATGTCACAGCTAGACCGGCATAAGTGCATGTAACAAGTTGATAAAAAAGCCATCCAAATTTTGAGGAATTTTATCACTCTTCATTGTGGTGGATACTTCCTTTCTTGCAGCTTTCACAAGATTCCTGTAGTTGCGATAAATTATTTGTGCAAATGAGTTCTTTTAAAGCATACAACATATTCTTTCATCTTTCCGATTGACACTTTAGTTTCATTGTTTAGTTTTTCTGAAACCCGATTTATAATTTATCTTCTACAGAGAGGATGAAATTGAAGACATTCAGAAGGTATATGCATTTTGTATACTTAAATATTGAATGTGCAACAATTTATGCATATGTATCTTATTTAAATAAATTTTTCTTTCAGGAAATTGCAGTTTTGTCACAATGTCGGTGTCCTTATATTACTGAGTACTATGGATCTTATCTGCAGCAAACTAAACTATGGATAATAATGGAATACATGGCTGGTGGCTCAGTTGCTGATTTAGTAGGTTTTTTTGTTGACTTCCCAAATGTTCAATTCATGATTTCTAACATTTTTAGGTTTTTATCAATATAAGAAGATAAGTACTCGTCTTCTCTCTCACATTTTCTATAAGTTCATCCATACAAAAAATTATAAAAATTATTGCAGCCAAATGTGCATAAATTGATAAGGTTATGAAAGAGCTCAATTAATTTATGACAGGGAGTTAAAACACGTTAACAAGATATGGCGATTTACCTTAATGTGCAGTTATAAATTGTGCTGGAGAGATTATATAATTAATATAAGAACAAAGTAAAGTTTGTCCCCCCCCCCCCCAAAAAAAAAAAAAAGAAAAAGAAAAAAGAATCTCAGCAAATCAATAAATCAATACGATTAAAGTAATAAGAATGGTTGAGTTGTTTTCTGTTAATTAATGATTTAATCAGTCTTCGGATCTCTTAAACAAGGACATATATATGGGAAAAGGGAGCGTGTGTCATAGACACAGATAAGCTTGTGTGTGTCCTATTATTTTAAGAGTTTTTATTAATGACAGTTTTGACATTTCACTTTTTTTATTAATGGTTGTTTTGACATTTTATTATTTTATTAACCAAAACTACGTCGTATTAAGTGCAGGACACAAGCTTGTGTGTGTTTGAGGCACATACTCCCTTTTCCCTATATATATATCAGTTTATATTGCTGGGTACAAACTCAATCCTACTAATATTGAACCTAGGAGTTGGGCAGTCCTCTACCGCCTCGACTTGGCTTGGCGCCTATGCTCCCTGCTTATGGGAAATCAGTCATGTTCCTCATCAATTTAATGAATGATTTGAAACTCTCCAATGCTCGAAATGAATTTGTTAAGCCATATAAGATTGTTGTAGTGGTATTTTTTCATGTAAAATTATGAATCTTTATATCTACTGTATGTTTTATACAGTATCTATGTAGTGTACTAATAAGTACTTTATATATCTAGTAAAAGATGAACATGAAAAATAATATTAATCACCAAGAAAAAACCTTTGGAAACATTATTTTGGATACTGATACAGATGGTGCTTCTGCAGATTCAACCAAATCACCCATTGGATGAAATGTCTATGGCTTGCATTTTACGTGACTTGCTCCATGCCATTGAATATCTCCACAATGAAGGGAAAATCCACAGAGATATTAAAGGTTCCATCCTCTGAATCTTATTCAATATCAGCTGTTCATTGGTACTGAGACACTAATTAGTCAATGTTAAAAGTTCAATATATCAAGGTTGAAATTTCCCGTATATGACAACACCCTCAATGGTATGTAGCTATGTAGGAGACCAGTTCGTGAAATTTAAGCCAGAGGTTTAGGATTGTCCAATGTACACACTTAAGTACTTAGGATCTACGGAACCTGCACTACATAATCTATTTTTATCAATAATACAGTTACACTAAGCAGCCTCTTCTTTAGGAAATTGTGAAAGACGACCTGCATTTGATATTTATTGTTAAATAAATCAATTACCCCAATCCCCCCTACTTGCAATATTAGTTGTCTCAAATCAACGGAGTTTCCACTTATTCTTCTTCCTCCCTTTTTTCTCTTACCTAAATAAGTATGTGTAATGACAACATCTGTTTGATGTTTTCGCAGCGGCAAACATTTTATTGACGGAGAACGGTGATGTTAAGGTACATTCTATATGCTCAAGAAAACAATGATTCTATGAATTTTTCTGCAGTGAGCATGGACATCATGGAATGAATGCACACATTGTGGATGTTGTTAAATCAGAAGTTCAGAGTGCTCAAATTATGTTATTGTCTTTATGATAGGTTGCAGACTTCGGTGTTTCTGCACAACTAACGAGGACAATTTCTAGAAGGAAGGTATTACTCGCCATGTCATAGGGTTGTTTATTATCAATTATGCATATCTTCAGACATTCTTCTTGCATTTTCTTTCAGTTGCCAAGATTTTGATAGTAAGGCCCTCAGTTTATGTTTTGTTGTTTTAGTCATATAGCAGGCCTTTTGCTTGGGAGTGATCTGTTTGCTCATACGCCCAGTTAGCGTTTTTATGTTTCACCATAAAAAGGACTGCTTTAAAAGGGCCAGGTGGAAGTTTTCTTTAGTTTATAAACCTTCATGGTAAAGTTCAAGATGAGATGTAGATCACTGCCATCTGTTTTCTGATTTCCTTTTCTTGTTGATCAATCATCAACCTTTAAACTATTTCTTTTGCCCAATTTTCAAATCTTGTGGCTGAATTACTCATCAGGTACTTGGATTCCATTCCATCCTATCTTCTTCCTATGCTTCTAATTGTCATCCATCTTTCCTTTCTTCTTTGATCATTTCCATCTTTTTTCCGTCATTCTTTCCCTGAATTTAATCTTTTGGCAGGTTGGTTGTTTTTTGAACTGTTTTCTGCCATAAACAACAGGTGTTGTCTATATAACAGTGCTCTTTTCTTTTGAAAATGAAGAACATAATATTTTTTGCAAAAAATCATCTTCTTTTCTCTTCCATTATTGGCTACATGTGATGTTATAGATCCATTTGCAAGAAGCTTGATGATTCTAGGAAGAAGGAACTTGTCCAGATTCAGTTTCAGGGCACATGTGATGTTAATTTATTTTTAGATGTCACTGGGTGCTTATTGCAAGTCATCTAAAGTCCTCAATAATTCTTGCCTGACCGCATTCTGTAGGCTTCTCCAATTCTTATATCACCAAGTGTGTCACCCGCTTTAGTGGTTCGCGAAAGTTTCTATAGAAGTTATATGGCTCAAGAGTTCACCCTTGTACATTATATGACTCAAATTCATGATGTGGAAATTTGCATTCAAGGTGTTAGAAGTTTGCACTGATGCAATTGATAATGGCAGACATTTGTAGGAACACCATTTTGGATGGCCCCAGAAGTTATTCAGAATTCCGAAGGATACAATGAGAAGGTTTGACTTAGAGACTTGCGCTTGTAGCCCTTTACATTTTTTATTCAAATTTTTTTGTCAGCATTGATGTCTACATAGTTTTCCAATGCTTCAATTTTGGGGAGTTGATCCTTTGAGCAATTTCCTTACGTGAGCCTTTGCTTTATGCAGGCAGATATTTGGTCTCTAGGGATAACTGCAATCGAGATGGCGAAAGGGGAACCTCCACTTGCTGATCTCCACCCGATGAGAGTTCTATTCATCATACCTCGAGAAAATCCTCCACAGGTTATTATTTATTTATATATATTTGATTTCTCTCGATTTTTATGAGGTACTACATTTTCCAGGTTTCCAGTGTTACTGTTAATTGCTCGATATAGGTACTTGACTAATATTTAGGTAACCATGCAGTGAAGCCAAAAGGAACAAAAGAAAAAATTCTAATGGACAGATGTATAATAAAATAATATTACCTCCGTCGGGAAAAAAGGTTTTTGATTTTTCGGTTCACATTTATTTTTTTCCGAGTATTAATGTTTGTATAGGACACGCTTGGACATTTAGTCATTAAAGTTTAATATTGAGATAACATTATTAAAAAATAATAATGTTTAAATGTGTCTTATGCAAACTTTAATATTCATAATAATAAGTTTAAAAATAGTAGGACCCTTTTTCTGGATGGAGGGAGTATTTTGGATATTTCTGTTAGCTGCATGGTCATGCACTCAGAAGAGTCCATATAACATAGGACAAGGGTATCTTCTAAGCTCTTTGAGGTCATATTAAAATTGGCTAATGTTCTTGTTAATAGGTTTTTGTTGACCAGTTTCCCTTTACCTTATGCTATGGTTTTGTTTATTAATTGTAGTAAGGTGATTGACATTGACCCTTTTTGACAGTTGGAAGAGCACTTTTCTCGTCCTATGAAAGAATTTGTTTCGTTGTGTTTAAAGAAGGTGCCTGCTGAGGTAGCTACTTATATGCTCGCATATGCCATTCATGCTCTTTTTTTCTTCGCTCTTTTCATGTAAACATTATGCGTGTTATGTGGAACTGAAATGTTATTAAAAAACACTCCCATTTGTTAGATATAAGATGAAATTTTATTTGAAGAGGGAGAGAGAGAGAGAGTTTGTACAAGAATACATAAACTTTACCCCTAAGAATCACAAGGTGGGAGGCATGATAAGTTACGCCCAGCATAAAGTGAGATGACAAATGGAATAAACCCAACTTTGAAATTGATAAAGCTAAAATTCAATAGGAAAATAAGCCATGTTTCTGCTGTGTAAGATTTGTTTGCATGAAGGTTGGAGTTCATGAGAGTTGGGGTAGTCTTTAGATGCTGAATGATAATGGTGAAATGTTACCAGTGCTTCTGCTGAACCATTAGCTTCACAATATGTGAGATAATGGAACAGTAACAGAAGAGGAGATGAAGATCTAAGAATGTATACAATCTTCCAAGGTGCATATATATTTTTTAGGAGCCTCATCTTTGAATCACATTCAATTGACGTAATAGACACGCTATAGGTAGATCACGGGCTTCAAGTGTGCCTGTTCATTCCTTCCAAAGAGAAGTCCAAGAAGGCTAGCAAAGGACCATATGTATGATACCTAAGATTAAGGGTGTAAACGAACCGAGTCGATCCGAGTATTGAGTTGCTCAGATTTGGTTCACAAAATTTATCGAGTATAAAATAACGTTTGATTGAGGCTCATTTAGCTACCGAGTCTAGCACGATTCCGAATCGAGCCCGAGCAGTTTGAACTTTTCGAACGAATATGATCCGAGTATCAATAGAAAATTACAATTTGAAGAGGTTCGAGTAATTTATCGAACTTTAAAATTTGCTCATATTTGACTCATTTATATTTCGAGTCGAGCTCGAATCGAACTTTTAATCGAGCGAGTAGCCGAGTACGAATCGAGCCCGAACTGTTTGCTCATTTTACAGCTTTACCTAAGATCTCCTCCCTACTACCAGGCCATTAAGAGAAGATCCACCAGAATTTAATGGAGTGCATTCTTTGTTATTGAATTGTACTTCTAAAACAACTGAGGGATAAATGAAGATAGTATCGAGCAAGTGGCAGTTGAGTGCATTCTTCACAAACAAGTTGCAACATAATTACGGTTTTATTTCAAACGTAGCTCAGTGTTCACAGAGGAAGGTGCCTCAAATGCGAGGTGATTTTCCTGGGGTCCATATGATGGTCTTTTACGGCCTAACTGACTTTAAGCAGTTGACAAGGATTGTTGCTCAACTAGCTATGCATCATCTTTGATCAGCTTACTCTTCTCCAAATTCACATCTAAGCAAGGAGCAAAGCATATTTGGATCATATTGGATAAAAAATTCTATGAAAAGAAATGATTACTCGAAGATTTACTTTTGAAGATGATGATTTTCACAATTGGAGGAATGCTAATTGTTTTCTTTCTCATACATTTCTTTGTTCCATTCAGACCTTTATACGAGAAGCATGGCTCCTAAGTTTGTTTCTTTCAAGTACACATGCTATATTTCCTTTATGGTATGTTTAAAATAACAGAATCTAGGCCAGCGGTGAGAGGAAGGGGGGTTGTTCCTGACACTAGTCTGCAGAAAAACTTGAACTCCTTGAAGCATACTCTCGATATCAACCTTTACTAGGAAAAAGTCATTCTTAGCTTTCGACGGTACCTGCTAAACAATTGCCATGTCATCTTGCTTATGTCTTACCATGGGCAATTCTGTTAAATAAATAGAAACTGAGGGGGTGGTAATCAGTTTGAGTATTCTAGAAATGGTAGAACACATGGGTAGTTAGTACTACATGGTGCCTATGAGCACTCCTAATGCATGACTGCATGCTTGCCACGTAGAAAGTTCTTTAAATAGAGTTGTAGATTGTATGATTTCATTACGAAAGAATGAATTGAGGAATGGTTTATCCATTTCTTTTCGCTCTCCAGCTTCTTTGTCCAAGTTTGCAACTTCCCACTAGTCTCCAGTGATTCTTCATTGTTCTCATACTTGTTCAGTTGTTCTTAGTCTAATACATTGCTGCATCAATTGTTTTTTCTCATATTTTCTGCTGTTGTAGGGTACTGGTTCATATTTTTGCATCCAACGGCCTCCTTGGGATGATACATGTAGTAAAGCTTTCATACTTGATATTTGAGATGTATTCCTGTAGCTTCAACCCTAGATGGATACGATTGTATTGTCTTTACATTATAATAATACTCCTTCCATTCCAAAAGATAGGATCATTATTGAGTATTGACCTTTTGAAAATTCCAGACATTTTCAAGCTCAAAAAAATTGATATAGATTTTTTTAATTTTAGTCAGTATAATGATGAATATTGTAAACTATCTAAGAAATACTACTAATTATAAGATTTATTGTTTTATAATTTTGAATATTTTAAATTTGAAAATATCTCAATTTGACTTTCTAAAAGTCAATAATGTTCTTATGTTTTGAAATGTAGGAAGTGTGAAACTAAATTTTTTATTCTTTCAAAATAATATTTAGAGTTTCACAAGCCCATTTTTAGCAGCATTCAAACGGGATCTGTGTGTGCAAAGAATTAGAATCAGACTCTTTACCATCATAAATTTAACATGATGCATTTTACTATAAATAAAAATTATGTATTTCTGTCATTTGAATTTAGAACCATGTAAATAACAGGGAGGACAGAGGTGCAAGGTTCAAGCCTAAGGACCTTCATTTTGTAAGGGGTCTAGTTCTTTTAGGGCCTAGATTACATAATATATCCACCTCACACACCTTAATAACAAATAAATTTAATTTTTTTTAGAACTAGTGGTGTCACTGTATTGTGCTGAAAGCTTGATCACAATGAAAGGTCTAATTTTGTTCATGCTCTCTATTCTTGATTTCAGAGACCAAGTGCTAAAGAGCTTCTGAAGCACCGTTTTATCAGGAATGCCAGGAAGAGCCCAAGACTTCTAGAGAGAATCAGGTGCATTATAATACCCCAGAATTTTTAATATAAATGCTTGATCTATGAACTGAGGGCCACTGCATTTAGTTGTCAACATATCTTATGGATTTATTGACATTCCAATTTCACTGCATTTAGGTTGAGTATGAATATACTGAACTTTGTCTCAATTCACATTTTCTTTAAATGATAAAGCTTTTGGCCCACATTCTTGTTAGCATATTTGTATTTGGAAAGTACTAAATTAGGAGACTAAAAGGAAAAAAAGATCAATGTTATAATTCTTCTTATATAAAATCAACTGATGACAATGGAAATGCTAAATATAGTTTTGATGTTTATAGATATCCGGGGTTTGATATCATGGGCGGTTAGAAACACCGATGGAGATTTTTTTAACGTAACTTCATTGTAACTTTTGTATATGGAATGCCATTCATTACCTGTTAGCATGGCAATGAAGTATGTCTTCTTTTATTTTGACAGAGAACGGCCGAAGTTCCAAATAAAGGAAGATGGTGAAACCCCTAGAAATGGTACGAAAGCTTTAGGGGAAGCATCTGGCACTGTGAAGGTGACAAGAGATTCAAAAGTTGAAGATACTGTACGAGTCAGGTTGGTTTCATCTATCAGTTTCTCATATATTACTATTGATACATTGAATTTTGGCTGAATGGCTTATGTATACACAGTAGTCAAGGAAAAACTCTAAAATCTGCTGGATGGGATTTTAGCATCAGGTGGGTATCTAGTAGTGGAACAGTGCGAAGTGTTGTAAGACCACCTCAGGTTAGAGATAGGAAAGCAGAGGTTCCTCTTAATCAAGCTACCCCAAGGAGAGCTTTAGAAAGCAGCACCCGGTGGTCTTCTGGAAATACAAATAATTTGTCTTTAGTTTCCATCGGAAGAAACGTACGAGATCCGCACCTTGATGAGAAACAAGAGCATTACCATGAAGATGTATATCTCTCTCTCTCTCATGTGTTTGTGCATGTGCTCATTTGGCTCAATTATTTTACTTTTCTATCTTAGTCCTATGATTAAAACTAATATAAAATCCAGCAGAGCTTTTTGAACACCCCCCCCCCCCCCCCAAAAAAAAGTAAAAAATAAAATAAAATGTAGTTCACACTTATTGGTGGCTATTTTGACAATCTGTCGTCTCCTTAAGTTCTCAATATTGAATTCCAACTCAACTGGGGTAATGAAAGTTCAAATTTATTCACTTGGAGTGAACTTCAGTCAAGTTAATAAAACACATTGTAACAACCATAGTTGCATACATTAATTTTCAGCGTAGATTACTTGAACCTTTGTCCTCCATGTCTCCTTACTTTGTTTTGAAGCTCTTTACAGGAAGAATTGTCATGCAAGTGGGACAGGAACTGTTGTTGTACGTTCTCCAAGAGAAGTCAAGTCATCCTCAGTCTACAGTGATCAGAGTACCTTGGTAGGATAACAGTCTAATTCAAATGATGACACTAATACTCCCTCTGTCCCATTTATTAAGGGTAAAAATTGACCAGCTTGTTCTGTACCCTCCTAAATTTGCAAAGCTGGTGGGTCCACACGCTTGCACTGGCATTATAAAGATGAAAACATTTTTGGACTCCAATATTTAGTCATGACACTCAAAATGGGAATTGGGGCATTTATTAAATAAAATTTTACTTCTCTGTCTATATTTTTGACTTTATAAAATCAATTTGGCATCAGTCTAGCAGTACATTTGCTTCATCGGAGGATGCTTCCATCAGTGGAACTTTTGTTTACCGTGGACAACATGATGATTTGGATTCTCCTCGAACGCCAAAGTCCAGACTGGGAATCCAAGAGAGAACTTCAAGTGCATCCCTTGAAGACAGTGCAATAAACCTTGCAGAGGTTGTGTATTCTTTAAAATAGTTGTCAACTTGTTTCCCTCGACTTCTGGTAATAATCAGAATATTTGCATCTGGAAATGATTTTCATCATGCAATGCAATTAATTGCATTTATAAAAACTGAAAAATGCAGGATTACTGCTTCACTAATGAACAGAAAATTAGGAATGTTTCTTAAATTATTTATTGAAACCTGGCTTCGTTCATGTGATTTTTCACTTCTTCATGCATGTCTTGTTAAATCCAAAAGTTCATTGTATGGAATAATCTACTTCTGAAATTTTGAATATATCTATATCTTCCCATCAATTTGAAAATAATAGTAGACTTAATAGGCTTAATTTCTAGATTTATTAGTATTTAGGACATTAATCTGGGTATGCATATAAATAATCAAATAAAAAGGGAAAATGAGGTGCACATATTAACAAAGTAATATCTATTCTTTTAATTATTCTTTAAAGTAGCAATTCAAAGTAATACTTGGCTTTTGAAAAGGAAATAGCAGTAAACCTCGCCAATTCTCAATTCCTACACCCTAATGAAAGATATATTATGTTTTCTGTTGATTATATCTTAATTTCTTGCTCTCTTTTGTTTTAATATTTACTGATTCCCGCCATTTTTTCTTCCCTTGACACCTATCTATTCCATTCCAAGTCTTGCATTATTCTGTATACTAAAGAATTTTGTGATAGTTAATCAAACATCAGCGTGGTTTGTCTTTAAAGGTCTATGTGGCTATATTTTTGTTCAGGCAAAGGCTGCAATTCAAGGAGGATTGAAGAAAGGAAATGCTAGGGAAAGGTCTGCCCTGGCAAAGGTCAACAAAGATGGACAAGAAAATAGAAAAACAGATCACTCAACAAAAACTTCTGATTCTTTAAGGTACACCTTACAGTTAGACTTGCTGCAGGATTTTACTCCTAAAATGACATATTGAGGTTTCTTCATACCAGTTATAGTTGAACATTTTATCGTGACCAACCTAATTATTGAAACTTTTACCTCAAGACATTCTCGCGATTATTCTGATGCACTAAAAGCATTTCCAAAGTCACGCCAAGTGAGTGATGAAGAAGACAGTGCCATAATGTCAGCTTCATCGTTGTCTGCTCCTTTATCAATTCTTCTCATCCCTTCACTAAAAGAGGTGAGCTCTTAGAGATTAAAATATATGTGTTAGTGGTAAGTTTATGTTGCTTATAAATATGAATGCAGTGGCTATTGTACTAACTACTAAATGCAAATTGATTTTGTGTTGATGCTTCAACAAGGTATCATATTTTTGTTTTTGCTATCTTGTGGGTTAAAGCATTCTCACTAGCATTTGGTTCCCTAGTTATGTTTGTCTCTCCACATGCAAGTGGGAGATGCATGTGAGGGGGGAGTTGTTAAAGCATGATATACATATTTGGTCCATTCTATATAAGCTTCAGATTTTTGAGCTACTGTTGACTTATCAAGAACTGTTGAGACTTCGTATTATTTTTGCTTTAAATGGAGATAAAACATAAAACAACTTGGCCTTCTAAATTTCTTGAATGATTGTAAGATTATTATTTCACTATCATAGGAGAGAATTATATCAACAAATTAATTCAGGATCGGCTTTTACAATGATAGGAAGTCTTAGGTGCACATCATCCTTTAAGAGGTGTGGGGTTTCATAAAACTCAACAACTTGGGTTTTAGCTTTTAAGGAAGCTCAACTAGACATGACAATGAATGTTTCTCGACTATTTTTGCATTCTAAATACCTTTGAACATGGTTTATGATATTGATTTTGCTGTAACAAAGCTATACTTGATATGAAAGAATGGCGCAAATAAGACCCCTAGTATCATATTAAGTTCTTCTCGTGTATCTAAATTGTATTGGTATAGTATTGACAAGAAACAAGAATTTTGACAAGCTTCTCTCCCTCCCTCTCATAATATTAGGTTGTGTCCTATGATGTTGATTATAAAACTTTTGAGTTTGAGTAATAAATCTTTCATCCATATTGAATTCCTCCGAAACCTATGCACAGTAGCTAGTAGCTACTTGTTGTCTTAAGAAAGGAATCCAACAAGAAAAGAGGAACTTGAAAGAAAAAATTGCATCCATCGTTGAGATGAGGATCATTTATTGATTTCTGACATTTTAAATTCAAGGTATTCTGTGAAATCTTATGATTAAATATTGTTCTGCAAATCAATTGAATCAAAGTTAATTGTCAATGATACGTGGCAAATTTAGTCTCTTGCAGCTGCATTATGGCATATTGTACACGTTAAGACTTCTAATACTAGTCTACGGTATAGGAATTTGAAATGCTCCATTAAGTTTTGGATATTCAAGTTTAGAATTAACTTCCATTCATCTTATAAAATAAAAGAAACAGAGTTAACTTCAATTTCATGACTTGTTTATGTGTGTAATGTAGGCAGTTGGTGATGATTCAGAAGGATCCCTTGTTCGTGCAGTGGCAAATTCTTTTACGGAAATGGAGCGCTTGAAGCCTGGATCTTTTGAAGTTCTCATCTCTAGGATGCTTCAGCGGCTAGCTAGGTTTGCGAAATTACTTTGTTTTGTCATGCTTATCTGTGTCATGATATACTTCAAAAAGAAATATTCTATATAGAGTATGTGGTTCTGAAGTAGAAACTCTCTGCAGTTCAAAAGAATCTTCACTGAAAGATCTGCAAGATCTTGCTGGTCATATATTCACCAAGGGCAAAACAGTTCCTGAACAAACAGAGAACGTAAATGCGGATACTGAGAGCAGGAAAAAACAACAGAATAAGGAGGCTCATCCAAACACCAATTTAAGCCCACTTGCGAGGTTCTTGCTTTCAAGGTTTGTTAAGTAAATGTTTCATGTATATGATGATATCTATTGTTTTCCTATTTCTCTCGGTACACATTTAGCGACATAAATACATCATTTAGCGACGCAACAAAATTCGTCATAAACAATTAACGACATAATAAAATTCGTTGCAAACAATTGTCATTTGAAGTATCGCTAAAAGCAATATTTTTGTCGCTAAATTTGTATTGGGGGAAATCGGAGCATAAGTGTAATGGAGGGGATCCTAATAATGAGCAAAGCTGGGCATCTAAGTTCTTATACCTCATCAAGCACCCAAGTAGAACGTGGGCTCGTAAATCAATGCACAATACCTTAAATATGGTCCAACCTAAAATAGCTAGCTGATGTTTCCAGCGCAACGTTTACATTTCCCGTGCATGTAATGCATTTACACTGTTGTACCATGTGTATTAGCAATTGTACATTGCGCTGGAAATGATAAAAACTTTGCTGTAAATATTATATCCACCTAAAATACACTTGATAACTACACAGAGATCAATTGTTGTAGTACAATACTTTTTTCTCTCTGTCTTGTGCACATCTTATAATTCAAAGTAAAATTTTTATATTGTTCTAGTTTTACAGTGCCACAATGCTGGCTTGTCCCAGCCCAACTTGTGGCTCTGATCCGTCCTTTACTATTCATTTTTGAGTTGCAGATGGCAAGGTCAAGCTTCTCGAGATTTAAACCCTACTTAGAAAGGAGTTTGGGGTTTTGTTTGCTTCTATGTTTCCTGGTGTATTTTCTGTTCATGATTTATTTTGGTTCAATGTACATAACATTCAAAGAAAACTTGTTAGTTTTGTCCGTTGCCTTTAATTTTCTTTTCTAATCCAAAAAAAAAAAAAGAGAAAAGATTTCTTTGAATTTCCTCATGTAGTGGAAACTTTTATGTATAATTTAGGCTTCTAGTATTGCTGTACCAGTATGGAATACTAATAACCAATTGTAATTGTTAAATTTATTACATTATTACTATATATGCTAAGGAAACTTTTTGGCTCAATTTGGCCTATTATCTTAATTGGTCTATTGTGGAACTTTATTTCCTTCTTAATTGTAAGTCTTGTATTCTCAGTCATAGTGCGAGTTAATTAATATTATTATTGAGATTGATTTTTTATTTTTTTGGGTAAAAGTTGAGATTGATTATTAATGATTTATTGTACTTGTACTCACATCCTTCACACATGACAAGAATGCTAAATATTATACTTCTGGTGTTTATTATTAACTTTTTAGAAGTTAATTTTAAATATTTTTAAATTCAAAATTGGTGTGAATTTATTTAGTTTAAGTCGGTATAATTATTAATATCATAAATTATCTAATAAGTAATAATAGTTATAAGATTTATTGTTATATCAATTTTAAATTTATAAGTATGTCAAATTGAATTTTTCAAAAGTCAATATTAGTCTTATGAAACGGAGGGATTATATATGACATTGTGGTTTTCACAGGTATATTCAATTGTTTTTGGTATATCTTCAAATGTTTTTGGGTTCTTCAACTCATTTTATATCTCTCCGTTTATCTTATTAGATGAATTAGGAAGGGCCTAACAATATATATATATATATATATATATATATATATATATAAAACATGCATAAGCTACATACATAGTAGACTAGTTAAACTACTTTTCACATTCCAACACAACTCTTGAATGAAACCTCAACTACTAATACCAAGATTGCATGACTTGCAATCAATTACATGCGATTTGATCGACTATAAATTTGTATACATGAAATGTAATTTTTAGTCTCGACCTAAAGAATAATAATATGATTTTATATTTTTCCAAAATTATCTAGTAAATTTATTTGGATATTGGGGGATATATTTTGAATCTAGGTTATCGTTGCTGATATTCCATTCTTGGATTTTGCCATACAAAACATATTTTGTTGCTCGAACAGATGCAAATAGGGAGCGATACTGAACAGATGCAAATAGACTCAACAGTTACACATGATTTTTACTTGGTTACCAGTCAAAGTCTAACAAGAGTCTAATCTATAACAAACCTAGCAAGCATGCCTGTTTTCATATAAATAGGATTAATATTCTTCAATTTTTACTTATCTATCCATTTAAACTTCTTCCAAATTCAAGATGATTTCAATTTTAAGTAAAGTTTAAATGAGACATTATATGAAGTGCGAGTTCAATAATTTAAGAAAGAAAACTAATATTTTCGCATGTTAAAATGATATTTTCACACGAGTTTCTCACATGGAAGTGGGATTCGCTCATTATTGAGGGATCATGTAAAAATATCAACTTTTTATATGAAAATATCAGTTCCTTCAAGAAATGGTTACATACTCATTATTAATGTGAGACGGATCATGTAGAAATATCAACTTTTTATATGAAAATATCTGATAAGAAATGGTTACATAGGCATTGTGAATATTTCAGGATTAAAATTGCACAAAAGGAGAGACGTTGATTAAGACAAAAGTTGCGAAATTATAATACTCTCTCTATTCCATAATAATAAATTTTTTCATATTATTTGATTATTGTTGAATGTTGAATTTTTAAAAACAACTTAAGATGTTTTTAAACTCAAAGTTGACATAAATTCTTTTAGTTTTAAACAATACTCTAATGAATATTGTAAACTATCTAAAAAGTATTACTCGTTGTACGTTTTATTGTTTCATATTTTTTAATGAGTTTGTTGTTTCCCAGAGGCACAAAAGAAATCTAGGAGGGAGTTTGAATAAATCAAGTGGTTTAGAGATAGAATAACTCCTAGTCCACTATTCTACTCAACGAGTAGGAAATCAACTAAGGATATTGATCACTAAGATCTGATATAACTGGATCACTTAGATCCCTTTGAATCACCAAGTCTCGGAATAGTCACTAAGATTGGGACACTTGGTCTCTTCAAGTCACTTAGACTTGGAATGATGTCACTAAGACACTGAAATTCTTGTTGATTGAATGTTGTTTGAGGTGCTACTAAGTTTGCAATAAGCTTGACTTTTTCAGTACTTAGCAGTTTGAACAAGTAGTTCACTTTCGTAGTATAATTCCTTTTTCTTTGGCAAAATTTCAGCTTGATAGTTCGTGAAATGTTTGATGGTTTGAAACTCCTTGCCTTTTATAGACCTTGTTAAGTTCTTCCAGTTGTAAAGTATTTAATGCGTTGATCCTATAAGATCTCTAATGTTGACATTTTGGAGAATTATGTTAGCTTGATTTACGGCTTTGACCTGTCACATCAGTTTGTAACTTCACCAACCACATAGGTGTTACTTTCGCTAAACTAGCTGTTAGAAACAAACACCTTCTGATCTTCGATTTCAACTAAGGATAGTTGATCTTTACATTGAGAAGTTCAATATGCAACACTCCTTATTGTCAGTCCTCTGTCAGTCTTGACTTGCTCTACGAATATAATCGATCGTAGAGTTTGATGAGAAACGTAGACTCGTAGAGTCTTGATTTTATCCAACGTTTTTGAGCTCTACGTCCTGCTCTACGACTGATTACTTTACGAGTAGAGAAACACTCTATAATTGAGCTCTCTACGATCTTTCTTCATTGAACAATCTTTGAGTTACTCTGCGATTTATACGATT
Organism: Panax japonicus; assembly: GCA_020205505.1. Lineage (NCBI taxonomy): Eukaryota > Viridiplantae > Streptophyta > Magnoliopsida > Apiales > Araliaceae > Panax > Panax japonicus. The sequence continues at coordinate 89,175,426 of CM035091.1, forward strand.
TTTAGGACTTGACTAAACGATCTTGGCTTAGGGGGTGTTTGATAAAAACTGAATAAATCTGAATCTGAATGAGTTGAATCTGAATCTGAATGAAAAAAGCTGTTTGATAAATGACATGTCTGAAACATCTGAATGACAAAATTTTATTATTTTACCCCCTCTAAAAAAATTCAAAATTGTTGTAAATTTATTTTATATTACTTAATATAATAGTTAATATATTTTTTTAATTTTTTAATTCTTAAAATTTTTTTTAATTCATTCAGCTGCTCATTCAGCTCAAAAAACTGACTTAGCCATTCAGCTGGTCTATCTTACCGATTCAACCATTCAGACCAAAACAAACGCACTGACCGATTCAGCCATTCAGATTCAGCTCCATTCAGCTCTAAACAAACACCCCCTTAGTTCTGCAATCTTCAGTTCACTATACGGTATGATATTCACTATACGTTTTCGAGTTCATGAGAATGCAGGCTCTGCGATCGAACACTTGATAATCTACGATAATATAGTTTACTATGCGATCCATATTAACATTACGAATTGCTAGAGTAACTATACAATTAACCTTATTCTACGATAAGACGAACCTATCATCCATACATCAATTTATCTCATAAAATCATCGTTCTAACAAGTTTGATCTTTTCTACTCTAAGTCCTTGTACAACATTATTATTAAGGACTTTACAAAAGCTACTAGTACAAATATACATTAATCACATCATCATCAAATTTATCATGCAGACTATAATAGTCATCTCAATTTTGAGATTAAAAATATCTCAAATTGACTTTCAAAACTTAATAATGATCATATAATTTGGAAAGGGAGGAATAAAATATATGAAATAGTGTGGTGCACTGATGGTTTCAAAAGTTACATCGAGTGCAACCCACATGTCGAAAGCATAGTGGGTTATTTTCTCTCTTTTGTTCTAATTTTTCCCATGATTAGTCTATTATTTAATTTCATGGATTATATTTTGTCATTTTCAAGGCCTTTTGATGATGGATTATAATTTCAAGGAGAAATGTGATAATATATAATCGGTATCAAATGACCTTAGAAATTCTCCTTAATGTGATAATAAATTAGTACAAGTAATCCTATCCATCCATCAATTTTTATAAACAAACGTAGTGTAGTGTATTATCTGTGTGCAATTTATGGGGAACCATGGTAGCTGTGGAGAAAAACTTACATAGATCAAACTAATCACCGGTATATACTGGAGAGGATAATTAACATTTTGAGGTATATGTATTTCTAGAGGTACTGAGCAGCATGATGTGAACTCAAAGCTACTGATGGAATGAAACAAAAAATACTATTCCCTCCGTCCCATGATAAAAGTCCTTATTACTATTTTGGATAGTCCCATGTTAAATGTCCATTTTCCTTTAATAACCAAACTTTTACACATTTTCCTATTATACCCATAGCATTAAATATCTCATACTTTTCTTATTCTAATTCTCTCTCCATATTTAATGACATTATTATGGGCAATTTTGTCATTTCATTCATCTTCTTAATATGCGTGAAAAGTCTGCTAGGACTTTTATCAAGGACGGAGGGAGTACTATTTACAAATGAGAAGTAATTCGCAAACAGAAGACAGAACTGACCAGTGAGAATTTTTCTAACAAGAAGCTGCTTGTTTGGGCACCAAGAAACGATACAAGTTATTCACCAGAAATCACCACAAGAACATAATCCATCCACAAAGTGGTGAAACCGGTTTCGATCCCTCACAACAATCTTACGTCCTGTGATTTTCGAGATCAGCTTGGTTACAGCATGACAATTTGCACACACCCTAAGGTTCTTGACAATCTTGATCGTTGTTCCTGGTTGAGTACTGATAAGCCCAAACGCAATCGCAAGCTTCTCACTATGAACTTCTAGTGATCGCTCCTTTTCTGTCTCACCAATATCATGTAAGACTACATTTGTCTGTGGATTGTAACGATGAGCCTTAAGCCACCCATTTATCTCCTCCAGCATCAAATAAATTTCTTTGCTCTTTGGGTGTTTCATATCCCCAGCAAGGAACTCATGTACCGTGTTATTCACTTCAATTGAGCTACAACCAGGTTCCTTTCGTAACCCACTATCCTTCATCATGGTCCTCACCCTTGCCACACCATTCCAATTTCCTGTGGCTGCATATATATTGGAAAGAAGGACATACGTTCCTGAATTAGCAAGATTACGACCCACAAGGAATTCCACAATTTCCTCTGCCAAATCATTGTTTCTATGGAGCCTACAAGCACCAAGTAAAGTGCTCCAAACAATGGGATCCGGTTTAATAGTCATACACTTGACAAGCTCAAATGCTTCTTTGAGTTGCCCAACTCGACCTAGAAGATTTACCATACATCCATAGTGCTCAATCTTAGGTTCAATTCCATAATCAGCTTTCATTGAATGGAAAAAATCCCATCCCTCGTTAACCAAACCAGCATGAGCACAAACACTTAAAACTCCGATGAAGGTTACATCAGTCGGGGGGACACGCATTCTACACATGTCGCTGAAAAGCTGCAATGCTTCTTGGCTAAATCCATTAATTGCATATCCCGAAATCATCGAATTCCATGCAACGACATCCTTATATGTCATTTTATCAAAAACCAAGCAGGCGTCCTCCAAACTACCACATTTGCTATACATATCAACCAAAGCAGCACCAACATGAACATTAATCCAAATATCTTCATTTGTCATATAAGAATGAACCCACCTACCCGATTCCAGAGCTCCAAGTTGGCCACAAGCAAAAAACACTGCCACTAAAGTTACTCCATCAGGCCTCATTTTGGTAGATAACATTTGTCTAAAGAGGAGCAGGGCCTCATTTGGCCTTCCATGCTGAGCATACCCATCTATCATCACATTCCAACACACAACATCTCTTTCCTGCATTCCATCAAATAATACTCGTGCCCCATCTACATCTCCATGTTTCGCTAACCCAGTAATCATCGCAGTCATAGAAACCAAACTCTTTACAGGCATAGTATCGAACAGTTGACGTGCAAATGCCACATCACCGCTTCTTGCATAAACATCAACAAGAGCAGTTCTGACATAAGTATTGGAATCGCACCCAATTTTCAGAGTTTGGCAATGGAGGGCTTTGGCGGGTCTAAGGGGGCAACCCTTGAGAACTGCAGAGAATGCGAATGCATTGGGTTCAATGCCTTGCGATAGCATTTGGACATAGAAATGAAGTGCTTGTTGATGGAGATTGTTGATAACGTGACCGTGGATGATGGCAGTGTAGAAGAAGACAGTGGGGTTGTGGGTGCGGCGGAAGAGGGCGGCGGAGTAATCGAGGCGGCCGAGAGAAGAGTAGGAGCGCTGAAGCTTGAAGTTTAAAACTGGGTGGGTTTCGAGGCCATGACGGATAATAGATGCGTGAATTTGGAAGAGATGATTAATGGTTTTGGAGTTGTCGATTAATGACGCAAGGGCAAGGCTGTCCGCAGGTAAAGAATGGCGGTGTTTGATGGGGGTGGTGTTAGTTGTGGTGGCTGATATTTGTGGTGGGGTGGTGAAAAGAGCATTAGCTGAAGACATGGTTTCGCACTTTCAGCTCCTCATAACTGGTTTCTCCAATTCTTTTGGTGCCATTGGAATTTTGAATTACCGGTACCGACCAGAAGTGTTGACGATGTATGCTTGAAGTGACTTATAACTGATCTGGGAAACTAACTTTTAAATAATTTTGAATGTTCTATATGCCATTTGTTTTTTAACTTTTAAGTCATGTTTTTGAATTTTGACTTATAAGTAGATTTTAAAAAGTAATATTTTTTTATTTCTCAAAAAATAACTATAAGTCATTTTGAAATAAGTAAGTTTGATCAAATATAACTACTCTTTTGACCTTATTTTAGTAATATTTACTATTTATTTTAACCTATAAATTATTTTAACCAAACACATTTAACTTATTATAACTTATAATGTCAAGATAATGTGAAACAGACCTAAAACGAATTTATTAGCCAGTGAAATCCACATGATAAATATGTAAAACAACCCAATTTTGATTAATGAAATTATCTGACGATAAAAACTTGCTACTCCACTAATTAAGTTGGTAAACCAACAAACTTGTCATAATGAAACAAATTAAATTTACCCTCATGCTGGGAGGAAGATAGGAATTTTTTATTTTTTTCGATGTAATGTAGCATGTTTAAATGCAAAGTAATTTTATTAATAAACATTAATATAAATATAGAAAAATTAATAATTAATATTTAGGAAAAGTTTTTAGTCAAATGACAACATTCCTGGATCTTGATAGCCATTCAAGTTCAGTAAAAAAATAATCACAAGCAACAGATATTCAAAAGTTATTCATAGCAGAAAAACTGTACTGAAGTCTGATGAAACAAAACATTCATATAATTGAAAATAAAGAAGGAAACAATGAGCAAATTTGTAAATTGTTATTTCCAGAAGAATCTGAATACATATTATTACTCGCATAACATATAGGGTCCAGTGTGTGGTGGTCTTCTTCTTCTTTCTATCCCCTTAACACGCTTCTCTCCAGAATTTTCTTGCATCAGGCTTTTAGTTTTCTAAAAATCCAATCCCTTAGTTTAACAAGCAGATGCATTTGGAGAAAGCTAGAAGTAATAATTGCCTGTGAAAATGAAAGCTTGAGCCCCTATCTAAACTGGGATCGAGTAGGAAATGTTTTTGTATACAAAACATTGTGCGTAATTAGCACCAGAAGCATATTAGTTATCATCGTTGTAGTCTTCTTCTAGCCAGAGCAGGGGCTTTGTTGGGGATGTAGACCTTGTAGTTCACCTGCTAACAAAAAATAGAAGAATCAGCTAGTCAAACCTTTGCATAGCAAAGCAAGCTGTTTAGTTCAACATTCACAGCATGGAACTTTTGTATTATCCATAATGTATATTAATAAAAAAATTGTCACCTGCACCATTTCACCACCCCTCATCACAGACATAGTCTTCTGCTCAAACTGGGAGTTGGCTTTAGATCCATCTTGGCATTCTCTTGAACTATGCTCTTCAGATGTTGGTTTAACGCGAGAAGGTTCTGGAGCAGTAGCACAAGCATCAATAACTCCAACACTCTGGTTATTGTTACTACTTCCAGCTACAGTTTGAGATGTTTCAGTTGCACTCTTATCTATAATATTCTTGGTCACAAGTGAAGTTTTCTGCAGAGACACGTGTGAAGGTGGCACTTGCTTCAGGGAGGAGCCAAGTGCCTGGAGATTTTTGCCTCAATGCTGACGTATTGGATTCAGACTTATTATTAACAACATTTGCAGTAGTATAGTCCTTCTCTTTCAAAATACCAGAGATAGCTGCTCCATTTGATGGACGAAAAACCGTCTGTTTGGCAGCTCTAGATTCAATTGCACTGTCTCTTCCACCCAAATTCTTCTCTTCAGTCTGCATAGGTCTAGAGGACTCTTTCCTCAATGTAGGCCTGTTGTTCTGGTGCATTGAATGGGTTTCATCAACTCCACTTAGAAAATTCCGGCTCATGTGACTTGTTTTGAACGAAATCATCCTTAGTAATGCTCAACTTAACATTACTCTCAATTTTATTTTCATGATGAGGAAGGGGTTCCACATTTGTTTTAGGCCCTCCACGGAATCTCATTAAATTCTCCAAAGCCTTTTGCCTCAAAATTGACTCCAAATTATCAGTGCCAGATCCTGCAACAGTGGCAGAATCGTCAATCTCATTTTCCTTGTCAGGATTTTTTATCCCGGCTACATCAAAGTGATGATTAATTTCATCATATTGATCCCTTCTATCTCCATCTCTTGAATGGGACTCCTTCGATGCAAGTTTAGAAACAGAATCTTCCATTCCTATCAAATTTTTTACACTTCTCCTCTTTTCAGATGCAGTGTAAGAATGATGAGCTAAGTCCCTCTTACCCCCATCATTACTATCATTGCTTCTGCAGGAAGGGTAATCATCCTGATCATAAAAAATCTCTTCTTTGTGCTCATCCTTATTCTGCTCAGTTTCCTCTTTTTCATGATATGGTTTTGTAACAGTAATAACTGATCTCAAACGCCTTGAATTAATCTCACTTGCCACTTTTTCACTAGTCTGATCATTACTGCTATTGCTATACCTACTGAATGAAGAACAACTCCTAGACCTCGTTTTACTCTTGTTAGTTTCACCTCTAGCATTCCCTGAATTTCTCTTATCTTTTTTCTTCTCTCTAGACCTTCCCCTTACCCTCTCAAATTCACTCTCTCCACTGCCACTAGTACTCCCATGACGACCAGTCGAGCTAGCTCTGTGAATCACTACTTGAAGAACTAATACTAGTCTTTCTCCGAGACTTCTTCTTTGGGACTTTCTTCCTCACCTTAGACTCTCCACTTCTCTTCGAACGCTTTCTCTTCTTTACATGAGGTGAATCTACACTGCTTTCTCGACTAGAACTAGAAGAGCTTCCTCGAACTCTTTTCCTACTGCGTTTTGCATTATCTCTCAAGCGAGACGGTGCTTTTCTACTTTTATAATCATCCTCACTATCAGGACGACGAAATGGACAAAGAACCCCGTGACTCATCAGAATAAGAAGCAGAATCATCACGGCGATGAAGCTTCTTCGATTTATTTCTCCTACTTGTCCTCCTTCTCCGAGTCTAACCATAATATACACACATATACAGACAAGAGTAAACATGACATTGATTTATAAATAGCCAAAAAGTAGATTTACTGAGGAACTGAGGCAAAACATAATCAAGTATTAATATTAAATCAACATCAAGTTTTTCATTTCTGGGTTCAGTAGTTTCTTGAGTACTAGTTTCAAAAACATTATCTTTGCGTCAGTTCTCAGTGGCCAAACAGGGGTGATTTTAGCAGCAATAAATAAAAGGGTAACCTAACTTAATTGCCATCAACAAATAAAATCAAACCCTAAATTAGAGCCATAAATTACATGGGAGAAATAAAACCCTAATAAAACAGAATTATAATACATGGAGAGATCATATACCTCAGATGAGATTTTGGACTTTTTCTTCTTGGGCAATTTTCTTTTTGAGGAAGAACCAGTTCGTCCCATTGAAATTTGATCTTCTTTTTCAAGCTGTAGAGAAATTGAGAGATAGAAAGAAACACCAATGAAAGAAAAACTGTTAATTAGGAAGCTAGGAATCCCGAACAACAAAATCGAAACTTTCAGAAGAAGAAGAGGCAACAGAGTAATGATCGATTCGATGGGTTTGGACTGTGAATTAGGATGGTGATATGATCTCCCTCTTGCTCGATGCTCCCTTGCCTATTCAGTTTTTCTCTTTTCGATCTAAATGAGTAAATATTATTTAAATTTAAAAATAAGTGGGGCCTACAAATTATTTCGATCTATTTTTTTTATATAATATATTCAAAAAAAAAAGAAATAAATCTGATGTATTTATACTAATATTATTCAAATTTATAACGTATTGATAAAAAAATTGTTAAGAAAAGGGAAGTTAAATTTTATTTTTATAACTTTAATATGAAAATAAAATTTTAAATATATATATACATATATATTTATTCTACCAAATTTATTACAAGTTACACATTTATACAAAATAATATATCTTAACAATTGTTTTGTAAGATAATTTGTTATGATATTACGGTTTCAAAAATATTTGTTGATATGATTTAATAATATTAACATTAGTTGTAAATTTTATTATTAAATTAGTATCCTAGCTAATTAAACTCGTTAAAGTTTAAAATTTTATCAAATAATTTGAATAATGCTATAAACACAAACTATTCTACAAACATTTTACAAACTGTTGATGTGGCATACTCCATCTCAGCATATTGTGTGAGGTCGAAGACTACATTGAAGCAATTTGTTGATCAATATGTTGAGAGCTGGAGTATGTCACATCAGCAGTTTGTAAAATATTTGTAGAATAGTTTGTGCATGTAGCATTACTTAAATAATTTTATTCATAATATACTTGAATTTTTTTGAAACATAATAATTGTAAAATTAATTTTAAAAACTATATTGGATTCATTATTAACTAAATGTCATTACTAAGTTAAAATTATTAGTTTAATTTTATCTTCGATTGGAATTTTTGAAATTGAGCAATTGGGTTCTGCTTGTCGTTGGTCTTTATCTCTACCAGTTGATAGTGCACGGGCTAGTTTCAATAATAAATTCTATTATTTGTTAAAATTACGATGATTTTTTAAAAATTTTAAATTTATTCTTTTTTATAAACTTTTCAATACATTTTTACATCACATATCAAGTACATTTGTAAGTATATTGATTTTGCTATAATAATACTTTCACCTTTAATGCAATAAAGATTGTATTAAAAGTCATTCAATTGTTGAACCATCACTACCAAATGAGTCCTTCTACGCAGACAGGGAATTGGACCGAAAAATTGGACAGTCTGTATAATCCTGTTTTTGTATATGTATCCAAATTACAACTAAAACACTATATTTTATAAAAATTACAGAATTTATACTATACATTTGCGAAGCAGATAAGATGAGAGGGACAAAGAGATTCAAACAGAAAGATACTCATTATGTCCATACCCTTATTTTGTTTTGTATGCATGTTAATCATCTAAAAAGATGAAATATTGAATTATCTTTATTAGCATGTGTTAACGTCAAGATCTTTCTCCACGACCCAATCACGAAAGACGTCCTGATCCTACACAGTAAACACGACAACACCACAAGCTTGACGGCCGGACCGCCGGGGGATAGCTCAGGCGTAAGAGTAAGTATGTCTGTTCACAAGGTTAACTCAAGAGGATGATAAAGTCTAGTGTAATGAGAATCGTAATAATCTGTGGTTGTGTGTATGATACATACCTCTTTACGAAGACTTACTTGGTAGGATATAATATCTTTGCCTGAAATATTGTGTCATCTAATACCACCTGACATATCCCCCTGATCTGATGGGTTCTGCCGACTGCATGAAGCCTGTACACTGCTTTTTGCTGCTGTTCACCTCGCCGGCCGACTATAATCCCATCCTCATTAATGTATGGCAGGTATCTTGGTCAACTGTCATACTATATCATCATTACAAGTCAAAGTAATAGATATTATATGATCCAATGGGTTGATCCATTGATCCAGTCCGGTTTTTATAAGATTAAAGGAAGTCAACATAATGATTGGGCCCAATAAGCCCAATGACTTAATTAATAAGTGAGCCCAATGTACCTGGCCCAATATAGAAGAAATATCATGACCCAACATTACCCCCTAGTTTTTTAGTTTAACAGGATGTTTAATAGAAAACTATAATTGGTCCATGATATCAAAATTTAATAAAGGCCCAAAAATGAGAAATAATTGGAGCATACCCACTTTGATGTGTAAAATAGGATAAGAGATGGCAGGATGCCCAGAGTAATAGGCCCATTCTGATAAAGGATTTGAATTTGAAGAGGATGGGTCACTAATTAGAAACTCAACAGATAGGCCCAAATTGGTAAGATATCCAAAGGTCACCCAAACACGCCTCATTCAAATTCTCATCATTACTGATAATTAATGCGCCGGCCTTGTTTACTGTGTAACCGTCAGTATAAAAAAGCAAACTTTACCAATTTGACGGTTTTACCTGCTGATTTGAAATTCGAACCTTTGAGCTTTCTCTTGCTTCTCAGAAACTTTCTCTCTAGCTTTCCAGATCTCAACAATGGTGAATCCAAGCCAGATACCTTCGAGCTCCTCTCGCTCAAACCCTAATCAAGAGGGTTCGAGCACAAATCCACCATCACCCACTGATTTCTTCAAGGATGGGGAACAGTTTCCCCATGCCAACATCTCCTCCAACATCTCTGAATCCGAAATATGTTTCCTCAGGACTCGCTATAGGATTCCGGAAACATATGCTATAAAGGCTCCTGCTCCTGAAGAACGCATGTACCAGCGACCAGATGGCTGGGTCGCCATGCCGGTTACATTCCTGGAAAAGGGGGTTCGCTTACCCCTTCACGCCTTCATCGTCACCCTCCTAGGGTTCATAGGAGTGGGCTTCGCACAACTGGTGTCCAACTCCTACATCCACATACTGGCATTCATTGCTTTCTGTCATGAGTTAGGGGTTACCCCCTTTGTTGACCTATTCTTCACCCTTTTCTCAGCTGGTAGATCTCGAGAAAAAGGGTTTAAGATGCTGAGCAAACAATCCCCTCGTCCAAACTCTAGATTCGAGAAGAGGCCCCTGATGAGCACCCCCTCGAGCAACAAAGGCTGGCACGAGAAATGGTTCTTCATCAATGGACCAGAAATTTCTTCTCTTCCCGAATGGACCGTCTCGGACCAGATCTCTGCTGACTTCGGTGACATTCCCGAAGAACGAGTGAGGGAGATGGCTGAGTTTCTGAAGAAGATCCCTCCACAAGAGTGGAGTTTCACTTTACTGACCAAACAGGCTTGGCTGTATGATCATAAATGTAAGTTTCAAACAATTCTGTAAGATAGCTTTTTGGTATATTTGAATGGCATGAATTTTAATATATGGTCATTTTGCAGTGTCTCTGATCAAACCAACTTCTTCGGAAGTGAGAGATTTGGAAGACTTTCTGACGGGAAAGACTTCGGAGGTTAATGAAGAGCTTCCTGTTGAAGAGTCTTCCCAAACAAACCCCCCAGTCTCCGATCCACCAACCATCCCCCCTCAAAATGATGAGCCTGAAACCGAAGAACCTCTCATTCCTGAAGAAGTTCTCCGACCCCGCCGAAGGAAGAAGATGGCTAAAAGGGTCAGGACTGTCCGCTACGAGGCAGATCCAGAAAGTGATGAAGAGATTCATCCTGAAGCGGATCCACAAACTAACCCTCCTGAAACTATTCCACAACCAACTCCTCCAACCGAGCCCATTACCGTACCCTCCAAACCGACCCCAAAAAAGAGGAGTTTACTTGATATACCTCCCCAAGATAGGGCAAGAGTTCTTCGTGCCAAGAAGATAAGGACGAAGATAATTCCCCTTACTGCCGAAGAACTCCGCGTCCCTCCAACTTCATCAACTGACCCTCCAACCACAACTCAAACGCCTGAAACCACTTCTGCCCCTTCTTCGACCCCCGAGCCTATACCCGTTCGATCTCCTCCCCCAAAAGCAGTACCTGTGAATCCCTCTCCGGTTCGCAGTCAGCCTGTGCCCTCCCCTCAAAGACAAACGACCACCGAATTCCAGCATGATGCCATGGGTTCGCCAACTATGTGGCCCCAATTCAATGCCAACTTTCCCTTCCAACTGTTCGAGGCCTTCGTTCGCGAGACCGATGACCACCGATTCGGTAACAGTTCGAATGGGGATTTGCTTAATGAAGGCATGAGCTATTTGGCGAAGGTAAATGACTCTTTCCTTCCTTTTCATACTTATGTTTGTATTTGTATATCTCAAACTGATTGAGTAACATCGAACATGTGTAGGCAAGTGCTGTGTTCGGGCGTTTGCGTCCACGATCTCACGAGGCTGAATCCGAGGAGGAAAGGCTGAGGAAGGAGAATGCTATCTTAAAATCAACCTTGGCTCGGGAAAGGACCCAACGTGAAGGTATCCTTCATACAAATGAAGGTCTTCATAAAGATTTGGCCCAAGCCAAGGAAGATTTGAAAATTTCCAATGAAGAACTGAAGTCGACTAAAGTTCAACACGCCGAGATCGTCAAGATGAACGTTGACTTGGTTCTGAGGAGCGAAATAAGGATAAACGAGATCAGTGAGCTGAAGGCCGATGCTAAGATCTTAACCAAGACGATCCATGATCTGGAGCGGGAAGAAAAACGTCAAATAACCATCCGGCAGCAGCTCGAACAGGAGATCCGAGAACTCAAGGCTCTTCGGGACCTTGGGCCTCCTTTGACTGATGCTCTTCGCAAAGAAATCTGTGAAGAGTATCGAAATTCGAATGAAATAAATGGAGAAATAATGAGGATCCATACGGAAAGCTAAGAGCTCTGCCGAAGTCGTGGCAAGGATAAGTTGTTCAAAGCCAATTTAGATCCACACTTGCTCGACTCTTCGGATGATGAGGGTGCTGCTTAAAAATAGGAGCTTTTGTAATTTTATCATTTTTGTAAATACATCAAATATTAATGAAAAGTGATCTTTTCCCTTATGACTTCAGTGTATTTTCTTTCTGTCTACATTTCTACTTGAATTAATACGGACAAATGTGTAAAAAACTCATTCGAGGATTTAACTCAAGTTGTTGATTAACAATTAAGCAAATCATATGACAGATAAAGTGAAGTTAAATATCGAGGCATTCCGAACTCAACACTTAGAAGAAATTCAAGTGATAAAGTAAAGGGATACTTATTCAGTTACCGAAGTGTGAGACAGATTTGCTTTATTGAAGGTTTGTTTACCCCAAAAGGCCTAACATAACCAAAAGATGACACTTGCCTACCACAAAGGGCCTGACAAGGTCTAAGTGGCGACAATTGCCTACCCCGAGGGGCTTGACAATGTCAAATAGTGGCGACAATTGCCTACCCCGAAGGGCCTGACAATGCCAAATAGTGGCGACAATTGCCTACCCCGAAAGGCCTGACAATGCCAAATAGTGGCGACAATTGCCTACCCCGAAGGGCCTGACAATGCCAAATAGTGGCTACAATTGCCTACCCCGAAAGGCCTGACAATGCCAAATAGTGGCGACAATTGCCTACCCCGAAGGGCCTGACAATGCCAAATAGTGGCGACAATTGCCTACCCCGAAGGGCCTGACAATGCCAAATAATGACCACCTGCCGAAAAGACTACCATCGAATGGTCAGCAAGTCCTCCCGAACCTCCTAACACCAATGAATTGAGCAGCAACAAAGACAAAACTTGTTTGAGATAAAAGAGAATCTTTTATTGATGATGATGTAGAATTTACAGACTTCTGACGTACTGACGATAAATCTACTGAAAGTATTTTTTGAGCCTGCCAGCGTGCCAAGTATTTTTGATTACTGAGCCATCTAATGTCTTCAAACGATAAGTTCCCGGCTTCGGAACCTCAGTGACTTCGTAGGGTCCTTCCCAATTTGGCATCAGCTTTCCCAGATTCTGAGGTGTAGACGCTTCGACTTCTCTGAGAACAAAATCTCCTACTTCAAATCTGCGAAGCTTTACCCCCTTATTATAATGCTTAGCCACTCTTCGCTGATATGCCGCCAATCTGATTAAGGCTATTTCCCTGACTTCTTCCAACAGATCAAGATTGGTCTTCAGTCCTTCCTCGTTGTAGATCTCATTGAAATGACTGACTCGAAGACTTGGGGATCCAATTTTAATTGGGACTAAGGCATCAGTACCATAGGCCAATCTGAAAGGTGAATCCCCTGTTGTATTCCTCGGAGTAGTTCGATAGGCCCATAATACACTTAATAGCTCTTCTGGCCATCTGCCTTTAGCTTCGTCCAATCTACGCTTGATCACATTCAATAGTGTTCTGTTGGTCACTTCAACTTGTCCGTTTGATTGAGGATGAGCCACTGAAGTCTTTCTGTGCTGGATCCCCAATTCTGCTAAAAAAGCTTCAAACTTCGATCCAACAAACTGACGGCCATTATCTGATACTACCACCTTAGGAATTCCGAAACGGAATACTACTGATTTTTCATGAATTTCAAACATTCCTGTTCCGTTATTGACCTAAAGTGGCTTTGCTTCTACCCATTTGGTCATATAGTCTATGGCAACTATAATAAAACTGACCTGACCCTTTGTTTTCGGTAATGGACCCAATATATCAACCCCCCAGACAGCGAAGGGTATAGGAGATAGGATCGAGTATAGCTCTTCCGGTGGCTGATGCGGTATTGGACTGTTGAGCTGGCATTTCTCACACTTCTTTACATATTCGGTAGCTTCCTTGAAGATTGTAGGCCAGTAGTACCCCTGACGAAGTACTTTATATGCTAATGACTTAGCAGCCATATGGTTGCCACAAATGCCTTCATGCACTTCTCGGAGAGCGTATTCAGCTTCTGATGGAGTCAGACATTTCAATAACGGAGACGAAAAGGCCCTTCGGAAGAGATCTCCATCGATTAGAACAAAATTAGCACTTTTGTACTTGATTTTCTTAGCGAGCATCCGATCCGAAGGTAAGACGCCATCAGCCAAATATTCCAGGTAGGGAGTCAACCAGCAGTTGGTTCGGTCAATGCATGTTACCACTTCATGATGAACACTAGGATGTTGTAGAATTTCCAGGTATACTGATCCTTTAAAAACACTAACATCCGTAGTAGCTAGTTTGGCAAGTGCATCAGCAATGGAATTGTTGCTACGCTCGACCCCTTGAAACTCATAGGATGAGAAATATTGAAGCCGATCCTTTAATTCTTTCAAATACTTGATCATTCTTGGGCCTCGAGCTTCATATTCCCCAGTAAATTGTTTAACGACTAACTGAGAATCACTGAAAATGACTATTCTCTGTACTTCAAGACTCTTCGCTAGTCGCAAACCGGCCAACACTGCCTCGTACTCAGCTTCATTATTCGTCTCTTTGAATTGAAATCGGATGGCCTGTTGCACCTTGAATCCCTCCGGACTTGTCAAAATAATCCCTACTCCACTGACGTCCGAAGTAGAAGACCCATCAGCAAACAGCGTCCACGAACTCTCCTTCTGCTGAAGGACGACAACTACCCTGTCAGATGCTTCAGCTCCGACCACGACTTCATCAGCTTCAAAAAATGAACATTCGATCATAAAATCAGCTAAGGCTTGTCCTTTGATGGCGGTTCGGGGATGATACTCAATGAAGAATTGAGACAATTCCATCGTCCACGCAGCTAATCTCCCCGATACCTCTGGCTTGCCCATAATCTTCTTTAAAGGCTGATCCGTGTATACTATTACCAGTCTACCTTGGAAGTATTGCCTAAGCTTTCGACTAGCAGTTATTAAAGCGAAAGCAAACTTTTCAATGTTTGGGTACCTGGTTTCAGCATCCCGAAGGACATGGCTCACGTAATAAACCGGGTGTTGCTTACCCCCAACTTGGCGCACCAAAACTGCTCCTATTGCCAACGGACTAGCTGCGAGGTACAAATATAGGGGTTCGGCAGGAACGGGCTTTACCAGTAAAGGTGCCGAAGATAAATAGGATTTGATGCCTTGAAAGGCGTCTTCACATTCTGAAGTCCATTGGAACGTTTTTGAATTTTTCGGCCCTTTCAATGTGCCAAAGAACGGTAAACATCTTTCGGCCGACTTGGACATAAACCTCCGCAAAGCTGCAATCCTTCCAGTCAGACGTTGAACATCTTTAAATGACTGGGGAGTCTTCATGTCCAGGATCGCTTGAATCTTCTCCGGATTGGCTTCAATTCCTCTTCGACTGACAAGATAACCTAGAAATTTACCGGCACCCAGACCGAAAGTGCACTTAGTGGGATTCAGCCTCAAGTTATGATGACGAATAGTCTGAAAGCATTCTTCTAAATCATCCAAATGCTTATGTACCAACATACTTTTAACAATCATGTCATTCACATACACCTCAATATTCCTGCCCAACTGATATCTGAAGATATGGTTCATCATCCTCTGGTAAGTGGCTCCGGCATTAATGAGGCCAAAAGTCATTTTCTTATAGGCATATACTGAACGATGCGTAATGAACGCCGTCTTCGGTATATCCTCTTTACACATGGAGATTTGATGATACCCAGAGAATGCATCCATAAAACTTAATAAAGCATACCCCGAAGTAGCATCTATGAGCTGATCAATGTGGGGCAGCGGGTAGAAATCCTTCGGACAGGACTTGTTCAGATCACTGTAATCAATGCAGACTCGCCATTTGCCATTATGTTTCTGGACCAGAACCACATTAGTCATCCATTGTGGGTAGTCTATTTCAAAGACGAAGTCCGCTGATAACAGTTTTGCAATCTCGTCATCTATGATTCGCTGACGCTCTGGTGCAAAGATCCTTCTCTTCTGTCGAACCGGCTTCTTTAACGGGTCTACCTCCAATCGATGCTCCGCAATATCCCTGCTAAATCCAGGCATATCCTGAGGTTCCCATGCGAAAATATCAACAAAACACCTCAGGAGCTCTATGAGGTTCGTCCGGAGAGGTTCCGGCAAGCCCGAACCTATCATCACCGTTTTATCCTCTTTGCCCGGAATGAGCTCTATCTGTTCCGTCTCCTCAGCTGGCGTGACCATCGGTTCGGAGCTGCTCTCGGTGAAAGGCTCGATCTCTATCGCCATGGTTTGTTGCTGCTTCGATACTCCGACTCCCGAAGTAATAACAGCATTTCGGTAACACCTTCTGGCCAGATCCAGATCTCCTTTCACCTCAACAACCCCATGAGCAGTAGGAAATTTGATTTTGAAATGAGGTATTGATGTCACAGCTTGCAAAGCAATTAAAGTGGGCCTCCCCAAAATAGCATTATAAGCAGAATCCACATGCACAACATAAAACTTGCAAATAATTTCTACCTGTTGAGGGGCCGTTCCAAATATGACTGGTAGCTCAAAGTTCCTGCCACCTTAACCGGATCATTGCTGAAACCATAAAGAGGGGCCTCCTGCCCTATTTCCATCTTTTTCCCCTCCAGATTCATCCTTTGATAAGCGTGGGCATACAGGATATCCACAGAAGACCCATTATCCACCATCATCCTTTTCATGTCCACCGAACCCACCTGTGCAGTCAGCACCAATGATCCTTCGTGCGGTTCGATGACTTCCGAAGGGTAATCCTCATCAGTAAAAGAGATTACCGTATTCGGATAAGGTCTATCGGTCTTCGGGAAGGTACCCGCCACCGACATGACCGAATCCAAATGACTTCGGCGCTTCCTTCCAACTATCTTGCCAGAAGTACCTCCAGTGATGACATCAATCGCATGCCTGGCAGGTTGTCCCGTAGCTGGTAATATCTGCTGAACTGGTTGAGTTGCCGGGACGGGCGCTTGATCTCGCTGTTGATTATCTCTGGCAGCCACGAACTGAACTAAAGCCCCACCTTGCACCTTTCTTTCAATAAAATCTTTCAAACTGGAACAGTCATTAGTATCGTGACCCGAAGCTTGATGATAATCACAATATTTGCGAGGGTTGCCTTTTCCGGGCTTGATGTTATCTCGAGGTGGCTCGAAGAAAGGTTGATTTTTGATCTGATCCAAGATAACAGCCCTGTCTGCATTGAGTGCCGTGTAAGTTCTATTCACCCTCTGAGGTGGAGCGGACGAACGTCCTCCACCTTGCCTCCAATTGTTATATCTCTTTGACCCGCCGTCATGGCGGTCTTTACTCCCTTCATTCTTCTTCTGGTCCGCATCGGTTTTATCCCAATTTGTCTCTTTAAGCCGATCTGAAGGACGCTTGAGACTGCTCATGGCTTCTTCTACCACGATATAACCTTCGGCTTTGTCAAAGGCTTCGGCGAGACTCTTCGGGTGGTTAAACATAAGTTTTTTCACCAACTTTTCCGATTTGACCAGATCTAACCCATTCTGAAACAGTCCCACAGCTTGTAGATCATTCAAATCTGCCACTTGGCCGACTGCTTCTCGGAACCGCTTCACATATTTGCCCAAAGATTCATTAGAGGACTGTCGAACTTGAGCCAACGAACCAGTTGGTTTTCCCCTTCTTCTGTTGCTCCCAAAACGGGCATGAAACTTGCTGCACATATCTTCCCAGGATGAGATAGAATCTGAGGGTAAGGTCCCCATCCACTGTCGGGCATCTTTTCTGAGTGTTGTGACAAAAGTATGGTATTTAGCTGCATCGCTAAAGTTATAGTAGTCCATGAGTCGGTCAAACGCCTGACTATGGTCGTAAGGTTCCCCCAATCCATCATAACTCTCGATATGGGGCAACTTCTTGGTGGGATCAGCTTTTTCACTAAGAATCTCCGCGGAAAAAGGGGATGCCTTCTTTCCCGGAGTGTCTTTGGTTTTCTGCACTTCGGCGAGTTGCTTCCGAAGCTCTTTCAATTCTTTAACCAGATACTCCACGCCTTCTGGTTGAGATGATGCCTCTTTCTCTGGCAATTCCTTCTTTCTGTGAGCAGATCGGATTTTTTCAACAGAACCTTCAATCCTAGAGGGGCTTCTCTTATGACGAGTATCTACAGGGCGGGGTACCCTCAGTAGACTCTCGGGAGTATGTCCTCTGGATATACTTCGCCTCTGAATTCGGGCACTATGGCAAGAATGTGCAATGACAAGTGCTTTCTTTGCATGCTCCGGAGTGTGATCCCTGGATCGACCTCTTCGTTGACTTCGTCCCTGCTCTCCGGACTCGACAGGGAGATATACCCTCTTTGATCTCTGAGGAGTAGGGCTCCGAGACCTTCTTCTTTCCCTAGTTCGACCTAGAGACTCTCGCATTGAATGAGCAGGTTCTTTCCCACTCAGATGCCCCTGCTATTCGGATTGGACATAACTGAGCTCCTCTTCTCTTAATTCTGCCATTCGAGCCATTTGCTCAGCTATATCCTGACGTTGTTTCAAAAGTGTTTCCATGGCTTTATCCGCTTCATCCGCCATCTTTGCCAACCGGGAGGCTTTTGCGTTCTGGTCATCTCGGTTTCGAGTTCTAGGCGAGGTGCCTTCTACTCGTTTCCGACCATGGCCAAGCTCCTTCTCCGTCGGGAACACTAGCTTACGTTTCGCTTTGCCTACCGCCTTCGGTCGGGAATCTTCAGGTGAACGTTTGGACGCTGTGCTGGCATGAACACTTATAGTTGGTCCCAAACGATCTTTGGCAGATACTCGTGGTACTGAATCACTGACAGCCATCGGCTGTCCTTCGGGCGTAGATGTTCTACTCTTCCCCATGAAAACTGGATAGAATAAAACACGATAAGTGATTGAAAAATACTCAAGACACTAGAACTCAGCCCTCCTTCTAGCGTCAATGTTAACGTCGAGATCTTTCTCCACGTCCCAATCACGAAAGACGTCCTGATCCTGCACAGTAAACACGACAACACCACAAGCTTGACGGCCGGACCGCCGGGGGATAGCTCAGGCGTAAGAGTAAGTATGTCTGTTCACAAGGTTAACTCAAGAGGATGATAAAGTCTAATGTAATGAGAATCGTAATAATATGTGGTTGTGTGTATGATACATACCTCTTTGCGAAGACTTACTTGGTAGGATATAATATCTTTGCCTGAAATATTGTGCCACCTACTACCACCTGACATATCCCCCTGATCTGATGGGTTCTGCCGACTGCATGAAGCCTGTACACTGCTTTTTGCTGCTGTTCACCTCGCCGGCCGACTATAATCCCATCCTCATTAATGTATGGCAGGTATCTTGGTCAACTGTCATACTATATCATCATTACAAGTCAAAGTAATAGATATTATATGATCCAATGGGTTGATCCATTGATCCAGCCCGGTTTTTATAAGATTAAAGGAAGTCAACATAATGATTGGGCCCAATAAGCCCAATGACTTAATTAATAAGTGAGCCCAATGTACCTGGCCCAATATAGAAGAAATATCATGACCCAACAGCATGGTCAACCTCAAAATTGAAAAAATAACCGACTTTAGAGGCCATTCATCCTATAATTACTTAACAATTAAAAATGACTTTAGAGATCATTCATCCTATAATTACTTGGCATGAATTTCTTATTGATTCAATAGATTATTTATAATCATAGTTTTATGATATATGGAAGCATGTTAGACATCAAATTCTTTGGTCCATATGTTCACAACATAAACATATCAATCATAAATGAAACTTATAGTATAAATAATGACAGTGATTCACGCATATAATATACATAAAAGAGAGAAAATGATGTATAATAAGTAAAATTTATAGAATATCAATAAACAAACATATCTAACACAGAAAGAAATAGGAGAAATTTCATTTATTACAAATCTGTAAATGGCTACTTAAAAAAAATGTCAAGATCCAATATAATTAAATGACTTGTCTTGATTTCATAAGATTACAAGAGTTCATGTACTTGTATTTCCATTACATGAAAACATAAATTCAACCATACTATTGGAAAAGTCTTTATCAAATAAATTTTTTTAATAACTCTTACCTTCTGACTTGCACATTAATTGAGGGTTGAAATAGAAATTGATAAATTTCTTCTTCTGACCCACCAAGGTCAACGCTTTTATTCATTCCATACACGACGACGAATGCATAATGAGAAGCAAATGTCGCTCCACCAACTTCAGGAAAGAAAATTGTATAGAAACTAAATTAGCACAAAGTAGAAAGAGGATTTAAAGAGTCAATACTCCATCATTAAACTATGTTACCCATTTTATGTTTATATATATATATATATATATATATATTATAGTTGTGAACATATTTATTACCTTTAGATATAGTCATATAAGAAGAATATAGAGTTGCATTAACTTGTCAAGCGTTGTTTCTAGGCCAATGTCATCTAAAATGATACCTCAGCTATATAATGAATAAGTCTCAAACTTAATATGATAATAAAATCATTGATTGAGTTCAGAAAAGAGGGGACAAAGAAGTTCTCATGCACATTAAATATCTAAGTGCAGGGGCTGAAAATGAAAAAAAAAAAAAGGAAGCATATTAGTACTGTACTATAAGATCAAAAACAAATTTTGAAATAGTCACATCATATACTCCACACTTGACCAAAGTCCATTTGATTTAAAAAACAATATGAAAATTTACACATGAGCATCATTATACTATTCCAGATGACATATAATTAGCATCAACATACAAAAGTACAATGAGGAAATTCAATATGCAGAAAATCATCCATATAATTCCATACATTAGTATACTCTCATAACATTCGATAGGAAAATAAATATAAAGAAAGCAAACCTTTATCACGTTATTAAATATGGGATCGAAGAACACTAACCTTGGAATATCACATCCATCCGGCTTCCATCGACAATTCATAAGTCTCATCAACAAAAGGGTAACTCCCTAGTTTATAAATTGGGTAATTTTCTTCATCGTTCAGGTTTTGCATCACTTGTATGGTCATTACCAAATTCAATTATTTCAAATCAAATATAAACAAATTATAGGATCAAAAACAAATTTTTAAATAGTCACAACATAGACTCCAAACTTGACCAAAGTCGAACATATTTAAATAGCAATCTGAAAATTTACACATGAGCATCATTATACCATTCCAGATGATATATAATTAGCACCAACTAACATACAAAACCACAATGAGGAAATTCAATATGCAAAAAAATATCAAGACAATTCTATAGCAAACAACAATTCAACAATGTTAGCTTCTTTTTTCTTTTGAAAAGTACAGAAGTCATTTTTAGTTTGTTTTAATGATCATCAGTTGAATGTACAACCTCTATTAGAAAAAGCTTATTATAATGAAATTTATGGACATGATCATGCACAAAATTGGATGATTCTAACCATTAGTAATTGAACAGATAACAAAAAAACAAAGTTGCTAACAAATGATCGGAAGAGTAATCACCTGAGAAGCAGCAATCCACTGAATTATGGCGTTCAGTTCAAGATCTCTGCCAAAAGCATCACAACCCCAATTCCCTGTTACAATTCCAAATTTATCTTGAGCGTTACACATGTATAATGTAATGAATGCCTATACATGATACATCTCCAGTAAAAAGAATGTCCTAAATAATTGTAGGAATACACCTTTACTATTCATAAATCAACCCAACAATTGTTTCAACAATAGAAGAGTATATCTTACAACCAAAAGACTAAGATATATCGACATCATGTTCTCCCCAAAACAAACTGTATTATGTTTTGTAGTTATTTTATAATTTCAAGTGTACTTTTTAGGGGCTAGACGTGATCAATGCCAACATATATTAGCATTGTTTAATATATGTTGGCATTGATGACCAATTGCCAATTAATTTCCAGTAAAAACTAAAAAGTTCATATTCACCAACCTGCTTGGATGTCATTTTTTTTCTCAATAATTAGCCTTTTGTTTTACCAAGGTGTTAATGATTGTAAGTTCTTCGTAAGTGCTGTATGAGAAATGGGGGTAGCCATAGCATAAAAACACAAATAAAATTGTTTTCTTTACTTTGCATCCATTCCAAGAAGACCCAAAGATATACACACATGGTTTGATTTCTCAGAAACCTAAAGCATATAAACCCCAAATAAAAATTGAATCCTTATATCATTTGCAGAGTTGTAGCTACAATGAACTACAAAAGTAAAAACAAAATTGCCCAAATCAAGGAAAAATATGTAATGCTAAGGTCAAAGGATTTATAGTTTCCCTAATTAATATTAGGCAGATAAATATATACGAATATATATATATATACGTACTTTTTGGAATTTGCGAGTATGAGTCATAGCTAACTGACCGATACGGTGATGGGCTTGAGACCGGCCATATCCAGCCTCTTTGAGAAAATTTATCTGTACGTTGAAATGTCGATTGGGTCATTTCTTAAATTGAAGCAATTGCAAGGTAAGCCACTGCAAAATAACTTTCCATGAATGTAGAATTTCAACTCACATATAGCTGATCACATACACACTCAATCATGTTTCATATCAGTCAATGATTACATCAAAAATCGAGCTTCAATATTCATCATCTCAAAAACATAATTTTTAAACCCGCATACTATAAACAAAGAAAGTGAGAAATTCTTAAATCCAACGAAAGAAAACACAAAGCATATATAGGAATTGATTGATGATAAGTTAAAAAAATTCCACTTTAGTCGATACAAACATTTGACTTTCAAATTATTAAATATAATAATCCAATTTTCATTTTTTTCCCAGAAGATAAAATTTTTAATTTTAATTTAACAAACCTGTTTAGAATCTCCTTCAAGTCCACCAACGGCTGAGTACTGATCCTCCATTCGACCACTTTTGACTCTTTTACAGTACACAGAATACCCCTCCATCCTCCGGCGCTAAACCCAAAGAAGGCAGAATTCCATAAGATAACAACATTCATGGGCATGGGCAATTATATGTATTGATAGATGGATACAGTAAAGGGTGTAACAATTTCTTTTAATATTAAGAACACTTACAAAATAAAGAGAAAGAAACATAACAGATTCAAAATAAAATAGAATAAAAATTAAATATACCGTGGTATTCTTCCTTGTAAGAGGCTATCCATAACCCATGTTGGATCGGTGGCAGAGTCGCCGACGCTAGTGATAAAATCCCAGGAAATTAACCCATTTCGAAGCCTTGAACCATACCCATAAGGTCACTAAACTTTCCCTCTCTCTATTTCTACTATGGAAGCCAGTCTCGCTGCCGGCGAGACATCTCCGCGGGTCGAGGCGGCAACGACGGGGATGTGGAAGAGTAGGATGAAGAAGAAGGGCCGGTGAGGCGTTGGACCAAGTGAAATGAGCGAGAGAAGGGGAGCATGTATATGGAAGTGAAATAGAGGTGAGGGTAGTGAAGAAGAGGAGGAGGAGGAGGAGGAGGAGGAGAATCTTGAAAGAGGAACGATTTTGTTGATTGTAGTGTGAGTTTTTTTTAATTGAATGAGTTAACTCTTAATTAATTTTAAATTAAGTGAATTGACTCATTCAATTGTGTAATTTAAAAAATTGATTGTATTCCAATCAATTATAATTAGTGATGTCATCTTTGTATGTGTATTTATATATAAGAATTGATATATATCCTTCTCGGCTAAAAAGTTTCATAACAACAAATTGAGAAAAACTCAAAGCTTTCACACAAAAAATTAACAAATTGATCTTAATTTATTGTTGATGAAAAATCTTAGATATATCTTGTAATCATATTCGTTCATGATTAAAACTTGCATATAAACCTAGTTCGGTTTGTGCCAATTAACAGAATAACTGAAAATCATTTTGGGTTTTGTTGTTGAGGATTGAATGAAGGAAAATTGGTGTTATTGTTAGGGGCTGTTTGTTTAGAACTTAATGGGTCTGAATGGCTGAATCGGTAAGTGGCTGAATCATTAAGTGCGTTTGTTTTGAAAAAAAAATCGTCTGAATGGCTGAATCGGTCAGATGCGTTGGCTGAATGGTTAAGGCCGAATTTTTGGTCTGAATGGCTGAATGGTTGGCTGAATGAAGTAAAAAAAATTAAAAATAATAATAATAAAAAATATTAACTATTATATTATGTAATATTAAATAAATTTACAACAACTTTGAATTTTTTCAAAGGGATAAAATATTAAAAATATGTCATTCAGATCTTTAAGATATGTTAGTTATCAAACAGTTTTTTTCATTCAGATTCAGCTCATTCAGATTCAGATTCAGATCCAGCTCATTCAGATTCAGATTCATTCAATTTTTATCAAACACCCCCTTAATGTTGTTCATTGATTGGGATTTGATAAATTAACTGTTGATGTTAGTGAATCTGAATCTCATTTTTATTTCGAGTTCAAATGTAGTGCTTATCGCAATTCAGATTAGAAAAGTTTCTATTTAGTGGTTTTGATTTGATATTTAATATTTGTTTGTACATTTGTGAATCTGTATTGGGCCATTTGTTTTTTGGTTCAAGTTAAAAATAATTTGTTTAATTAAATAAATTAATTTGTGTGTTTTTGAGTGTGTGAATCTGAATCCCAAAGTGATGTCACTATAGTTTTTGTACTTGTTGATTTGAAAAATTAAGTTTCTAGATTTCATTTGTTTTATGAATGGAAAAAACTATAAACTTTACTATGGGGATTGTAATTTGATTGAATTTGTGAATTACTTTGGGTCCCTGATATCTTTAATTCTACCCCTCCATATGAAAATCCACCCCCTTCCATCTCTAAAGGTATAACTGGCAAACGGGCGGGCGCGGCCCGGGCCAAAACGACCCGGGTTTTTGCGGGCCGTGAAATGTGAGCCCAAAGCCTGCGGGTTCAAGGGCAAGCCGAGAGTGTTTTATGACTAGTTTTTTGATATTTTTTAGCCCAAAGTGAACGGGTTGAGCTGGACTAAAAAAGTCCAGATTTTCCTGGGCCAAAAAAATACGGTTTAAAGCCCGTTTTTTGACAAACGGACCGGGTCGGCTTGAGGACTTTAGGCCCATTTGCTAGGTCAGACTACAAGTTCCTGTTTATTTTCCTCATTCTCCAATGGAGTCTTCTTCTTTGTCAAGCATTTTCTCAATGTTAAAGCCTCCATTATTACCTTCAATTAGTGGTACTACAACGAGGAAATTGAGAGATTCAATTGAAGTTTCTGCCTGCTGCTCTTACCAGAAATTCATCCACAAACGCCATACCCATTTAATTGATGTTGGGAGGAATTTATTACAATTGAGATTCAATTGGGATTTGAAATTTAAATTTCGTTTGTAGATTTGTTTTAGATTGAGGTACAAACTAAAACCGGCAGGTATTGCCTCAACTCCATTATCATCAGTTTTTGGTGTTCTTTTACATATAAAAGATATATGCATGTTTGTATATACGTATCTTTGTGAATATTATTTGTTTCCAGTTCAATATGAATTTCTTTTACCCTTTTGCTATTTGATCGCCCACCAACATCTTTTGACACCTCCAAAGGTTGTAACTCTTGATCAGTTTCTGTTTATTTAGGTGGATTGTTGGGTTTTTTGGAAATCTCCATATGCTCTGTTGGGGAAAAGGTAACCAAGGAGTGAGAAATATCAGGGAGATGACAAAATTTTGTGTCCCAATAAGAAATATCATTTGTTTTAGAGGTTGTAAATGGTTAAAAAGAGTGGAAACATGACACCTGAGGGTATAATTGAGACAAATACATTCAATTGAGCTTACACTCTGTTCTTGGGTTTTATAATTAATGAAAAGGATAAAGTAAAATATTTAATTTTTTTATTGTACGACAATAAGTCTAAGCGGACACACATATTGGACAGATATATTAGACTGTGGGTCCCCAAAAATAAGAAAACTATCAAAAGAAAGAAAAAAGAATGAAAGACAGAGGTTCCATCCCGCCAAAATAATTTTGCGAAATATAATCCTCCCTCTCCATCCGAGATAGCGATCTCGGGCATTCCGTCCTCTCTCTCAAGTTCGACGATCTCCATCTTAGGTAATACTTTCTCTCTCTTGAGATTTAATCATCTTGGTTTAATTTTGTGCACAAATGGATTAATTGATATCATCTCACCCTCTCCACACATGGTTCAAAAAAACATTACAGAGAAAAATCTCTAATTTTGGATTAAGTGTTTTGTTTTTGTTTTATTTCTGTACAGGTTTTTTTGGGCACAAATGGAAATAGAATCATTGAATATATCCTTAAGTACAGAGATGAATGAACATATTGAGGAGAATGATATGAATGATAATTCAGAATTTGATGAGTGTGTGGAGAGTGCAGTAGCTGTAGATGAGATAAAAGATCCAGAAATTGGAATGGAATTTGACAATATTGATGCTTGTGTAGAATACTACATTAAATATGCTAACAAACAAGGGTTCCCAATGAAGAAAAGATCTTCCGAAAAGGGTGATGGTGAGGAGGTTAATTGTGTGGTTCTTTCATGCTCTCGAACCGGACAAACAGTGAGCAATTCAAAGAATGTCTTAAAAAAGCCTCCAAACAGTAAAACATGATGTAAAGCTAAGATTAGGATTGTATTATGGGTGATGGGGATGCTACGTCAGTTCAGAACTACTTTCTTAAAATGCAAGCTAATAATTCTAATTTCTTTTATTTGATGGATTTGGATAAGGAGGGGAGGCTAAGGAATGTATTTTGGACAGATGTTAGGAGTAGGGCAGCGTATGAGGAATTCGGGGATGTCATTACGTTTGACACAACATACTTGACTAATAAGTATGACATGCCTTTTGCTCCTTTTGTTGGAGTGAATTATCATGGTCAATCTACACTTTTAGGATATGGATTGATTTCAAGTGAGGATGTTGAGTCGTTTACTTGGCTTTTTAAATCTTGGCTTGCATGTATGAATTGTACGCCCCCAAAATTAGGTATAGATCACCCATCTTGAGTCGCCAGATACATGGTACAGAATTCAAATACAATTTACTAATACCATTGTCGTGTACAATACGACAGAACATAAACTGTGAGTTTGAATACAAATATTGTCTACTAGAGATTATACAAACTCAAAAGGAGTCCTCATTATAATTATTATCACACTATTTTACAGAATAGTGAGGACTACTAATGCTATCCTCTGGACCATTACTCCGTTTCCCGACTCGTCCCAGCTATATTCTCATTTCCTGAAGAGAACAGTGAAAGAAAGGGTGAGCTCAACTAGCCCAGTAAGAAATATTATGACTAAGATAATGCAGAATAAATTATCATTAGCCTTCAACAGTGTTAAACTAATAAAATATAATAAACATCAAGTTTAACTGCAGCGGAACCAACAATCCATTAAAAGAGTCAAGTAGAAAATAAAATATACTATCTTTTATGATTTAAAAGGTTTTTCATAACTGTTATAACTGAGACTCAGCTTAATAAATATTTCACATCATCGAATCACCCCTGCACTACGGCCAAGGATATTCTTTAGTATCACGACCACAATTATTCATGCACTACGGGCCAAGAATATTTGTGTATTCATTAATGGTCATGATCATGCCAACAACTGTCCATCAATGCACTACGGCAAATGAGACTTTTACCACATCATTTGTAACATTACGGTCATGATTACACCGAATAATCCCTGGTCATAATCATACCAAGTCCATCTATGCACTACAGGCCACAGATGACTTTCAAAAATATAAATAAGAGGATGATGACAAAGATATAAGAATTCAATAAAACAAGTTCAAGAATTATTTTATCCAGGAATTATTAACGTCCAAATTGTCAACACGATACTGTTTTGTGGTGTAAAATTCAAGAATGCTCAGAAGAATATTTCCATGAAAAGATATTGGATGAAGCGCAAATATCAAGGATATTCCACTAATTTCATGGAGTATAGAAGTCAAAGTTTTATCCAACTGAGTAATACCGAATACAATAACAAAAGATATCACCATGCATGCGATAGAGACCGCACAAACAGTTTATTCCCGCAGAATAATAATAACGGAACCAGGTCAGGTGAAATTCATACCGACAGGATGTTCCAACAGAATAATAAATGAGAAATAGTAAATGATGGAACCAGGTCCGGCGTATAGCACAGACAGAATATTCTGACAGAATAATAAAAATGGAACCAGGTCCGGTGTAAAACACACAGACAGGATATTCCAACAAAATAATAGAAGAATGTCACCAAGTATAAGGTAAACCGCGTATACAGGTTATTCTGATAGAATAATAAGAAATGGAATAACATTAGGATTTCACCAAGTATAGGGTACACCGCGTATACAGGTCATGTATAGGGTATGCCACTTTTACTGGTTATTCCAACAGAATAACAAAGAATGGAATAACATAAGTTCTCTTCAAGAAGAAAGAATAACACCCCTTACTTTATTTAGGAGATTGAATACTGCAGTAGTGTAGTAACCGAATACTCTTCTTCTTTCTCTCTTATTCTCTCTATACTATCTCTCTCTATAGCTTGAGCGAATTCGTGAAAAATAATGAAGCTCTAGGCCTCTATTTATAGAAGATTTATTACTATTTACGAAAGTATTTACTATTTACGAAGGTAATTACTATTGACGAAGGTAATTACTATTTACGAAGGTAGTTACTATTTATGAAAGTAATTACTATTTACGAAGGTAATTACTATTTACAAAGGTAATTACTATTTACGAAGGTAATTACTATTTACGAAAGAGACTCTTAGATGATGACATATGGTCCCCCATAAATAATTAAACTTACCACAAACGTCTAATAATAGACTCTTTATATACATCAAGGATTGAATAAAAATTACCAGAAATCATTTTATTTTTTAATCAACACATGTTTTAATCTTTCAACAATTATTAATCATTTATAACTTGTCGTCTCAATTATTGTTTAGATAATATAACATATTATACAGATGATACTGTGACAATAATTGAATCAATAATATAAGAGATATGATGCAGCAATTACTGTAGCAATAATTGAGTATAGCTGAGTGACTTCTCACGTAAGCATCAATAATCAATACCGTGTGCTACTATGCAACAACGCGTATTACTGTACTTTTACTACCGAGTAGTTCAACAGTTTTAACGGTAACACCTCCGCCGTTATTTCATAGAAAGATAATTTTGTCGTTTTCTAACTACAATAATACTTCCGTTGTGGGGTCCACCAATGATTGTGCCGTCGTACGAATATTTCCCGACAAAAAGAATATTCCCCGACCAAACGAATATTTTATAACAACTTGTGTACTTTGCAAAATTTATAAATATTACCCACAACTATATATTTTATCAAATTTATTCCATAATATTCAAAAATAATAATTATGAAAATTCATCTTTATTTATAAAAACTAGGGTCTTACATGAATGGTCGCGCTCCTACCGCAATAATCACTGACCAGGACAAAGCAATGAAAAAGGCTATTGAAAATGTCTTTCCTAACACACGTCATCGGTGGTGCTTATGGCATATCATGAAGAAGGTACCTGAAAAATTACGAGGTTGTAATGAATATGAATCAATTAAGTATACGATGCATAAAGTGGTTTATGATTCTTTGACTTGTGAAGGATTTGAAGAAAATTGGAGCAGATTCATTGAAAAGTTTAAACTTGAAACAAATGATTGGTTGACTGGTTTATACAATGAAAGGAGTCGTTGGGTGCCAACATTTTTAAGAAATACTTTCTGGGCGGGAATGTCTTCGACTCAATGAAGTGAAAGCCTGAATGCATTCTTCGTTGGTTATGTCAATTCTAAGACAAGTTTAAAATAATTTGTTGAGCAATATGAGAATGCACTAAGAAGCAAGGTGCAAAAAGAGGCTAAAGCGGACTTTTATTCTTTTGACTCTAAGATTTCATGCATCACTTCTTATCCGTTAGAGGAACAATTTCAAAAAGCTTACACCACTTTAAAATTCAAAGAATTTTAAGATGAGATAAAAAACAAGTTTTATTGTAGTATTTTTTTAGAGAAAGAGGAGTGTGGGACTGAGTGTATGAAATTTCGCGAGAGGAGTGTGGGACTCGAGTGTATCAAATTGGGGAGGCAGCCGGCCCCACCAAGCACTTTCTTCCTTTTCCGCGGTTGCCCTTTTATTGCTTCTTGGAGTACTTCACTCCATCTAAATTAATACTACCACGTGTCCGCCTCTTACATCACCCGCCGGTCTTTCTATCCACGTCTACCCAACAGCACTATTCGCGCCGGCATCCCTGTTTGCCCGTCTGACAACACGACACTGTTTACCAGACAATTTTTCAGGAACTTTACCGTACGACATTGCCCACGTGATGTATGACGCGTGTTCTCTAGTCATTGCTTTCACGTCAACCTCGCGGTAGGACTTCACGGTAGGCGCGTGTCGTGTACAAAGATGATCGGTGCTGTTTGGGACCTACACGTATCTTTGAGAGAGATTAATATTCCATTGTTTATTCATGTAAAACCGGACCCACACGAATATCGGCCGCCGCGCTCCACCAAGTATGTGGACTCTTTTGGGTTTTGAGTATGACAAGATTAGATTTTTTTTTATTTTTAATTATTTGTCGTTTATGATTATTTAAGAGAATTAATTAGTAGTACTATTTTTTTCAAATTATCCTTTATTACTCCACCTAATCTTTTGATCCATATTTATGAGATAAATGAGGAGAAGGGTGTTATAGACAATTGATATTATAATTAATGTTTTTAATCATTTCTCTAATTTTTTATGCACATGTCTAAAACATATACTCCCTCCGTCCCAAATTATCTTCTGTTCTAGAGTTTCACACAGATACCAATATATATGATAAAAATACTAAAATACCCTTTGTGCTGACTTTTTTATTAATTGAACAGAAAGAAAAAGCAACTAATTAATTGGAGAGAGAGAAACATTGAAGAGAGAGAGAGAAAGCAGCACATTAATTGAAGAGAGAGATAGAGAGAAACAATTATTAATTAGAGAGAGAGGCATGAATGTGGATGTTTAAAAAAAAGAAGAGACATTAATGAGAGTAATGATTATCAACAATTAAGATAAAGGGGCAAATTTGGAAAACAAATAGAAAAAATACATTGAAATCTTAAAAAAGCAGATATTGTGGGATAAATTTTTTTTGCTAAAACAGTAGATAATTTGGGACGGAGGGAGTATTAAGCAACTGATGGAGTAATATTTTATGCTTAGAGTCTTTTTTTTATAGTTTATTTTTTGTCATGATAATTTTGTAACTAATGTATCGGCAAGTTTAATCCGAATAATTATAATATTATCTTTTTAATTGATTAGAGGATAGTTATTATTTTATTTTTTTCTTTTGTAATAGTGTTGCTTCAGATGAATAAGATTCAGTCCCATTTTGGACTATTTTATAAAAACAAAATTAAATTATGCTTGTGTTAATAATATTATATCTCATTAATAAAATATTTTGTTGAATATTATTATTTTATTTTAATAATATATTATATTTTTAATATTGTTAGTGTATATAATGTCAATGTATCAATTTAACTAATATAACATTATAAAACAGTTAGTGGTGTAAATGAATCAAGTCGAATCGAGTATTGAATTACTTAGATTTGATTCATAAAATTTATCGAATCTAAAATAAAATTTGATTGAGACTCGTTTAATTCCCAAGTCGAATACGATCTCAAATTAAACCCGTACAATTTAAACTTTTTAAACTAATATAATTTAAGTATCAATAAAAAATTATAATTTAAAAAAGTTGTAATAATTCATTAACACTTCAAGGTAAAACCCTTTGCAATTTATATATCCTATGTTCAGGGGCGGATACATATGAGTGACAGCATAGGCTTCTGCCCTTGTTGGATTTTTATTTTTACAAGTATAGGAGTATGACAAATATATAAATTAATAAATTTAAGTGGGCAGATTAATGAAAAAATTAAACTTGAAAGAAACAAAAAATTTCTTAAATTAATTTTAAATACAAATACAAAAAACTTGTTAGTTGATAAAATCTTAGAAGAATTACACTTGTAGCCTTAATATGGAATAAGCAATTATTCCATATTAAGCTGCAAGTTTATTGAACATGTAGTTAAATAATGATGCTATGTTTGTAAATTGTAATTTTTTTGGGGATTAAAAAGATATTATTAGAACGTGTGATCGGTTTTGACGATTTAAAATTTTAATTTAATTTAATTTAATTCAAACTTAAAAATTATTTCGAAATGTTACTAATAATCTGGTAATAAATTGAAATTAGTGATCAAACATGGGATAAAGTTGAGATGAGTGTCAGAGCCGCCCAATTAGAAAAGGACTAAATAATCCACCCAGAGATATACGTGTTGTGTCCGACAGCCGGAAGGGTTGCCCATGCTTCTCATCATCAAGCCGACGCCCCAAAAAAAGATTTATTGAGGTGCCCGTACACTTGTGGGACCCATTTTTCTATGGTGAGCATTGAACAGAATTCTAACATACGCCTACTTGCTATGCGCACTGCGCACACTTTCACCATTGCCATGAATATACAAAAAATATAAAATTAAGTATGAAGCTTTCGAATAAAATTGCTTTAATTTTGATTTTTGTTTTACAAAATTGGTTTCTAAAAGTAAATGCTACAACAACGTAATCCATTAGGATGGTAATGTATTTACAAATAGAAATATAATATCAATATCATTGTCAGGCTGCGATTTTCTCTCTAGATTCGTAAACCAGATATTTAATAAAAGGAGATAAAATTGATAAACTGAAAACAAAAAAGGAGATTGGAAAGTTATGTGGTTCCGGCGAGATCAGGCCTCCTCCGACAGTGGAGGAAGGTTGAGATCAAAATCGATAGATTTTCTAGGTGAAATTCGGTCAGAATAATTGTTATCGACGACCGAGGAAGAATCGGAGTCGCTCTGGGCAGTTACGGCGACAGGAGGATGTAGGGAAACAACGGGGCGCTCCAATCTGAACATGTTGATATGGCTATTTATGGCGTCTGGCCTGGACAACGCGTGGAAGAAGAACATTGGACTTGGAGTGGGGAAGATATAGGGATAATTAACGCCGCCGCCTAGGTGAGCGAGGCTGAGGTCCAGAGAGGGCGGAGGAGGAGCGGCGGCTGCGGTGAATTGTGCAGAACTCGAAGATTCGACAGTGCTGCTTTGGCTAGAGCTCCGGTTGTTATTCCCGGCGCCGGCGGTTACGGATGTTTGGTTTGTAGCAGTGGCGATGAGCTCGGAGGCGGTAGAGAAGTTCGTCTTAGCCTTCGCACCGCGAAATTCTCGAGCGGCGGCGTCATAAGCACGCGCC
This sequence comes from Panax japonicus, assembly GCA_020205505.1. NCBI lineage: Eukaryota > Viridiplantae > Streptophyta > Magnoliopsida > Apiales > Araliaceae > Panax > Panax japonicus. The sequence continues at coordinate 89,208,853 of CM035091.1, forward strand.
GCCTCTTCAGCTGTGTCAAAAGTTCCTAGCCAAACGCGGCTCTTCTTACCGGGATCCCTGATCTCCGCGGCATAACGACCCCAAGGCCTCTTCCTGACGCCTCTGTAACGCGGCTCTTTGCCGGCACAGACGGCTGTGTTAGCTTTAACGGCGGCAGGTTTATCTCTGGGAGCCATTGTGATTTGTTAGTTAGGGTTCGACGAGGAGGGGGGAGAATAGAGAATGTGGGCTTGAGGAAAAAGAGGAGGAAATGGAGTGGGTTATATATAGAAGGGATGACGTAAAAAAAGGGCTCGGACCAAAAGAGCGTGCCGCGACCCAATCTTGTGGGGGATTTGGCTCCTCATCCGGGTGCTATGGCTAAATTCAAGATGTTTTACCACTCTCTCAAACTATCCACGTCAATCTCAAAACCCTCATTAAAAAAACAATTATAATAAATAATTAAATACCTAACTTAAGTGTTAACACTTGTATTATATATATAAAAAAGAAAAATAATAAAGGGATAGCTATAGTGGAGCAAATTAATCCATTATGAAATTAGAGACATATTTGTTAAAAAAAATGATGAATTTAAGGGTGAAAATTTATTATTTTTATCTTAATGTTTGCTAGACATATATTACTATCAATTAAAAAAATTAACATAAATAAAAAGATAAATCATTAATATTATAACTAATAGAGTTTTTTTTTCCTCTTTTTTTTGGTATTGTCTACCAAGACTTGAACTAAATTCTAATGACTAAAACCATCAATTCAAATGCATAAGATTTAATTACAAATATTAGAAGACTGATAAATCTACAACATAAAATGATATTTTTATATAAAAGCTATAGATCCTTGATGTGTTAAAAATATATACTGCAAGTGCACAGTGTCTAATTGAAGAACTGGCAAGTACAGGTCGAACCCACAGAGACTAGATTAATTTTAATGTTTCCTTAATATTTATTTTAGGCGAATTAAAAATAAAGATTGAGAATTAATTAACTAGAATATGAAAACAATTAACGAGAATGCAATCTAGGAATCTGAATCCACTAAATAATAAAAATAACATATAATTCAATCTCTTCTATTTTTATAACTCAAATTATGATTTTGATCTCCCTTCCCTTTAATTTAGTAATTTACAATTAACGTGGGCAAGCATAGACTATGAAAATTTAAGGATTAACTATAACTCATCAAAACTTCTTTGAGCAAGCATGGATTATGAAAAACTCATATCTTAACAATAATCTATCAAAACCTCTTAATTAATTTAAAATCACATAAGAACTATAAAACGAATGTATTTTAATAACGAAACATGAAGGCGAAATCAATTAAACATAAAAGCATAAATAATAGAAGAGATAAAAAATATTATTAGGAATAATTATTTAATTTCATCTTCATCCTAGATTAAATAAATTAACTAGACATGAAAATAAATAAATTAACTAAAATAAAGAAGAAGTAGAAGATTGAAAATAAATAAGAAAACTCCCTTCATTCACGATCCTCCAACAAGTGTTGAAACATAATTTAATTTACTCCTACTCCTAACCTAAAGTAATACAATACTTAATTCCTCCTTTCTCTCTAAAACAAGAGACCTATTTATAAGGAAAATAACTTTGAACCCTAATTTAGATTCATTGAACTTGGACACTTTGATTCCCTTTCCATGTAGGATTCAACTTCCTAGTAGCAATCAACTTCTCAAAAACATCTTCTAGATAGACTTTTCTTTCTCTTGTTGGATTTGAATTGCACACTAAGATTGTTCCACCTCTTTCCTTCTCCTTGTAGGATTCTTCTTGGACATTCCTTATATGAATAAGAGCATTAAATATTGCTTGATCACCAAGATTTTGACTTTATTGCAATAAATATTAAATCCTACAAAATAAAATAAAACATATTAATTTAATAAACTAATATAATTAAAAGGACAAAATTAGGGATAATTAAATGTATGAATTACGTTTCTATCAAATACCCCCATACCTAGCTTTTGCTCGTCCTCGAGTAAAATAAATAAAAATAAAAATAAAATAAAAATTACAATACCCCATTTTCGTAGGAAACACGATTGCACTTAGCATGTGCAACAAACCTTTAAACCCCAAGGTTACCCCAAGTGGACGAGTTGTGTCTCGTGAGGGTTTGTAGTGAATATACCCACAAAATTTAAAAATATTTTTGGGTTCAACAAATTATGAAATTGAAAGAAAACTTCTAAATATTTATGGGCATTATACATAAGCAAGATTAAATTCAAAATCACACTTTCACCTTATCAAAAATACTCGATCTTCATTTTAGACACCATCCTTCATTAAATCAATTTCATGTAATGCATGCATGTGTATGTGATGTAACTCTTAGTAGGGATTTTTATCATGAAAATCAAGCAAACTCTTTTTTTTTCTTTGTTTATTTTTTTCCTTCTTTTTCATCTTTTTTTTCTTCTTGACTTGTGTAATGTCTCATTTTCTTAGGTTTTTCAGAGTTACCCATGTAGAGCGAGCGTTAGACCAATGACTCCCAAACCAGATGGCTTTAGGGCACTAGGTGTAGAGACACCCCTAAGGATTTACTAACTCGAGTAACAAATGCCACAAAATTAGACTAGTCAAGCTGCTTTTATCCATCATACTTTTCAGCGTGAATATCGATGCTTCCCAAGGCTTGGATACCCAGTTATTTCGTTTAATGGACATTGAAGCAGTTATTTATTTATTCTTCTTTTTTTCAACTTTTCTCAACTTCATTTTTTTCCTTTTTTTTTTCTTTCTTCTTCTTTTTTTTTTTTTTTTAAATTACTCGAATCATGGTTTATACCCCACAACTAAGAATTAGTGCAAACGTGAAGTGCAAAAATGCTTGTGAAATCAATTTTAAATCCAGATGGTGTTTTGAACTAAGATTTTGTATCTTATCAACAATTCAAGAGTTCTAAATCTTTCAATCTCACTCATGCGCTTTGGTCCACCAACACTTATTAGAATTAATTCAATTCATAAAAAGTCAAACAAATTTTTTTAATTTTTTAATTAATTTTTTTTTATTTTTTGTAAAAAGAAAAAAAAAATCTAATACAAACAAACTCCCCCGTACCTAAATCATGCATTGTCCTCAATGTATGCAAATGAAAAAAAGAGAACAAAGATATGAAAGAATTGTACCTTGTGTGCGGGGCATTTGTTCTGCAAGAAGGTGTGGTGAGAAAGAAAACAAATGTACATATCTATAAATTTTATAAATCCTAAAAATTATGTGATTAAAAATGAATGTTACAAATGGATAAGTGAGTGTGAACTTTTCATTATTTTCAGGAGGTCTAGGAAATTGAAAATAGTCAGAATTTTCATCACAGTTATGCTTCAAGGTTACCTCAAGAAAACTTTCATTAACATGTTCAAATGATGGAAGAGTTGGTTCAAATACATGTTCTAGTTTAGTTGACTTATTTGTAGTGGATCTCAACAACTCATTGACCTTATCTAAATCTTCAGATTCATTCCAATTTTGGTCAAGGTGATTTAAGAAAAAATCAATTGGATCTTTTTCAATCAAGAGTCTATTTTCATTTATTTCTTGGGTCATTGACAACTCTTGTATCATGTTTACTTTAATGGGTTGGTCCAAAAAATCACTATGTGGTTTTTTAGGAATAAGTATTTCAGGGTATGGAGCTTTAGGCTTATAAACTTTTTCAACCGACTCATCAAATTCAACATAATCAATTTTAGGCATAGACTCATAATTTGTAGACTCCTCAAATACGCTTGACTCAAATTGTGTAGAATTGAATATAAAATTTCTATTTTTCTCATCATTTCCACAACCATCAAGATTTTCAAAATTAACCTCAGAGTTACTAGAAAATTCACCCACCTCTTGTTCATTTATTATGGTGGCTAATCGACTCATTTGAATTTCTAAGCGAGAAATGGCTTGGGTAGTGCTTTGCATGAAATTGTTAGTGCCTTGCATGAAATTATTGAAATTATTATGAGATTTCATTAAAGTTTCTATGCTCTTCTCTAAAACGTTAAGTCCCTTCTCACTTTCATTTGATAATTCTTGTGGATATTGAGGTTCTGGATCCGAATATGGATATAAACATGAAAATGGATAAGGATTTTCATAAGTTGAAAAAAATTGATTTACTTGGTGCGGATTAAAATTTTCATACGATTCTTGATTCCAAGCAAAATTATTATTCCAACTATAATAAAAATCCATTTTTCCACAAATCACAAAACAAATAGACAACTAACCACGAAAGTCGCACAAAAAAAAAACTAAACTACTATATATATATATATATTTAAAAAAATATGGAGATACGAAGTACCGAAGAAAGAGCAACAACAAAATCTTTATTTTTTCGCTTCTTCGATCCGCTTCAATAATCCTGAAAAAAAAATAAAAAAAATAAAACTAATTTGAATAAATAAAAATTAAGGAATAAATAAAAATTAATTCTAGTCCCCGGCAGCGGCGCCAAAAACTTGATGTGTTAAAAATATGTACTGCAAGTGCACAGTGTCTAATTGAAGAACTGACAAGTACAGGTCGAACCCACAGAGACTAGATTAATTTTAATGTTTCCTTAATATTTATTTTAGGCGAATTAAAAATAAAGATTGAGAATTAATTAACTAGAATATGAAAACAATTAACGAGAATGCAATCTAGGAATCTGAATCCACTAAATAATAAACATAACATATAATTCAATCTCTTCTATTTTTATAACTCAAATTATGATTTTGATCTCCTTTCCCTTTAATTTAGTAATTTACAATTAACGTGGGCAAGCATAGACTATGAAAATTTAAGGATTAACTATAACCCATCAAAACTTCTTTGAGCAAGCATGGATTATGAAAAACTCATATCTTAACAATAATCTATCAAAACCTCTTAATTAATTTAAAATCACATAAGAACTATAAAACGAATGTATTTCAATAACGAAACATGAAGGCGAAATCAATTAAACATAAAAGCATAAATAATAGAAGAGATAAAAAATATTATTAGGAATAATTATTTAATTTCATCTTCATCCTAGATTAAATAAATTAACTAGACATGAAAATAAATAAATTAACTAAAATAAAGAAGAAGTAGAAGATTGAAAATAAATAAGAAAACTCCCTTCATTCACGATCCTCCAACAAGTGTTGAAACATAATTTAATTTACTCCTACTCCTAACCTAAAGTAATACAATACTTAATTCCTCCTTTCTCTCTAAAACAAGAGACCTATTTATAAGGAAAATAACTTTGAACCCTAATTTAGATTCATTGAACTTGGACACTTTGATTCCTTTTCCATGTAGGATTCAACTTCCTAGTAGCAATCAACTTCTCAAAAACATCTTCTAGATAGACTTTTCTTTCTCTTGTTGGATTTGAATTGCACACTAAGATTGTTCCACCTCTTTCCTTCTCCTTGTAGGATTCTTCTTGGACATTCCTTATATGAATAAGAGCATTAAATATTGCTTGATCACCAAGATTTTGACTTTATTGCAATAAATATTAAATCCTACAAAATAAAATAAAACATATTAATTTAATAAACTAATATAATTAAAAGGACAAAATTAGGGATAATTAAATGTATGAATTACGTTTCTATCAATCCTATAACGACGATTTTCATGATTATTTTTTTTTGGTTTTGATAATCAACTTTTACTCACTTGTTAACTTAAAGAAATACTCCCTCCGTCCCTAATTATTTAACGTTTTAGACGTGGACATAAGAATTAAGATAATGATTAGAAATTATTAAATATAGTACTCAATTACCTATAATACCCTTAAATCTTTTGTTGGAATAAGAAGTGTTTTGTTGAGATAAGGAGAGAAAGAGTTTAAAGTATCAAAAAATAGGTAGAGTAATGAGAGGTAATTTTGGAAAAATTATCATTAATTCTCCTAGCTAGATTTGAATAAAAGTTAAATAATTAAGAACAAATAAAAAATTTTACAACGTCAAATAATTAAGGACGGATGGAGTAGTTTTTAAAAAACAACCAAACAAATATCTAACAATCCTGAATTAAAAGATCTTTAAAGTAGCATTAATCTTGGTAATTAACTAACCTGTTTTTGATTGTTTGATTGACTAGCAAGTGCTTTTAATCGTCTCCTAATTTCTTTTCATGGTCAGTAAAATTGCCTTATATTCTTTGTTTTGTTTATCTTATCTGGTTTAAACAAAAGTACATTTTTCACTGATCCAGTTAGCATGAAGTTATTTTTTTGATAAGTTGGTCAATTGACCAATAGAATATTGACACACATACAACCTCACCTGCGTGTCAGTATTCTATTGGTCAATTGACCAACTTACTCCAAAATAAACTTCATATTAACCATTTCCCTTTTCCACACATGTTAAGAAAAAAGTAAAGTATAAAAAATATAGTAATTTTTAAAAATTTATCCTTAAAAGTCCCACATATTACATAAAATGATGAATACTTTTATTTATTTTTTATATTATCGGACCTCATTAAATTACATATTTATATTTTGCTTTATGTACTTCAGTTCAAACTTTTGTGAACAAAAAATTTGTATATTTAATCATTTTTTGACAATTTTACATTTAAATGTATTTTTAAATATACAATTTTTAGGTGTGTACATAAATTTATCATAAGATGTATCATCTACTCCCCATGTTGCCTCCAAATAAAGAAAAGTTTCGGTTATTATGAAATTAATTTTATGGTAAATTAATTAATTGATATTATATGCGAAACCCCAGATTTTATAAATTAAGAATTAATTTTCTCAAAATAAGTTTTTTTTATATTATGGTGTGAATTTGAGATAATGTTATAGTTGTGGGTAATATTTATAAATTTTGCAAAGTATACAAGTTGTCATATTATATTCGATTGGTCGGGGAATATTCGTTTTAAATAGGAAATATTCGTACGACGGCACAATCATTGGTAGACCCCACAACAGAATTATTGTCGGATTGAAAAAAACGACAAAAATATTTTATTGAAAATAACGGCAGAAGTTTTACTGTTGAACTACTCGGTAGTAAAAGTACAGTAATACGCGTTGTTGCATAGTAGCACACGGTATTGATTATTGATATTTATGTGAGAAGTCACTCAGTTTTATTCAATTATTGCTACAATAGTTGCTGCATAGTATCTCACATTATTTGATTCAATTATTGTTGATTTAGAAGTTTTGTTTTATTCGTATTATTAACGTAATAAAATAGAAACATCTTTTTATATAAAACAGAATACTTTATTAAAGTTATTCTATAAATAGAATATATTATATTTTATTATGCATAGTATTTGCATAGTGTCCGCATAATATTTGTATAGTAAAAATCTTTTTATATAAATAGAATATATTATATTTTATTTAAAAGATTTTTTTTTAAATATGGACCGTCAGATTAAAGTAAATCAATCTGGACCGTTCATAGGATTAGTTAATATACATTCAATTTTCCTATAAATAGAAGCTTATTCCTTCATTATTTTCTTACGAATTCACTGAACTCTAGAGAGAGACTATAGAGAGATAGAAGAAAAGTTTTCTGCTACTTCACTACTTTTATATCAAGTATTATTTTACGGTAAGGGATATTATTCTTTTGTATTCAAGAAGAGAACTTCTGTTATTCCATTTCTTTATTGTTCTGTTGGAATAACCTGTATACGTGGGCTACCCTATACTTGGTGACATTTTTCTATTATTCTGTCTTTATTATTCTATCGGAATATCCAGTCTGTGTAATACGCCGGACTTGGTTCCATTTTTATTATTCCATCTTTATTATTCTGTCGAAATATCCTGTCTGTGCTATACGCCGGACCTGGTTCCATCATTTATTATTCCGCATTTATTATTCTGTTGGAACATCCTGTCGGTGTGAATTTTACCTGACCTGGTTCCGTTATTATTATTCTGTTGGAATAACCGTCTGTGCGAAGTACCGCATGCATGGTGATATCTTTTGTTATTTCATTCGGTATTATACTCAGTTGATTAAAATTTTGACTTCTATACTCCATGAAATTAGTGGAATATCATTGATATTTGCGCTTCATCCAGTATTTTTCATGAAAATATTCTTCTGAGCATTCTTGAATTTTATTATACATAGAAGTATCATGTTGACAATTTGGACGTTATTGGTTCCTGGATAAATTAATTCTTGAACTTGTTTAATTGAATTCTTATATCATTGTCAGCATCCTCATGTTTATGTTATGTTGAAAGTCATCTGTGGCCTGTAGTGCATATATGGACTTGGTATGATTATGACCAGGGATTATTCGGTATAATCATGACCGTAATGTTATAAATGATGTGAAAATTAAAAGTTCCTCATTGGCCCGTAGTGCATCGATGGATAATTTTTGGTATGATTATGGCTATGGATTCTCTTCGGCCAAGGAAGCAAAGATGAATTGTTTTATGGTATGATCAGGACCGTTGATAAAAACACGATTATCTTTGGCATGTAGTGCATGGATAATTCGTGGTCATGATACTAAAGAATATCCTTAGCCTGTAGTGCATAGATGATTTAATGATGTGGATTATTTATTGAGCTGAGTCTCAGCGATAAAAGTGATGAAAAACTTTTTAAATCATAAAAGATAGTAGATTCTATTCTCTACTTGACTCTTTTAATGGATTCTGTTATGGGGCCCATAAATGACTGTGCCGTCGTATGAATATTTCCCGACAACAAGAATATTCCGACCAAACGAATATTCTCCGACAACAATGATTATTTTATAATCACTTGCATATTTTATAAAATTTGCACATTTCACCCATAATCAGAGAATTATATCAAATTAATACCTTATTATTCACAAATATAATTAAGAGAAATTCAATTTTATTTATAATAAGTTGAGGTCTTATAGTACAACACTGTTCTTATATACAATTCTTTTCGTATGAAAAAAGTAATTTTTTATTGATAAGTAGTATAACACAATATTCTTAAATTTGTTATTATAATTTCATTATAATATTACTATTAATTAATTAACAATTTACTCCCTCTATCCTACAAAAGAAAATTTTATTTAAATTAATTCTAGAATTTATGAATCCTAAAATTTCTATTGTGATATAAGCGAATTTTATTTTTTTAAATAATATTAAAAAATGAGACTTTTTTTAGGATGCCGACAAAATCATTTTTTGAGTAAACTTTTTTAAAAATTCGCGTTGTGTTTTTTTTTTATAACTTACGAAACAACTATTTTTCACTTTTTCTCTTGGAATTTGAGTCAGCTAATGTATAACTTTAATCACACATGGAAAGATATGAATTTTTTATTATCTAAACTTAAAGAAGTTAAGTTACTAATGATATATATTCAATAATTATTTTTTTGGTTAAGTTACTATTTTTTGTTTCTATTTTTTTTTTGACACTTAACCTCTTATTTAATATTAATTAACTTTAAAATTAAATAAGTGACTAGATGTCAAAATTTTAATAGAAGAACACAAAAAAACAGATAAAATGAGGACTGAGGATCTGCTTTCATGAAAGAGTGGTGCTAGAGACACAAACTGTTTTACAAACATTTTACAAATTGCTGATGTGTCATAATCCACGTCAGCCTATTGATCAACAAATTTTTAGAGTATGTCACATTAGTAGTTTATAAAATATTTATAAAATAATTTGTGTCTCTAGCATTATTCTTCGTGAAAAAGAGATTGTTGTCTATGTTTCGGCTCCTCGCCGCGTGTCTCGGATCGGTAAGAAGTGAGGAGTGAGGACTAACCCATTTGAAGCGTTTCCCTCTCGGTTGCATTGTCAATGGTCCTGATCTTTACACGTGTAAGAAATACGGTAGTAGATCTAGCCACGTACTCTTGATGGCGTTTATGATATTGAAGAGTGAGAAAATAGCGACCGTACTTGGAATAGTATGAGATAATACGTGTGGGCGACTCCTATTGCTCCAAGTTTGCCCATCCCATACAGAAATTTTGTTCAGTTTTTATCCCTATAGTCTACAGTTGTAAATAAACTTCCAAATATTCGATATTCGTTTTGAAAATTTATTAGACATCATTTTTAATTATTAATTTTTTGGTTAAATTTCTAATTATTATTTGATCAAGTAAATAATTTTTTGGTTATTAATTTCTAAAAAGATTTTTATATTTATATTTAGAATTGGTTTATGATTTTTTACCACTCCATATTTAACTCTTCAATTAATCTATTCTCTTAAATTTATTAATTTACATATTTATTCTACCTCTATACCTATATAACAAAATTCTGGCAGCTGCCTATGGGGATAAATCAACTTTTGGTACCTCTAGTGAGACACACCTTACAGTTTGGTATTCGAAATGAAAAAAGTTATAAATTGGTGATTGTACTCGAAAAATATTACACTCCGTTAAATATTAGGGACACAACTTACAATTTGGTACCCAAAATGAAAAAAGTTACAAACTGGTGATTGTACTCGAAAAATGTTACACTCCGTTAAACAGTAAGGTTTCATCTTTATTCTGTTTGAAAATTAGGGTTATCTTCTTCTGTCCTTCTTCTCTCATTATTTTTGTCTCGATTCTCCATTGATTACTGGTTCCCATATATTTATTAAAAAGTTTTCAGTGTTTAATTGAAATGATGAGTTCGTCTTGGAGTGAAATCGTAAATGAAATCGGGAAAGAAGATTGTAGTTCATGCAACAAAGATTCGTTAAGCAGATATTTAATTCAGAAATTTAAAAAAAAAAGCGGTACAAATTGATAACTGAAAACAAGAAATGAACATGTTGATTGCTTGATCATTCAAGTAAATCGCAAGTGGCCACCAAAACCATAGAAAAGAGGAAAAGCCCCAGTTAGATCAATAATGCAATTCAGACTACGAACTTTGAATCTCCTTTCCCGGCAAATTCAACTGATATTCAAATCTCAAATCACAACCCTACTCAGAAATAATCACCCTCACTCTCTCATCCCAGACAAAATATTAGCCCCGATTCGACACATTCAGCTCGGAACAAACCTCAGTTTAAGTCATAACATTCAAGACGATCATGAATCTGTCATTCCTGTGCAAAGTTCAGATGAACAATCAATTGCATACAATGAAGCTCTCAAAGTTCAAAATCTCCTCAAAGTTGAAGGAAACAAAAGAATCGACGAGATTGAGAGAGCTCTCAATCAATGCGAATTATCTCTAACTGAAGATTTGCTGCTCAATGTGCTTCGTCGGCATCGGTCCGATTGGAAACCCGCTTATAAGTTCTTCAATTGGGTTTCCAGAGCACCAATTGGAAGTGGGTATTCACCTGGGTCTCGTGTATATAATGTGATTCTTGACATTTTAGGCAAAATGAAGCGATTCAAAGAACTGACCCAAGTGCTCGACGAAATGTCCAAGAGAAAGGGTCTCATAAATGAGAGGACGTACGGGATTTTGCTTAATAGATATGCCGGTGCGCATAAGGTGGAGGAAGCAACTGAGTTGTTTTATAGGAGGAGAGAGTTTGGTCTGGAACTTGACTTGATTGCTTTTCAAACACTTTTGATGTCGTTATGTAGGTATAAGCATGTGGAAGCTGCGGAGTTTTTGTTTCACTCTAAGCAGAAGGAGTTTCATACGGATATTAAGACGATGAATATTATTCTGAATGGATGGCGTGTGTTGGGTAGTTTACGCGAGGCAAAGAGGTTTTGGAATGATATTATTACATCTAAATGTAGGCCGGATAAGTTTACGTATGGGATTTTCATAAATTCATTGACAAAGGCAGGGAAATTGAGCACGGCGGTGAAGTTGTTTAGAGCTATGTGGGAGAAGGGTTGCAACCCTGATGTGGCAATTTGCAACTGTATAATTGATGGGTTGTGTTTTAAAAAGAGGATTCCTGAGGCTCTTGCGATCTTTCAAGAAATGAATGAGAGAGATTGTCTTCCAGATGTGGCCACCTACAACTCGCTTATCAAGCACTTGTGTAAGATTCGTCGGATGGAAAAGGTTTATGAGCTTCTAGATGATATGGAACGAAAGGGGGGAAGCTGTTCACCAAATGCTAGAACTTATGGTTATTTGTTGAGTTCGACAACGAAACCTGAGGATGTTTCTCATGTTTTGGGGAGGATGGAGAAAAGTGGCTGCAAGATGACAAGCGATGCCTTCAATTTGTTGTTGAGGCTGTTTATGGAATGGGGTTGTGAAGAAAGAGTGAAATCAACTTGGGCTGATATGGAAAGGAGTGGACTGGGACCTGACCAGCGATCATACACGATTATGGTTCATGGACTTTTTGACAAGGGAAAGTTGGAGGATGCCCTGCATTATTTTGATCAGATGACATTGAAGGGTATGGTGCCAGAGCCAAGGACCAAATTGTTGGTGAATGCCATAAACATTAAGCTGAAGGACAAAGAAAATGAACCAGGGGAAATGGGAGCAATGATCAGAGAGAATTTGTTAATTGCTCTTGCACGCAAGGGTGGAAAGAAGAAAAAGAAAGCTAGGTAGTAGCTTGTGCTTTGCTTTTAATTTCTAATTTAAATGTTCTAAGGCTTTCATGAGCAATGAAAAAATTGATCCGTTAGGTGACGCAATCTACTTCTGTACTATTTAGTGATCTTTACATGAGCATATATACAATTCTTTCAATTCATGTATTCTAAAACTTAGCATCATGGAGCCTTAACCAGTTAAATCTTGCCTAGATTGCAGCTTTAGAAGAAACATGTATTGAATTTATTTTAATCTTGATAATATTGTTCCAGTTTTAACCTTTATCATTTCATGGTACAAGTACCTATATAGCAACATTATAGTTTTTTTTTGTTTCCAAAAGAACCAGAATATTTTATTTTATCGTGTCGCTAATATAGTTTGCAACAAATTTTATTTTGTCGTTAAAATGTAATATTATATCGCCAAATGTGTATTGAGAAAAATTGAAGGAGGTGACCTAATTTTCTTCAAGTATTTAGTAAGAATATTGATTTTATAAGCAGTTATAATGCTGAAATTATCTCAAATATAATAGCCGGATATTCATTTTATAAGCAGTTAGGTATTAGATACCAGGGCGATTGGCTTTAGTGCAAGTGGGAGATTGAAAGTAGTATGCCTCAAGCCAATCACATTGGATGAAGAACCAGAATGTTCACTTGCATTACTCCAATCTCAAAATGCTTGAGCTGCTGTTGGGCTGGCTATCACTACTCCTAAAGGTATGCTTTCTTTCTATTTTTCCCCCCTCCCAAAGGTATTTGGTGTTGCTAGAAAGTAGTTTAAATTTCGTGATGTTTCCTCATCCATTCTTAAATGTGCACTCAATTTCGTGTGTGAAGGCTGCAGATACTGAAGCAGTGCGTGGACAACGAGGCAGTGCGAAGCTTCGTGTAGAAGCCTTTGTTACACTTCATATACTTATTGCTAAGGTAATGGTGCAACATTGACTAGCATTTATAATGTGCACATTTTTCTTGCAACTAGAGTCCTCTCTTGACAGTAAGTTGTCCATGGGATCTAATATGAGACTGACGTAATCTAGATGAATTAATATGAGACTGACGTACTCTCTTGACAGTAAGTCCTCTCATATGACCTAATCTAAAATTAGGTTGCGCGCATGAACTTAGGTCTTCCATGGGATTTAAGGCTAAAACAAAAAGCATGCAACATAGGGATGAGTTTTTTTTGGGTGGTTTTTATATTAGATTTGTACAGGGATTGGAGGGCTGTCCTTCCGTTACAGACTTTGTAGTGTCCTTCTTTTGTTTTTAGGAGGATTTTTTGTCCTCCCAGTCTTTTGAAGCCTGTCGCTTTTCTTTAGCTTAAGAAAAAGAACAAAGCACAAGTATCATTTTGCCTGTGAAACTTAATGCATTATATGTTCTCAATCTTCAAATGATCTCCATTCTGAAACCCACTACCCATAACCCTACTCAAAAAGGAAAGCAACCAAATCCTCTTGATCAAAAACCCTTGATCTGTACCCCTCATGAATTTATACGTGCTCAATCTCACCACAAAGCTTTAGGACTAGTCCCAAGCGAAAGGTTGGTTGTTTTGCATGTACAGCTGACTATATGTTGTTTAGTTAAGAATTCCCTAATGGCTTGAGTGTGCTAGTAAGTTAATTAATAAAAGCAGACCCTTAATGGCTATAGCTGTTATGTGTCTTTCTCGTAGGTTGGTACTGCAGATGCTTTATCTTTCTTTTTACCTGGTGTAGTTAGTCAGTTTGGCAAAGTTTTGCATGTGGCAAAAACAATGATAAGTGGAGTTTCTGGAAGTGCGGAAAGCTTGGTTCAAGCAGTTAGAGGTTTGGCCGAGTTCCTTATGATAGTTCTTGTGGATGATGCCAATTTATCTAGTCTTGATGATTCTGTAGATGATATTACTGGCCTTAGCCCAAATAAGGAGAAATCTCCACAATCAATTCTGGAGGAACTCCGTCATACTGTTAAAACTCTAGAGCAGAGTCAAATTGTAATTAAAGATTTGAGAGGTGAAGTGGTAGACAAGAGTGCTCCTAAAGTAGGCTTCAAAGAGAAGGGAAGTAAAAATCGTGAAAGCATGATAGGTTCCTTGCATGTGGATCGTACAAAAGATTGGATTGTGAAGACTTCAGCTCATGCGGATAAACTATTGTCTGCAACTTTTCCACATGTAGGTTCTGACAGCTGACTTGGTAGTAGTTGATCCAAAATATTTTTGCAGTTTATGTTTCTGTTCTTGCTTTTCATTACAACTGTTCCTTTTATTAGTCTTATAATTCAATTGCTAAATCCTCCCCCGGCCTGATAATCTCCAATTGCTAATATTCATATTTTTATAGCTTTGGGTTCATCATCCAGCCAAAAAGGTGAGACAGGGACTTTTGGCTGCTATCGAGGGACTCTTATCAAAATGCTGTTATACACTGAAGGAGAGCAGATTAATGCTTTTGGTAAGCTGTGAATTAAGCTAATAATGTTTAAAGACACTTGGTAACTTGTGATAATGCGATTTTTACAAAAGAAAAATTAGTGTGCAACAAATGGTTGATTAGATTCTTCAGAGCACATGGATTTTCCAATGACATATTTAAGTGTTGTCTTTGGACAAAGTCTCAGGTCTTGTAATTTATGAGTCGGTTGATTTTTGGGAATTTTAATAACTTTATTCTTGAATTCTGACCCCAAAGAAATTTATTTACGTTGTTAACATGGTTGCGTATGTCTAGTATCCTTTTATTTGTCGGTAGTTCTGAGCTTACCGTGTATACTTGTGGTTGCTTCTGCAGGAGTGCTTGTGTGTTTTGGCTTGTGATGACTCTGAACCGGGGTTTCTTGGTTATTTATTCTCGTCAAGTGGGAAACATCACATTATGCAGGATGTTGCTCAGATCATTAGCAGGTCTTTTATTTTCCTTTTTCTGAAATGTCATCCTTGAGCATTTTGTTTTTTCTCTCATGAAGTAAGCTTATTTTAGCAAGGCAAGGCCATCCTCCTCTCCTCCACTGGTTAGCTGCATTCTATAGCCTATATATCATGCAAGCTGTTCCATCTAAAGATACAATGTACTCCAGGTTAGCTCTTGAATCAAATTGATTCGCTCTCGTTAATTTCTTATGTGGTCCAGACTCCCCAAGTCACCAATATTCCACTAGCCTACTTTCTTTTTCCTATCATAAAATATTACCTTTGTAAATGTATTATGATGAGCTTAACTAAACGGTTAAACAAATTCACAAGTGAAACATGTTGAGGCTACATAATAATGTCCAAACAAATTTAATTGTAAATTATAATTATTATCTGAACGTTACATTCCAATTACAATTACAATTACCACTTCACGTGGTACAATGAATAGCTTGATAACATTTTCAAATTCTAATTTCTATTAATACTCGAATCATATTCGATCAAAAAGTTTAAATTTTATGAACTTAATTTGAGATCGTGTTCGACTCGGTAATTAAATAAGTCTCAATAAATTTTATGAACCAAATTTAAACTCAATACTCAGCTCAACTTGATTCAATTATACCCCTAAATGTTTCATAATGTTATATGAGTTAAATTGATACATTGACAACATATACACTAACAATATTAAAAATATAATATATTGTTAAAATAAAAATAATAATATTTAATAAAATACTTTATTAATGAGATATTATAATATTAACACAACCATGCTTTATTTAATTTTTTCAAAAATAGTCCAAAATCAGATTGAATCTTATTCATCCGAAGCAACACTATTTACAAAAGAAAAAAATTAGAATAATAGTCGGTTGTCGGTGGACTGCTTGAGCTGATCCCGCAGCGAGAGCGGGTTGAAGGTGAAGCCATGGGCTGCCCAAGAACTAAAACGCCATGGTGTGAAGGATGTGTTTACCGATGGCAGTTACAGAAACTTTGGTGGAATACCGTGCGAGTGAAAGAGAACTCTCTAAATCAAAGAGCGACCATACCAACGGGAACAAGGTTGATGAAAAGGGGGCAACATTTACTAATCTCAAAGGGAATGGGGGAGCCGTCTACAACCAAAACAAGGGAGGTAAAAGTTTTGACAAGAAGCCACGAGAGAATTGCTTCATATATAATGAATCTCATTGAACGAGTGTCAAAAGAGCCAAGCCCTCAATGCGTTGATCACAAGAAGGAACACAAGGAGGAAGCTACAGTGGAAGCTCTTCAACTCTTCATCTCATTATAAGTCAAGCCTACTCATCACCAGGCGGGTGATAGGATATTAAGAGGCGACTTTCATGGCAATGAGGGGTGAAAATCACCAAGAAAGGATCATGCAAAAGTTAGTGCAAAATCCTTCTCTAGGTGTAATTGGTGTGATGGTGGAGACCACTTTATCAAGGCTCTAAGCGGAAGACTTTACTTTGCATGGTATCATTAAACGACATGGGTAAGTAACCTAAGGGAGCGTTGCAGACACCAAGGACGAGCACCGCGGAATGTGGGATCCAACAAGAGCAAATCGACACGAATGAAGGGCCTTCAATATGTCAGACATAGAGGCTGGGGACAAAGTTGTGCAAGCGTTGGTGGACTTAAGGGCCACGTATAACTTTGAGACTGCTGAAATGGGCGGAGCGTTGGGATTCAAACCAATAAAGGACTAAGGATGGGTGAAGTCCGTCAACTCTGAAGAGTAGCAACCCCATGGCATAGTAAAAGGGGTTGAACTATGCCTGGGAGCATGGATGGAAAAAGCCGATTTCACTGTCATCGACATGGATGATCACCAAACCGTCCTAGGAATGGACTTCATGGAGAAATATAATGCGGTGTTAATACCATATCGGGAAGTATTGGTGATCTCCAGTAATGATGAGTGTGCTTTATGCAAGATACCTTTGATGCAATTGGGAGAAGGCACTAGCAAGTTGTTTGGTGCAATTGAGTTCATCAAAGGGAGTTAACATCAGGCGAGAAACTTGTTGGATCACGAACGTACGCCGAAATCATTAAGAAATGTTGAACACAGTACGAGGTTCGACACTAAAGTTCGTGACGAGGGCATCACAAAATCAAGTGGGGGAGAATGTCATGTCCTGTGGAAAGTTCTAGAGGTTTATTCCAATGCGAAAGGCACACAAACGCTTATTGGAGGAGTACTTGGGCAAGAATGTAGGCAAATCTCTAGAACATTCTCCAACGTGATAGAAGGCGCTACTTAGTTCCACATGGTTGTGAAATAATCTAGAATAATAAGAAGGTTCTAGAATCCTCCTTTGAGGAGGTGGGATGACTATAAATAGGAGGTGACCTCATTTGGCCAAATCATCAAATGGGATAAAATCCAATCCAAGGCTATTCTAGGCAAAGTATTGTCCAAGTTCTCTTGTAAAGCTTTCTTCTGTGCAATATAAAGCATTCTTTCTTTAAATGCTCTCTCGTTCCTCAGTAAGCTTCCTTGCTAGTTCTTGCGGTGTTTACTTGGCGAAAGGCTTACTTAGTAACTGTCAGGAGAGATTGTTAACTAAAGTCGTACGGTGAGGCTTAGAAATATCCAAGGCCGTGACATTATGCCCCTAGTGGAGAAATATCCAAGGCTATTCTAGGCAAAGTATTGTCCAAGTTCTCTTGTAAAGCTTTCTTGTGTGCAATATAAAGCATTCTTTCTTTAAATGCTCTCTCGTTCCTTACTAACTTCCTTGCTAGTTCTTGCGGTGTTTACTTGGCGAAAGGCTTACTTAGTAACTGTCGGGAGAGATTGTTAACTAAGGTCGCACGGTGAGGCTTAGAAATATCCAAGGCCGTGACATTATGCCTCTAGTGGAGAAATGTTAAACAAACCATGAAACTACCAAATAATCATCATCTGCATACAATTTCCTTCCTGTCACAAAAAAGGAAAAGATATTCCATGACATCATCTTCCAATCTTTTTCCAAATTGGAATACTTCATTTGGCATTTGATTATAATAACCAATTGTACATTTAACATTCTCATCAAAGAAAAAATGCCCATAGACAATTGAAATAAAATCACAGCCAAAACGGATTTAGGATTGCTAAAAGTACAAAGACAGAACTTCATCAGAATCTAAAGCATAAGGAAAATGTGAGTTGTATTAGGCTGAGGGCTTGGGAGAAGGTGTATACCAGCCATGATGGATTTCAACAACTTTCTTTCTTCTTGCAAGCCGGGACTTCCTCCGTGCTCCAGTGTTCCTGTGCAAGGTACCTACTTTTACCGCTTTATCAATCACTGAATAAGCCTCAGCAATCAATTTTTCAATGGTAATAACTTCCTCAGGTTGTGCATCAGGTTTCCTTCTGAGTACATCCAGTGATTCCAAAACCTGAAAGAGAAAAACCTCACTTAACATTCCACAACAATGCTGCAGCCTCAAGTTTTATGCTAATCATTATGTATGATATCAATAGATTACCTATATATTTACCAATATATTCCCATCACCATATATTACTCAAGGTCTTATGTCTTTTTCTCAAGGCATCAATGTTTTCTTTTCCTTTTATTTTCATGTTTTTGTGCTTTGGTATAATAGGAGGGCAAGCTTCCTAAAGGAAAAAGAAAATAAAGAATTACTCTAGATTGTTGGGTTGCAAACCCAGTAACACAAGCAAACAAAAGGGGGACAACCCTTGAAGTGGTTCTATTGATACAAGACAGCCTAGGAGAGTAAGGATTAGATTTTACAAGAAAACAGGAGTGAAAATGTTTCAATGTTGTGTATATGGCCAGAAAGAGCAGATGACGACATATCTACAAATTGAAATAAGATGCAGAATTTTTTTGAAAGACCAATAACCAGGAGTGGCCATGCCAACAAGTCTCCTCATTGATTTTATTTCTTTATAAACATGAAAACAATCCCAAACTTCAGGCTAGTGTTGTAAAAATAATTCTAAGCCCGCGCCAATGCCTAGGCGGTCCTCTAAAATCTTGATTTGACTGGGCGCCTAGACAACTCCTAGGCGGAATTAATCCTCTACCACATCATTTTTATGAAGGTTTTCAAACTTTACAATGCTTGAACTGAATTTTCTGTGCCTTATAAGATTGTTGGGGTAGCTTTACATGCAAAATTTAGAATCTTTACATCTGCTATATGCTGTATACAACATACTGTATACAGTATATACAAATCTATGCAATAGAAAGATAAATAGATAAGACAGCCTAGGGCTAAGCTCCGCTTCCACCACCTAGCAATTTTTAGAACATTGTCAAGCATAACCTTCCATATGTCTATATTCCAATCCTGCTAACTTCCCAGTAGATGGCATCCCCATTTTCATCCAAACCTTAAATTAGCTATTGTCACCATGTATAGAGGGTTCAACTCCACTCCATCACTCGTACAGTGAATAAATTGATAGACTTGCATTCAATTAGCTTTTGTTGCCAAGTGGAGATATCTTCCAATCTATAAACTAGAGTCCACACAGTGTCATAAAGCTGAACCCTAGTATTCAACTCTATTGACTCTACAGAAGTCGCCTGTTTTTTTTGTTTTTTTTTTTTGAGTATGTGAAAGAATATATCCCAAATAATAGTGATAGTTCTGCAATTACCACATATCAAATTTATTACCAAGAAACCATATATAGGCCCAATGTCAATATCTATCAACTACCAAGTAATCTTGTATTAAAGTGCTAGTCAGTTCATCTATATCAAAACAAGTAAGCATAAGTTAAAGAAAATTTTTTTATAGTTGACAGAAGGATCATTTTCTTGCAGTCTGCATAGGGGATAAGATTAAAATTTGTATATTAAGGTGAGGAGAAAATTTAGCTTAAACTAACCATATTACTTTGGGCAATATCTTGTGTAAGAGTAAGTTTCAATTCTCAAAGCATAAAGGAGACCCAAGTTTCATTACATAAAGCTAACAAAAAAAAGAGAAAAAAACATTTCATGATTCCAACTACAACTTGCTAATCACTGTATTCAGGATAGACATTTCATATATACAAAAATGAAGCCTCAACAACCAGCCACATTCACATTACGCACAATCATTGTTGCAATCACATTTCCAACAAATCAACTAATAAGTGTCACACTAAGCTGAAATCAAAACATTAGGCACACCAAATTTAATAGATATTGAATATTTATAATAATAATAAATAAATAAAACTGTGTTGATTATTTATTGGACTGAGAAAGGCCAATTAAGCACAAATACTGTGTTTGGCAGCATAAAACATGAATCAACACTAGCTTCAATTCCAGGGCATGAACTTCAAACTTTAAAAAAAGGTGCAAAGAAAACCCGCGTTTACCTTCTTCATTCGGGTTCTGATTTCAGATTTGTGGGATTTGTTATAGATACGTCTCTTCTCAGCCTGGCGAGCTCTTTTAGCAGCTGAATCAGCCTTCTTCGCAGGAGCCGCTTCGCACACAATTGAGTGACGAGGCCTCTGGACAGGGCTTATAGAAACAAATCCTACAAAATTAATGGGTTTATGCTTTGAAGTTTGAACAGAAATTGAAAGGGAA
This sequence comes from Panax japonicus, assembly GCA_020205505.1. Taxonomy (NCBI): domain Eukaryota; kingdom Viridiplantae; phylum Streptophyta; class Magnoliopsida; order Apiales; family Araliaceae; genus Panax; species Panax japonicus. Next base: position 89,229,893 of record CM035091.1, read on the forward strand.
AATCAGAAACCAAACGGTAAATCAACAAAATTTGGGGGAAGAAATAGAAAACAAGAGGGAAATAGAGAGATGGGTTAGTGATAATTGAGATACTATTACCTCTGGAGATGACATTAAGTGAGGTGTTGGCAGAAAAGCTGAGGGGGCTGAAAGCAGCAGCGGCGGCATTTGACTGAGAAGAAGAAGATGAAGAAATGAGGGACAAAGATTCAAATCTGGAAGAAATGCCCCAGTAAGTAGAGAGGCATTGGACAGCTCCAGCCATTTTCTCTTCTTCCTCTTTCTAGCTATCTATATTCTTTTGTGATATGAGCAGCAATGGGATATGAAGAACCAATTTGAGCTGACCCCTTTTTCTTTCGCAATCTTATCCACACCCCCCAAAAGTTTTTTCTCTTTCAACATAAACACTAAACAGCACAACAATTAGTAGTATTATAAAAGGGTATGATGCATCCGTAGTAACATGTTATATGTATGTAATGTTTTGGTAATTATAATTTTACTTCCTTGTCATATTAGTAATATTAAATATTATAATTAATATTAGTAATATTACCATTATTATTAATATTAATATTAATATTATCACTATTATTAATATTAATAATAATATTACCACTATTAGTAATACTAATATTACCACTATTATTAATATTACTAATAGTGGTAATATTAATATGCATGAAGGTGATAATATTAATATTAGTGGTAATATTAATAATAGAGATAATATTAATAATAATGGTAATATTAATATTAATATTATTAATAGTAATTACAACATTTAATATTACTAATATAGCAAGGAAGCAAAAAAGAAATATGACTAATATGACAAGGAAGCAAAAAGGAAAATAAAAGATTAAAGGCTGCCGCTACAGCTTGACAACCGGTTGCTACGGATGCGTACCCATTATAAAATTAAAGATATATTTAAAAATTTTAAATTAACTTTTAAAAAATTTAACCCAATATATATATAGGGAAATGATCCATAACATCTATTTGCTATGAACCAAAAAGTGGCATATAACATCTACACTTTCAATTCCATAAACGAAGGGTTGTGATTGAAACTCTGTACACGTCGTCCGCTAATAATACTAGCGGACGTGGTTAATGAAATTTTTTCCACTTTTGCCTCCACTTAGCTAAGTCAGATTAGGTTGAAGCAATGAATTGGGTGAAAAGTGGGAAAAGGTAACAAAACTCTGCAACAGGGAAATGAAATAATTTGTTGATTGCTCAAGAACACTAGTCGATTTCTCTGTAAATCGACTCCAAGTTGTGGAAATTGTCATTTATTCGTCCTAAATTTAGCGACTACAGCAAACTAATTAGCATTTAACCGGTAAGTAATCTCACAAATCTGAATATATTGTGATCTTATCTAAAACCCTAGTTCACAATCTACTTCCCATGATTTATATAGTGCAATTCACAAAATAATTACAAAAATAATGCAATTCACATTAATAAGGAAACTTAAAATCAAGGAGAAATAATTGTCATAATTAATAATTCAAATTCAAATATGAGGGATCTAACAACAAAATCAAAATAATAATTCAAATTCAAATCTTCATCTCCCTCATAGTAGCTCTCTCCTCCGCTACTCCACCGCTACATCGTCGCGAATCCCCGTTGTCCAAAACGCCAATGAGAAGAAGAAGAAGATTCGCCCTACAAAATGTTTAAAAATAAATAGAAGTAACTCTTAGTGTTATGATTTTTTTTATGACTATTTAGTTACCCACAAAAACTAAAATGGTTACCTTTGTATCAATGGTTGGTTACTAACTGCATCACATTCAAACTAAATTGGTAGGGGTGCAAACGAGCCGAATCTGAGCGAACACCTTCATGCTCGGATTCGGCTCGACTCGAAAAAATTGAACTCGAATTCGACTCGGATTCGATAAAGGATTTATATTTTTGCGTCAGATTCGACTCGGATCATTACTCGGACCTACTCGGCTCGTAAGTACTCGACTTGTTTACAAAGCGAGTTACTCATGAACCTTCAAATTGAGCTTCGAATATGAACCATTTCACTTAAAAATGAACCACTACATACTAAATTGATTACTTAATTAATATTTATATATAAAACTTTTTCTCTTTTATTTATGTATTGAAATTATAAAGAATGTAATATAAATTGACATTTAATTCATTGATTTATTCAAGTACAAGTTTACACAATTTCATACTACACTTTATAAATTATAAAGATTAATATAAATATAACATATTTAGCTTACTAGCATGGATCAGACCAATTTTCGAATATGATCCATCGAGCAGGTATCGAGTATGGTTTGAGAAAAAATGAAATACTCGAACCTTAATACGAGCGAACACTGGTCTGCTCGAGTTCGACTCGTGTATCATTAAACAAAAAACGAGTATAGATCAGATTCGACTCGTATCAAATTCGAATTCGAGCTTTGGATCATATTTTCGAGCCGATCTCGAGTCGAGTACCGAACTACTTGGTTCGATTATCACCCCTATAAATTGGTAACTTAATAAATTAAACTTAATTGGTTACCTCGGTCTGAAGGTTTGGCAACGTCATCTTCCTCATTCCCTTCACCAGTGAGACAAAGCGAGAGTCAACCACAAAATGGTTGATGGGATGGAGAAAGGAGGTGGATATTTGATTTTTCACAATTTCTTCATGTCCAGAAATTCCAGTTCCAATTTTATGTCCAAAGGAAAATAAGAACACTGCATAAGAAAGAGAAAGATAAAGAGAGTGATGTGTAATGTAATGTTGATAACTAAACTTTCGTACCAAGGTAACCAAACTTTTATACCAAGGTAACCAAACCTTTATACCAAGGTAACCAATCTACCTCCACACTTGCAGTATAAATTGGTTACCTTAGTCTGAGAGTTTGACAACCAATTACATGAAAGTTTGGCTACCAACTGCATCACATTCAAAATAATCATAGTGATCGGAGAAAAAATCATTAAAAAAATCATCATTTCCAACTGTGTATGTTCACAGCTTTAATACGGTTCTAACTTAAAAGACATTTTCTAATTTTTGAAAATTTTAATTTTAAAAAAATTACACATACACTTTGAAATAATAGTTAATAAATAAGTAAATAAATAAATAAAATATCTGTATATGTAAATTGGGCTCTGTTTTAATTTTTACTTTTTTAGTGTTCGTCCATAGCGAAGGCCTGTACCACTAGAAAAATTATAAACTCATGCTCCATTAAAGCTATCAACAAAACCGTCCGTCGTAAGTCTCTTTACTTTTCTCTTCATTTTTCTCTCTTCCCGTCGACGTTTCAAACTTATGTCAACTTTTTTTCTCTCAACCGGCGACTGTGGAATGATGAATCCGTCGAAATCCTCGAAGCCTTCCTACGTGACGAGGATTGAGAGGGGAGAAGATGGCGGTGGAGGAGGTGGCGGCGGAAGGGGAAGCGGATCGGGAGGGAAGGAGATGGCGAATGTGAAGCGGATCAGGAGGAGATGACATGGTGGTGGAGGTTGCAAATCTGAAGTGTTTATTTTTTATGATGATAATGATGACAACGATGAAGATATATTTAAAATACCCACCTAAATTAAAGGGATAATAAATACATTAATTTTATAAATAAAATATTTAAATACATTAATTGTGTAAATATTTTAGGAATGCAATATTGTTGTAATTATTTAAAAAAATATACTAGAAAGTGTTATTGTCTGTGACGCCCCCAAAACAGGTATACAACTCTCATTCTGAGTCGCCAAATACATGGTACATAAAGCAAACTACAACTTCAATAAAACAAATGTCGTGTGAAATACGACAATACATACTGTGAGTTTAAATACAAATATTGTCTTCTAGACAATATCCACACGTAAATAAGTCCTCATTACAATTATTCAAACACTATTTTACAGAAATAGTGAGGACTGCTAAAACATCTTTCTAGAAACCTCACTCCATACCCCGACTCGATCCTGCTATGTTCTCACCTCCTGAGAAGAAAAATGGAACAAAAAGGAAAAGAGTGAGCTCAACTAGCCCAGTAAAGAATATTATGACTAAGATAATATACAATAAATTATCGTTAGTTTTCAACAGGAAAAAAAATCTGATAGAATACAATAGACAACAAGTTTTAGATCAACAACTTCAACGGAAACATCAATCCATTAGAAGAGTCACGTAGAGGATGAATTCTACTATCTTCTAATATTTAAGAGTCCATCATCAATATTTTATCCCTGTAAAAATAATCAATATACATCTTTAATCATCTTTGCACTACAGGCCAAAGATATTCATTTATATCACCGGTTGGTCATGTTCATCTCAACACCTGTTCATCTTTGCACTACGGGCCAAAGATATTCATCAGTTTAATCATTCATCTTTGCACTACAGGCCAAATTATTCAATAATACCATCATTAAGGACTGAGGATGATGAAAAAATATTTTTAAGAACGAATTCAGTGAGATAGAAGGACAAATATTAGGGATTCGTATAACAGTTTTATCCAAGATCAATAATACTCCATAATAACCAATTTTGAAGCAGAATTCAAAAATAACGATCAAAACATGGATACAATCAAAGATAGTAGCCAAAATAGACATCTTGGACAAAAAGGAAAATTTTTATTTTTCGGTGAATAGTGTCGTATTCGTGAATAGTGTCGTATACGTGAATAGTGCCGTATACGTGAATAGTAACCCCGACACAACAAGTTCCAAATTTGATTAAAAAGTTCACCAATATTTCGGCATAATGATATTGAAGAAAATAATATCATTTAAGAAAAAAATAACATTCCTTACCTCAAAATAACCGTACTTCTGACTGAATTTCGATATAGTGCTGACAGAAACTCGCACCGTATAGCAACACTCAAAGTATACTCACAAGAATACGCTCGATAATATAGAGAGAGAAAGAGAGAAAATTTTGTTTCTGGTGTGATTTTCAATTCTAACTTAGCACTCTATTTATAGGAAAATGTTAGAACGCCAAAGGAGACTAAATTAATAAAATATATTATTATTTATTCAAAATTCCTACACACATGTTTTGAAAACTCTAGCATGCCTTCTTTGGTCAAAAACATCAGCCACCCATGTGCCAACAACCACAAAAACGTTTTTCTTATATAAAATAATTAAAACTTCCAAAAATCAATTATTTCGGAACTCCGGAACTTCAATAATTCATGATAAATAGCCCTTTTGTCAGAAAATTCAAATCTCGCGATTTTTTATAGGAAATTCAATTCTCTACAACTTTGCAGAAGGAAGTTTTTCCAAATTCCAAACAGAAATTATCCAAAATCCACAAACGAGTGATTTTACAGTCTATAATCAATTTTCGGTCAAGAATTGTGTCCACCGACACACGAAACATATGTTAAACATTTAATGCCACAAAAATACTCTTCATCCTCATATACTCATATATCCCACATTCATTGTAAAAATATCACCGTTAATATATTATTAAAATAATATATTTAAATGAATTATTTTATCAGAAAAAGATAAAATATTAATTTTTAACAATTGTCACATTAAAAATTTTCTCCATCTATATCCAATAAAATGATTATTTTCTTTATCGTAATAATCAATAATTAATTATTTAAAAATAATATTACAGAATCACAAATATGACAACCAGGCCGTTCCCAGGAAAGAGGGGGCTTTCCAATAAGGATTTCCCCTTACTGACGCGCAATTAGATGACCAAACCTCTCCTTGACAGAACTTTCTAGACATTGCCAAAAATGCTATCTAATAATATTATTCAAATAATATGAATTATTGATCTGATAATGAGAAATACTGTGCAGTGACAATTATTGAAACAATAATAATATAAACTAACAATGCAGCAATTATTGAATCAATATAATAGAATAATGAACAGTAACTAATGTAACAATTATTGAGTAGTGCCTTCTTACGTACGAATCAATAATTCAACAATACTGTGTAATACTGTGTGCTACTGTGCAACCACGCGTATTAATGTATTTTAACCACCAGGTAACCCAACAGTGTTAACGGTAACAATTTACGTCGTTATTTATAAAACTCAATCTTTGTCGTTTTCTTTCATCCAATCGTTTTCCGTTATGGGGCCCACAATTGACTGCAACGTCGTACGAATATTCCCGACAAAAAAAATATTCCACGACCAAACGAATATTCCCCGACAACAATGATTATTTTATAACCACTTGTTTATTTTATAAAAATTTTCATATTTCATCCATAACCAAAGTATTATATCAAATTAACCCTTATTAATTTAGAATAATGAATAAAGGAAAATTCAATTTTATTTGTAATAAGTTGGGGTCTTACATTGTCCCTTAATTATTCTGTATACCGATAATCATTTATAACATATTAACCATAACTAGGTTTGACTAGAAAGCCCAAAGATATATGTAACCAAGGTCCATTCTCACATGGGCCCAACTATCTCAAAGTCCTATCTACAAGAGGACGACATCACATTTAACCAAGGTCCATTCTCACATGGGCCCAACTATCTCAAAGGCCTATCTACAAGAGGACGACATCAAATGACCGGTGGATAAATGATGTTTCAAAATAATTATTTTATTAAAATATTTAATAACATGTCATTTATGATTATTCTAAGATAAAAATATAATGGTGGGCCATATGACCTCGAAACCCCATTGGAGAGTCCAGTCCAGTCCTACACAGCCTATGATTTTGGGACAGACCAAGAATTTTGGAAAGGTTCAAATTGGGCGGAGGGTAATAAAATGGGTCCTTTACAATAATATACAAAATTTAGAAAGTAATTACACTATTAGTGCACTCATAAAATATTTACATAATTAATACATTTTATATATTTATTTATAATATTAATGCAATTAGGATTCCTTAATTTAGGGAATTAATATAAGATTCAATTCATAATAATAAGGAAATCTAAAATCAAGGAAAAATAACTGTCATAATTAATAATTCAAATTCAAATATCTTAGATCTAACAACAAAAATACATTCAAATTCAAAAATAATTGAATACTAATTCCCAGCCAGAACAGAGTTACCAAACAAATCGAAAACAAAACAAAGAGGAAATCACGAACAACCAAAACAAATCGAAAAAGAAAAAGTCAGAGTTACCAAACCAGCAAGAACAGATCCAAAACGAATTCGGAGTAGCCGAACAAAGAGGAAATCACGAACAACCAAAAAAAACAAATCGAAGAAGAAGAAAAGTCGGAGTTACCAAAACAAATCAAAGAAGAAGAAGTCAGAGTTACCAAACCAGCAAGAACATATCCAAAACGAATTCGGAGTAGCCGAACAAAGAGGAAATCACGAACAATTTTTTTTATGAATATCTGGTTACCTACAAAAACCAAAATGGTTACCTTTATATGAAGGTTGGCTACCAACTGCATCATATTCAATACAATTTTATTTTTGAAAGGTTATTAATAAGTAACTAATAACTACATAAATGGAAACTTAGACATGACATTTCGGATACCATCTGCACGTAACACTTGAAAACTGTTCTTAAATTTTTTTTAAAATTAATTGGCAACCCAATAAAACTGAATTGGTTACCTTTTTATGAAGGTTTGGCTACCAACTTATAAATAACATTCTAAAAATAAAATTATTATGAATATGGTGCAGTTGGTAGCCAAACTTTTGTACAAAGGTAACAATTCTACTTTTGTGGGTAACCAAATATTCATAAAAAATAAACCGCGACTCTGCCACAAAATCGTTTTCTGCGCAAGCACTCCGGGAGGTCGATGTGGTTGATGCCGGCGCTGGTGGTGACTCTGACGTGAAGCGATGGGAGACGGAAGAGGACATCGACGGTGACGCGAGTATCAACGTTGCAGAACATGGCTTGAACGGAAGATGCGTGGGTTGAAAGGAATTGGTCGGTCGGAAGCGGAGATTCCCATCCTTGGATGTAAGGCCCCAACTTATTATAAATAAAATCAAATTTCCTCTATTTATTATTGTGAATAATAAAGTGTTAATTTGATATAATGCTTTGGTTATAGGTGAAATGTGCAAATTTTATAAAATAAGCAAGTGGTTATGAAATAATCATTGTTGTCGGGGAATATTCGTTTGGTCGTGAAATATTCTTGTTGTCGGGGAATATTCGTACGACGACGCAGTCATTTGTGGACCCCATAACAGAATAACTGTCGGATGAAGAAAATGACAAGTTTAAGTTTTTATAAATAACGGCGTAATTTTTACCGTTAAGACTGTTGGAATACCCGGTGGTTAAAATACAGTAATACGCGTGGTTACACAGTAGCACACGGTATTGCACAGTATTGTTGAATTATTGATCCTTACGTAAGAAGGCACTACTCAATAATTGTTACAGTAATTACTGTTCAATATTTTATTTTATTGGTTCAATAATTGCTACGTTTATATTTTATATTATTGTTGTTTCAATAATTGTCACTGCACAGTATTTCTCATTGTCAAATTAATAATTCATATTATTTGTAAGACCCCAAATTTTATGAAATAAAAGTATTCAATTTTTTCTTATAATTACTATTCAGTAAATGGTTAAATTGATAAAAGTTTAAAGTTAAGGGTGATATATGAATTTTTTTTAAAATATGCAAGTGGTTATAAAATACTCATTGTTGTCGGAAAATATTCATTTGGTCGTGGAATATTCTTCCTGTCGGAGAATATTCGTACGACGACGCAACCATTTGTGGGCCCCATAACAGAATAATTGTCGGATGAACAAAATGACAAACGGAGTTTTTATAAATAACGGCGTAGTTGTTACCGTTAACATTGTTAGAATACCCGGTGGTTAAAATACAGTAATACGCGTTGTTGCACAGTAGCACACGGTATTGCACAGTATTTTTGAATTATTGATTATTACGTAAGAAGGCACTACTCAATAATTGTTACAGTAATTATTGTTCAATATTTTATTTTATTGATTCAATAATTGTTACGTTAATATTTTATTTTACTATTGTTTCAATAATTGTCACTACACAATATTTTCTATTATCGCAGCAATAATTTATATTATCTGAATAATATTATTAGATAACATTATTGACAAAGTCTATAAAGTTCTGTCTAATGAGAGGTTTGGTCACCTAATTGCGTGTCAGTAAGAAAAAATTCTTATTGGCAAGCCCCCTCTTTCCTGGAAATTGCCTGGTTGTCAGTATTGTGATTCTGTAATATTATTTGTGAATAATTAATCATTAATTTATATGATAAGGAAAATATTCATTTTATGTGGATATAGATAGAGAAAATTTTTAAAGTGACAATTGTTGAAAATCGATATTTTATCTTTTTCGATAAAATAATATTTTATTATACTATTATAATATAATAATGATGATATTTTTACAATGAATGTGGTATATATGAGTAAATGAGGAGGAGTATTTTTGTTGTAATAAATACTAAAAACATGTTAAACATGTTGGTGGACCCATTTCTTGAGTGAAATTTGATTATAGCCTGTAAAATCGTCCGTATGTGGATTTCAGTCAATTTCTGTTTGGAATTTAGAAAAATTTTCTTCTACAAAGTTGTAGAGAATTGAATTTTCTATAAAAAAAATCGCGAGATTTGAATTTTCTGATAAAAGGGCTATTTATTATGAATTATTGAAGTTTCAGAATAATTGATTTTTGAAGTTTTAATAATTTTTATTAAAAAAACATTTTTATATTGTTGGTGGGCCCCACTGGTGTTGAATGCATGTTGAATTCAGATTCTTGGTGTACGTAGGAAATTTATATAAATATAATATTATTTTATTAAATTTTCTGCTTTAATGTTCTAAGCATTTTCCTATAAATAGGGTGCTTAGGTTAGAATTGAAAATCACACCAGAAATTGAAGTTTTCTCTCTTTCTATCTCTATATATCGAGCGTATTTTTGTGAGTATTTTAGTATTTCGAGTATTGCTATACGGTGCAAGTTCTTTTAGCACTATAACCAGTATTCCAGTCAAAAGTACTATTCTTTCTGAGGTAATGGAGATTATTTTCTTCATAAATGATATTATTTCTTCAATATCTTTATGCCGAAATATTGGTTTGAACTTTTTATCAAATTTGAAACTTTTTCACGTCGGGGTTACTATTCAGGAGTTACTATTCACGAGTACTATTCACGAAGCATGATGATGTTTTTTGTGAAATTTCTATCTTTTGGTGTCGGAGTTACTATTCACGTATACGGCACTATTCACAAATATGATATTATTCACAGAAAAATTAAGTTTTCTTCTCTGTGTCCAAGATTGTCTGTTATGATTCCTATCTTTGATTGGATCTATGTTTTGATCATTCTTGAATTTTATTCCACTTTGGTTATTTATGAAGTATTTTTGAACTTGGGTTGTTTAAAGTACGAATCCTTAATATTTGTTCTTTTGTTTCACTGGATTCGTTTTCTTTAAAATATTTTGCATCATCTACCATATGTTCTAAATCTCTGATTTATTACTGATGAAGACTATTGATAATTTATTTATCTTTAGTCATGATATTCTTTACTGAGCTAGTTGTGCTCACCCTTTTGCTTCACAATTTTTTTCAGGTAATACGAGTGTAGCTGGGTCGAGCGGGGGTAACAGGGGAATAGAACGGTGGTCATCATTTAGTAGTTATACTTGGTGAATCAACTAGGGTGATGCGAACCCAACGTTGGAAGGGTGTTTTGCCACTATCATACAAGATGTCTAATGACATACAATCTCGTGTCATCATAAGACATGGTTGTGCTCATCCACTTGCTGAGTATATATACGAGCACTACCTATATAATCTTGGAGTTTGGTTGAAGTATAATTCTCAATTAGAGACGGTGGAGATAATGATATGTCAAGAGAAGACACACCAATATGATAGTAATCTTCTCATTTTTCTTTGTGGTCTATTGGGTCAACCAAGGATAATTTTGTAGGCATATGATATCTATAATAACCTAGACGCATGGCCTCCCATGTACAAAGGTTTCCTTGAGCACTTCTCAAATATTGTAATTTCTAAAATAGTTTTTGATTATACCTTTATGTAAGGTGCCATTATGAGGTGCTGTCCACGGTTGGGACATGAGTCACAGTTGGTATATATTTGTATTTAAACTCACAGTTTAAGTGTTTTCGTATCTTGCACGATAATTGTATTAATAAAGTTGTAATTGTTTTTTGTACCATGTATTTGACGACTCAGAATGGGTTGAATGGAATGGACCTATTTTGGGGGCGTCACATTATTTGAATAATATTATTAGATAGCATTTTTGGCAATGTCTAGAAAGTTGTATCAAGGAGAAGTTTGGTCACCTAATTGCGCGCCAGTAAGGAAAAATCTTTATCGGAAAGCCCCTTCTTTCTTGGGAACGGTCTGGTTGTCATAAATATGATTCTGTAATATTATTTGTGAATAATTAATTATTGATTCATATGATAATGAAATATTTATTTGATGTGGATATAAATGATGGATTTATTTATGTGGTTATAAATGAAGGAGTTAATGTTAAGGTGTTTTATCAGTATTTTTATCGGAATGGAGGTATTAAAAATTAAACAAGTGTTTTAGAGATATATTGCGTGAGTTATAATTTTTAATCTGACCGTTGGATCGTCGTGATTTTTGGATATGTTATACATATATAAGTTGAGTATATGTCCACAAATTTTAAATCGTTAAAAATGAGTGTATGATTTGTTATGAATTTTAAGAGGTGATTGATTCGGAAATTAGGTTTATAAATAATTTTGGTGGAAAATTCTAGAATTGAGTGGACCCCACTTGTGGTTGGTGAAGAAATGTGCTGAATTTTATTTCAAATGTGGTGGGTGGCAATCGTAGCAGGTAAAGCCATCAGGTTGCAGGTCAAGTCTGCTTCGGCATGCTAACATTTTTCTATAAATAGAGGGCTAAGTTAGAATTGAAAAGCACACCAGAAACATAAGTTTCTCTCTTTCTCTCTCTATATTATCGAGCGTATTTTGTGAGTATTTAGATACTTTGTGAGTTTTTATTTTTTCAGTACAAGTTTCTGTCAGCACTATATCCAGTATTCCTGTAAGAAGTGTTGTCTGTTTGAGGTAAGAGATGTTATTTCTTCTTAAATGATATTATTTCTTCAATATCATTATGCCAAAATATTGGTTTGAACTTTTTATCAATTTTAAAACTTTTTATGTCGGAGTTACTATTCACGTATACGACACTATTCACGAATACGGCAGTATTCACCGAAAAATGAAATTTTCTCATTTTTGTCCAAGATGTCTATTATGGTTACTATCTTTAATTGTATCCATGTTTTGATCTTTATTCTTGAATTATGCTTCGAAATTGGTTATTATGAAGTATTATTTATCTTCGATAAACTGTAATACGAATATCTAATATTTGTTATTTTGTTTCACTGGATTCGTTTTCTTTAATATATTTTTCATCATCCTCAGTCATAAATGATGATATTACTAAATATCTTTGGCCTGTAGTGCAAAGATGAATGATTAACTGATGAATATCTTTGGCCTGTAGTGCAAAGATGAATGATTACCTAATGAATATCTTTGGCCCGTAGTGCAAAAATAAACAGGTGTTGAGATGAACATGACCAACTGTCTCAACTGGTGATACAAATGAATATCTTTGGCCTGTAGTGCAAAGATGAATATTTGATTAAAGATGTATATTGATTGTTGTTACAGAGATAAAATATTGATGATGAACTTTTAAATATTAGAAGATTGTAGAACTCATTCTCTACTTGACTATTTTAATGGATTGTTGTTTCCACTGCAGTTGTTGATCTAAAACTTGTTGTTTATTATATTTTATTAGATTTTCCCTGTTGAAGACTAATGATAAATTGTTGTATATTATCTTAGTCATAATATTCTTTACTAGGCTAGTTGAGCTCACCCTTTTTCTTTTTGTTCCATTTTTCTTCTCAGGAGGTGAGAACATAGCAGGATCTAGTCGGGGTATGGAGTGATGGTTCTAGAAAGATATTTTAGCAGTTCTCACTATTTTTAAAAAATAGTGTTTGAATAATTGTAACGAGAACTTATTTGAGTGTGAATATTGTCTAGAAGACAATATTTGAATTTAAACTCACAGTATGTGTTGTCGTATTTTGCACGACAATTGTATTATTGAAGTTGTAGTTTGCTTTATGTACCATGTATTTGACGACTCAGAATGGGTGTTGTATACCTATTTTGGGGGTGTCACATTGGAGGAATTCGAATTTTCGACAGAAATGCTTCTCGTGGATCTTGAAAACGTTAGGTGAATTGAGGAGTAAGACTTTTGGGAGATATCTGTTCTTCTTCTCGTGTTTGGTCCGCCATTATTGTATAGGGAAGAGACAGCAGTGCGCTATTTGATAGTAGCCATCTCCAACCATCTGATGTAGTAATATTTCTATATAAATATATATATATATATATATATATATATATATATAATGAATATGTTGAATTAATAAGAAGGGTGATGACTAACTAATGCAGTTGTTCTAGATGAGAAAAGAGAAAAATCCATGGAGATAACTAATCCTTAAATTAAGAAATCTTAATTGCATACTAATTTCCTAAATTAAAGAATCCTAATTGCACTAATATTGTAAATAAATATGAAATTATATTAATTGTGTAAATATTTTATGAGTACACTATTGTTGTAATTATTTTCAAAAATGTAATAGAATATGTAATTGTTCCTAATAAAATTGTCCCTTCAGCCCTATAATAAATTTGTTCCAATTTATTTGTCTTTTACAATTTTTTAGGAGAATAAATTATTTATTTTCTTATATCACCCTTAACTTTTCATATTGTCCCGGAAAATGTTTTCTCTTGTAATATTAATAGTTTTCAATTTCTCATAAAAAAATAGTGATAAAATTTCATATAAATTTTAATTCTTAAATGATAATATTAAATAAATTTTTTAATTTATATACATAAAACTAAAATAACTATTATTATGTAATGGAGATAATAATTAATTAGTATTGATATAATAGTATCACATCAGAATAGATCTCATATGTGATATGACACATATTCAGGACCTTTAAGCCTTAACATTACTACTATTGTCATACGTACTGTTAATAAGACAAAAAGTTGGGCCAATATATTAAACACACTGGACTGGACTGGACTGTCCAAATAAGTTATCCAATTATGCAAAATATTAACTTCTCCAATAGCTAAGCCTGAGATTTTAATGGTAGAGAAGAATATAACTGCAATAACTAGCCATAACATTATTTTATATTAGACTGACAGAGTATACCGTAATAATGATAAGTGAAGAAAACATAGAAAGACGGATGGAGTAATTAGTATATAGTTCGATAATCACGATAACAAGAACCATTAATACATTAACACAAAAGTAAAATTAACTTACCCTACTAATCTTCATACTAAATACATTACTCGACTAATATTCATACTTAATACATTACCATTTATCATTACCAACATTTTATAACCTTAACCACATAGTTGCAAGGGTCTCAAAAGCTCCAGATGCAATCAAGCTCTGTGGGTCCAGGCTTCTGGGTCTCCGGCGCCAGCCAGTTCCCAGCTGCAGACGAGTAATTATTGCTCATCTCACCGCCACCGTGCATTGGCGGTGGGGCCGCCGCCGCCACAGGGAAGAAGAACGGCTGCTGAAGGTTCTCCTGCATTGATCTCAGGCCGGCGAACTGGGACGAGGATGCGGGGTCCACCATGACGGCATTATATGTCGGATTAAGGTTGTCGAACAAATAGTAATGACTAAAGCTGCTTGGTGCAGCCGATGTGGAGAAACAGGGCACGTGCTCCTTTGTGACGATATTTCCGTCGTAGGAGCAGCAGCTGTCGCGATCAGTTATTGTTGCGCTGCCGGAGGTGGCTGTTGCATAGGGAGACGAGTCCAGCAACGGTGGCAGAGACGCCGAGGAGGATGAGCTTAGTTCTGGGTATGGGTTGATCCCGGCCGTTAGCCTTTTATAGGACCCGCCGGCACCACTTTTCTGGAACACCCGGGATATGACCCACTCGTCCTACAGTGGATCAAAAGCCATACAACATATTATTGACTTTTTAATTTTTCACTGTATTAAAATTACAAATAAATCAAATATCACAAGTACCATCAAATGAATTAATCCGTATAAGATGTGTTACAAGAACTATTTTAAAGTTAAAAATATTTATATGACATCAGAGAATCTATATAACTTGCAGGCTGAGAGCAATGTTTTACATGAATATATTTATATTTAATTAACTTAACCCTATATTTTTGAGAAAGCATATATAGAGAAGGTACAATAAAATATTAGATGCAATATTAGCAAAAGAAAAAAGCTACAAGGCAACACATTTCATATAAATTAAGAAAAACAAAGTAAATAAATGAAACTTCATCTTTTTAACACTAATGAACCCCATGTATATATACTTTATTGTGTTTTTAAGATTATTAACATCCGTTGAGGGAATAATAGAACACAAATGTACATGTTTGAGGAAGTACTAATTAGTGCAGAAGATGCAATAATAAGAAAAAGCAACAGCCCTATTAAGTGAAAACTACCCTCCATAATTATAACTAAAGGGATTTAAATTAATAGAGAATATTATTTTTACATGTCTTTTTATATTTTTCACACGAAGAATGTGCTTGTTGAGAGAGAATCAAAAATACATATGTATATATATATATATATACATATATATGGCAGAAAAACATGCATAAAGATAAATTTACTAGTTGATAGTATTACTACTACCTTAGAGCTGGCGGAGAGGTATTGGTAGGCAAATTTGCCATCAAGGCGAAACTCATGCATGACCCAGTTGGTCTTCTCTCCTTTAGGAGCTCGGCCTTTGTAGAACACAAGGGTTTTCTTCATCCCCACAAGAGAACAAGTCTTTGAGCTGTATATCTCTCTGTCTTTCCCAGTTGCCTTCCAGTATCCAGCTTCAGTTGCTCTGTTAGTCCTTAACCCAGTTGGGTATTTCCTATCCCTCAGGCTATAAAAGTACCACTCTTTCTCTCCCATCTTAGCTTTCTCTGTCAATCAAATTCACATAACCAAGTCAACTCAAATCTTTAATTTCACCACACACACATAAAAAAATGGGTTTCTTTATATTGATCATAATACTATACATTAGAACAATTAATGTTCTCAAATGGAATAGTTCCACAAGAAACAAGGGGGAAATAGTACCTGGGAGCTCCCAAGGTTCACATTTGTTGAGGTCAACTTGGGCAATGGCTCTGCCAGTGAAGTTGTGATCAAGAACTTTCTTGAGGAGGTAATAAGTGATGAGTTCTTCATCAGTTGGGTGAAACCGGAAGCCTGGAGGCAATTGTGTTTCACTGCTGTCAAAATGGTGGAAAAATACATCCATGATAATGAAATTCAAGTACCAACAAAATGCAATCAGAAAAACCCCAAGTTAAGAATCAGTTTGTTAGGAGACCGCAACACAATTGGGTGTCTATAAGAGGAGGCATTATATATTAACCAATGGACGATTCAGAATGAAAAGAGCCAAATAATATTATTAGTAATAATAAGGTAGTGGCTGAGAAAATGAAACTGTGTGTGTTCTGGGGTGTCCTGTCCTATTCTGTTTTCTGATCTCTCTGCACTCTGCTGCGCCCCTTATAAGCCATCTATTTTCTTTTTACTTAAATTTCTTAATTTACATGAATAATATAATTTGCATGGGACAGCAGAAAAGTATGTATATAGATTATAGATATATAGGGTGATGTATGTGACTGACTGGGCTTGGCTCTGCTCTGTTTGTAGTTCTGAGTATGCGTGCGTGCGTGAGTGTAGTGTGCAGGTATTCCCTCTGTCAGTGAAGAAAATCAAATGGGTGGAAACAGAAAGGGACCAGATTTAACCTTACAGCTAGTAGTAGTAGCCTAGTAGTAACAAATAATAGAGACTGATGAGATTTCACCATGGATGGATGGATGGATAAAGTTTCAACCACATCTCGTGTCAGCTCAGTACACTATTAAATAATCCTATGGACAGTGACAGAGTAAAAATTTTCCCTCTACTATTTGATTTACTTTTTTGATTTTTCTTCTTTTTGTTTTCTTTGCTCCTTTAAACTTTTCCATATACTTTATGATCATAGAAAATAGGTTATTAATATTTTATTTTACATAAAATTGTGATATTTTCTCAGTAATTTCTCTAACTTAATTGTGATTTTTGATTCATTCGTATTTAAGGCGAGAGAAAATATGTAAAAATATCATTTTTTTATAAACTGCTCCATATAAAGTATTACTGATCATATATTGTTAATATTCTTTGTTAAGATATTGCCCCAAATGCCCAAATAAATTAAGGGCCCGAGTCCAATGCTCTTACGGCACATAACCATGACTTGATGGTCCACGTGTCACCTGATAAGTAGGTGTCAAAGACGCTATGCCGGAGAGTGGTAAGTATGAAATTAACTTTGGTCAATTAATCAATACAGTGTCGACGATGTATTGATCAATTGACTAACTTATCATGAAGTTAACTTCATGTTAACCGGTCCTTATACGAGAGATCCATCGACTCATACCTCATTATCTACACAAGTCATAGATCAGTGCAAATGGTTCGATCATCGGGCTGTGGATGGGGCTTCTCAAACATGTGGACAATTCCCGACTAATCTCATATTGTGACCACAAATCACATGGGTTTTTCCTACGACTTGAATTGACGGCCAACCTGTATATTGATGAAACACATCGAAAAGACGTGAATAAACATAATCCCCTATATACATACATAAAAATAATGTTACACACTAACAAACTATAATATCTTAAGATTATACTCTACACTAAATCTCCAAAATAAAATAAAATAAAATTTCGTTGACTTGTTCACTCAATCTCTAATAAATCAAAAATCAGTAGAGTATTTGATATCCCCCTCTCCCTCTCCCTCTCCCTCTCCCTCTCCCTCTTTTGCATTTGATTGATCTAAAGTCTAAACATATCTTTTGCATTTGATTGATCTAAAGTCTAAAAATATACCATTCGAAACAGTATGACACTGTAGTTACATTAAAAGGTCTCTAATTTTATAAATGCAAAAAAAAAACCCAGTCCGAGTAAAGTTGCTATTTTACTAATAGCTTCTCAGAAAGAAACTTAGATTTTGAATGGGCATTATCCTCCCCCTCTCCGCCCCACCCCCCCACCCCAACCCCACCCCCACCCCCACCCCAACTCCAACCCCAACCCCAAATAGAATCAATTGGTTTTTTATAAACAAAAGTACAAATCAAAATCAAAACATCTATCTAATAAAATACAAATAATTTTGAATTTCCCGCTCACTCAATAAATCATCTGGGCCGTCTAAAGTTTGGGATAAATCCCACCGTTCATACATCTATCTAATAAAATACATTTATCTATCTAATAATCTAATAATAATTTAATAAAATACAAATGACTTTAAATTTTCCGCTCACTCAATAAATTATTTTGATCGTTCAAAGTTTGAGATAAATCATATTGTCCATACAGTGCCAGAGGCACGGGACCCAGTTAATTTTTCATATTATGTAAATCATATTTTCTTTGAATAAGTCTAGGCAGACAGGTGAATTGGACCGGAAAATTAGACCGGTGCAATTTTTTTTTTTTTTTTTATGACTCAAAAAATATATAGTATTTATTTTAACATGAATTTTTATAAAAATACATTGTTTTATGTGTAATTTGGATACATATACAAAAAATAGGATTATACAGACTGTATAACCCAATTTTTGTATATGTATCCAAATTATACCTAAAACACTGTATTTTATAAAAATTTCTGTTAGAATAAATACTATACATTTTTTAAGAATCCCAACAAAAAAAAATATCCCATTTTTCTGTCTATCGCCTGTCTGCGTAGAAGGACTGATTTTCTTTTAATTATTTATACAAGGAAAATTATATCTATCTAATAAAATACAAATGATTTTGAATTTCCCGCTCACTCAATAAATCATCTGGACTGTCCAAAGTTTGGGATAAATCCCACCGTTCATATATCTATCTAATAAAATACATCTATCTATCTAATAATAATTTAATAAAATACAAATGACTTTAAATTTCCCGCTCACTCAATAAATTATTTTGGTCGTTCAAAGTTTGAGATAAATCATATTGTTCATACAGTGCCGGAGGCACGGGACCCAGCTAGTATCTATCTAATAAAATAAAAATGATTTTGAATTTCCCGCTCATTCAATAAATCATCTGGGCCGTCCAAAGTTTGGGATAAATCTCACCATCCATCTATCTAATAAATACAATCTATCTTATTCTATCTATCTATATCTATATTATATATATCTAATTATATCTAATAAAATACAAATAATTTTGAATTTCCCGCTCACTCAATAAATCATCTAGGACGTCCAAAGTTTGGGATAAATCCCACCATCCATCTATCTAATAAAATACAAATGATTTTGAATTTCTCGCTTACTTAATAAATCATTTGGGTCGTCCAAACTTTAGAATAAATTTCAACGTCCATAGTGCCGGAGGCACGGGACTGTTGCTAGTATATATATATATATCACAAAATTCAGACAAATTAATTTCATGCATGCATCTATTCAACAATCCCATCCATCCATCCATCCATCCATCAGTATCGGAAAAAGGAAAGAGAGAGAAATCTTTTCAAATTGTCAAAGGCTTCACCAAACTAAATAAAGCCAAAAAATCTCCAGGATCTTCTACTATTTTTGGCTTTTCCCCGTTGTCATTTTTGGCTCGCTGATCTGGACTTTAGCTGTTGAGCAATTGCACATTAGAACCGGACGGCCGGGCCGGTTTAGACGACCTGTAAAAATATGACATCTTTATATAAACAAAATTAATTGGTGTTATATTTATGATATAGAAAGGTTTATGCCACGAGTCATAAACTTTTGAGTTCCGAAATAAATTTTGAATCAAATTTTAAATTTGAATTAAATTAAATTTATTTAAATAAGATTTTAAAATCAATAGTATTTTTTTAAGTCATCTTAGTTTATCATAGGTTCATCCAAAAGGTTATGATTGAATGTACTATTATTAGTAACTTAATTCTTTATATACAAATAATTTTTTTTTCATATATTTCGATATGAAACTTGGGTGTTATATATATATATATATATATATATATATATATATATATATATAAAATATTTATACATGTATTTGAAACCTATTTAATATCCAAAATATGAGATTTTTAGCATAATTTGACATAAAAAATTACACTCTTCTATTAAAAGACTCGCATTTAATTTTTTTTCTCGACAATTTTGATTAAAATTTATTTGAATTGATTAATGTAGTAGTAAATATTGAAAACAATTTGTTAACGTCAAGTTTCGCCGGCGCGTCCAATCACAGAATCCACGCGTTTGAACCTACACAATAACAGATCACACACGAAACTTGACGGCCGCCGGGTGTGAGACCCCAGATTTTATGAATAAATATTTAATTTTTTCGAAATAATTTTTTTAATATTATGAAATGAATTTCATATAATATTATAGTTGTTGTAAGACCCCAACTTTTTAATGAATAAAATCAAATTTTCTTTATTTTTTATTGTGAATAATAAGGTATTAATTTGATATAATACTTTGGTTATGGTGAAATGTGCAAATTTTGTAAAATAAGCAAGTGGTTTTAAAATATTAAATTGTCGGGGAATATTCGTTTGGTCGTGGAATATTATTTCTGTCGGGGAATATTCGTTCGACGGCGCAGCCATTTGTGGGCCCCATAACGGATAACGGTCAGATGAAGAAAATGACAAAATTGAATAACGGCGTAGTTGTTACCGTTAAGACTGTTGGAATACCCAGTGGTTAAAATACAGTAATACGCGTGATTGCATAGTAGCACACGATATTGCACAGTATTGTTGAATTATTGATCCTTACGTAAGAATGCACTACTCAATAATTGTCACAGTAGTCACTGTTCAATATTTTATTTTATTGATTCAATAATTGTTGCGTTGATATTTTATATTATTGTTGTTCAATAATTGTCACTGCACAGTATCTCCGTTATCAGATCAATAATTCATATTATTTGAATAATATTATTAGATAACATTATTGGTAATGTCTAAAAAATTCTGTCAAAGAGAGGTTTGGTCACCTAATTGCGCGCCAGTAAGGAGAAATCCTTATCGGAAACCCCCCTCTTTCCTGGGAACAGTCTGGTTGTCATAAATGTGATTCTGTAATATTATTTGTGAATAATTAATTATTGATTCATATGATAAGGAAATATTTATTTTATGTGAATATAAATGATGGATTTATTTATGTGGTTATTAATGAAGAAATTAATGCTGAGATATTTTATCAGTATTTTGTTGGATTGGAAGTATTTAAAAATCATCCGTTTGTGGATTTCGAGTATTTTTCTGTTTGGAATTTGGAAAAACTCAAAGATACAAATTTGTAGAGAATTCGATTTCGTGTGGAATGGACATAAAATTTGTATTTTTCTGATAAACGGACTATTTTCTATGAATTATAAAAGTTTCTGATTATTGTTTAAATGATAAAGCATTTTGGAAAATTCTAGAATTGGTCGGTGAAAAATGGGCTCAATTGAATTTCAAATGTGGTGGGTGGCAATAGTAACAGGTAAAGCCATCAGGTAGCAGGTTAGTCTTCTATGGCGTTCTAAGCATTTTTCTATAAATAGGGTGCTTAGTTAGAATTGAAAATCACAACAGAATTTATAAGTTTTCTCTCTTTCTCTCTCTATAGTATCGAGCGTATTCTTGTGAGTATTTTGATACTTTGAGTGTTGCTATTCGGTGCAAGTTCCTTCAGCACTATATCTAGTATTCCAGCCAGAAGTATTATCTTTTTGAGGTAAGGGATGTTATCTTCTTCTTAAATGATATTATTTTCTTCAATATCATTATGCCGAAATATTGATGAACGTTTTTATCAAATTTGGAACTTTTTGTGTCGGGATTACTATTCACGTATACAGTATTATTCACGTATACGGCATTATTCACGAATATGACACTATTCACCGAAAAAAAAAATTCTTCTTTTTGTCCAAGTTGTCTATTATGGTTACTATCTTTGATTGTATCCATGTTTTGATCATTATTTTTGAATTCTGCTTCAAAATTGGTTATTTCAGAGTATTATTGAACTTGGATAAAACTGTAATACGAATCCCTAATATTTGTTCTATTATCTCAATGGATTCGTTTTCTTTAAAATATTTTTCATCATCCTCAGTCCTAAATGATGATATAGTTGAATATTTTTGGCCTGTAGTGCAAAGATGAATGATTACCTAATGAATATCTTTGGCCCGTAGTGCAAAGATGAACATGTGTTGAGATGAACATGACCAATTGGTGATACAAATGAATATCTTTGGCCTGTAGTACAAAGATGAATATTTGATTCGAGATGTATATTGATTGATGTTAGTGGGATAAAATATTGATGATGAACTTTTAAATTCATAGAAGATAATAGAATTATTTCTCTACTTGACTCTTATAATTGATTGCTTATTCCGCTGCAGTTATTGATCTAAAACTTGTTGTCTATTATATTTTATCAGATTTTTCCCTGTTGAAGACTAATGATAATTTGTTGTATATTATCTTAGTCATAATATTTTCTTACTGGGCTAGTTGAGCTCACCCTTTTTTTCACTGTTCTTTTCAGGAAATGAGAATATAGCTGGGACTAGTCGGGGAATGGATTGACGGTCCAGATGGTTGCATTAGTAGTCCTCACTGTTCTGTGAAATATCGTATTAATAATTGTAATGAGGACCCTTTTTAGTTTTTATACTGTCTATTAGACAATAGTTGTATTCAAACTCACAGTATATGTGTTGTCGTATTTTGCACGATAATTGTATTACTGAAGTTGTATTTATTTTTGAACCATGTATTTGGTAACTCAGAATGAGTTGGATGGAATGGAGCTATTTTGGGGTCGTCACAGCTGTGGGTAGTGTTTATAAACTTTGCAAAGTATGCAAGTTGTTATATAATATTTTTTTTGTCAGGAAATATCCGTACGACAACACAATTGTAAGACCCCGAATTTTATGAAATAAAAGTATTCAATTTTTCTTATAATTACAATTCAGTAAATGGTTAAATTTATAAAAGTTAAAGTTAAGGGTGATATATGAATTTTTTTTTCAAAATATGCAAATGGTTATAAAATATTCTTTCTGTCGGGAAATATTCGTTTGGTCGTGGAATATTCTTTCTGTTGGGGAATATTCGTACGACGGCGCAGTCATTGGTGGACCCCATAACAGAATAACTCTGGACACCAACTTTGAATAGCACGTCACAATGACACCTTACATAAAGGTATAGTCAAAAATTATTTTAGAAATTAGAATCTTTGGGAAGTGCTCAAGGAAACCTTCGTACATGGGAGGTCATGCTTCTAGGTTATGATAGATATCATATGGCTAGAGAATTATCCTTGGTTGACCCAATAGACCCCAAAGAAAAACGAGAAGATTATTATCATATTTTTTCCAATGGTGAGTCTTCTCTTGACATATTATTATCTCCACTGTCTCTAATTGGGTATTATACTCCAAACAAACACCAAGATTATATAGGTAGTTCTTGTAATATACTCAACAAGTGGATGAGTACAACTCTGTCTTATGATGACACGAGGTTGTATGTCATTAGACATCTTGTATGATAGTGGCAAAACACCCTTCCAAGTTAAATTCACCTCACCCTCAACATCTATAGACCACCGTTCTATTCCCATGTTATTTTCCGCTTGTCCCAGCTACACTTTTATTACCTGAAAGGAATTGTGAAGCAAAAGGGTGAACACAACTAGCTCAGTAAAGAATATCATGACTAAAGATAAATAAATGATCAATAGCCTTCAACAGTAATAAATCAGAGATTTAGAATATATGGTAGATGATAAAACTTTTCAACCATAGTTGCAGCTGAACGAACAATCCATTAGAAGAGTCAAATAGACCATAAAATCTATTATCTTCTCCATGTTAAAAGTCCATCAACAATGTTTTATCCCTGTAACATTAATCAACAATTCATGTCCACAATCACATGTATAACTCATAATCGTAATTGTAGTTCTAAATTCCTTTCCTCATCCAGGACAAAGTTAATTTTCATCACCTGAAACATCAAAGATCATGGTTATACCAAATCACAGTTCCTGTTCATAATCATACTGATAAATTCATCTTTGCACTACGGGCCAAAGATATTCATCAACAGTTCATATTTGCACTACTGGCCAAAGATATTCAACAACGTGTCATCTTTGCACTACAGGCCAAAGATATTCATCAGTTGGTCATGTTCATCTAAACACCTGTTCATCTTCGCACTACTGGCCAAAGATATTCATCAGAAATCATTCATCTTTGCACTACAGGCCAAAGATATTCAGTTATATCATCATTTAGGACTGAGGATGATGAAAAATATTTTAAAGAAAACGAATTCAGTGAAACAAATTAATAAATATTAAGGATTCGTACTTCAGTTATTCCATGTCCAAAAATATCTCATAAATAATCATAGTGGAGTAAAATTCAAGAATGATCAAAACATAGATCCAATCAAAGATAGGAATCATAACAGAGAATCTTGGACACAGAGAAGAAAACTTAATTTTTCTGTGAATAATGTCGTATTTGTGAATAGTGCCGTTTACGTGAATAGTACCATATACGTGAATAGTAACTCTGACATCAAAAGATAGAAATTTCACAAAAAAATATCATCATGCCTCATGAATAGTACACGTGAATAGTAACTCATGAATAGTAACCCCGACATGAAAAAGTTCTAAATTTGATAAAAATTCTCACCAATATTTCGGCATAATAATATTGAAAAAATAATATCATTTTTTAAATAAAATAACATCCCTTACCTCAGAAAGAATAGTACTTCTGACTGAAATACTGGATATAGTGCTAAAAGAACTTGCACCGTATAGCAATACTCGAAGTACTAAAATACTCACAAAAATACGCTCGATATATATATATATATATATATATATATATATATATATATATATATATATATATATATATATATATATATATATATATATAGAGAGAGAGAGAGAGAAAAAAAGAGAGAGAAATCTTTAGTTTCTGGTGTGATTTTTAATTCTAACCTAAGCACCCTATTTATAGGAAAATGCTTAGAACACCAAAGCAGAAAATTTAATAAAATATTATTATATTTATATAAATTTCCTACGTACACCAAGAATCTGAATTCAGCATGCATTCAACACCAGTGGGGCCCACCAACAATATAAAAACGTTTTTCTTAATAAAAATTATTAAAACTTCAAAATCAATTATTCCGGAACTTCAATAATTCATAATAAATAGCTCTTTTATCAGAAAATTCGAATCTCACAATTATTTATAGGAAATTCAATTCTCTACAACTTTGCAGAAGAAAGGTTTTCCAAATTCCAAACAGAAATTGATCGAAATCTATAAACGGACGATTTTTTAGGCTATAATCAAATTTTAGTCAAGAAATGGGCCCACAAACATGTTTAACATGTTTTAAACAACTTTTGCAACAAAAATACTTTTCCTTCTCATATACTCATATATCCCACATTCATTGTAAAAAATATCATCATTATTATATTATAATAATATAATAAAATATTATTTTATCAGAAAAGATAAAATATCGATTTTCAACAATTGTCACTTTAAAAAAATTTCTCCATCTATATCCACATAAAATGAATATTTTCCTCATCATATAAATCAATAATTAATTATTCACAAATAATATTACAGAATCACAATAATGACAATCAGACAGTTCCCAGGAAAGAGGGGGCTTTCCGATAAGAATTTTTCCTTATTGACGCGCAATTAGGTGATCAAACCTCTCCTTAGACAGAATTTTCTAGACATTTCCAATAATGTTATCTAATAATATTATTCAGATAATATGAATTATTGCTTCGATAATAGAAAATACTGTGTAGTGACAATTATTAAAACAACAGTAATATAAAATATCAACGCAGCAATTATTGAATCAATAAATTACTGAACAGTAATTACTGTAACAATTATTGAGTAGTGCCTTCTTACGTAAGAATCAATAATTGGTGCAATACCGTGTGCTACTGTGCAACAACGCGTATTACTGTATTTTAACCACATGGTATTTCAACAGTGTTAATGGTAACAACTACGCCGTTATTTAAAAAACTCCCTTTTGTTGTTTTCTTCATCCGACAATTATTCTGTTATGTGGCCCAAAAATGGCTGCGCCGTCGTACGAATATTCCCCGACAGAAAGAATATTCCACGACCAAACGAATATTTCCCGACAAAAAGAATATTTTATAACCCTTAACTTTAAATTTTATCAATTTAACCATTTACTGAATTATAATTATAAGAAAAATTGAATACTTTTATTTCATAAAATTCAGGGTCTTACAGTAGGGATTCGTATAACAGTTTATCCAAGATCAATAATACTCCATAATAACCAATTTTGAAGCAAAATTCAATAATAAAGATCAAAACATGGATACAATTAAAGATAGTAACCATAATAGACATCATAGACAAAAAGAAGAAAATTTCATTTTTCGGTGAATAGTTTCGTATACGTGAAAAGTAACTCCGACACAAAAAGGTAGAAATTTCACAATAAAATCTAAACCAATATTTCGGTATAATGATATTGAAAGAATAACATCATTAGGAAGAAAATAACATCCCTTACCTCAAAATAACCGTACTTCTGACTGAATTTCAGATATAGTGTTGACAGAAACTTGTACTGAAAAATATAAACTCACAAAGTATCTAAATACTCACAAAATACGCTCGATAATATAGAGAGAGAAAGAGAGAAAACTTATTTCTGGTGTGATTTTCAATTCTAACTTAATCCTCTATTTATAGGAAAGTGTTAGCATGCCGAAGTTGACTTGACCTGCAACCTGATGGCTTTACCTGCTACTATTGCCACCCACCACATTTGAAATAAAATTCAGCACATTTCTTCACCAACCACAAGTGGGGCCCACTCAATTCTAGAATTTTCCACCAAAATTATTTATAAACCTAATTTCCGAATCTTAAAATTCATAACAAATCATACTTTCATTTTTAACGGTTCAAAATTTGTGGACATATACTCAACTTATATATGTATAACATATCCAAAAATAACAACGATCCAACGGTCGGATTAATAATTATAACTCACGCAATATATCTCAAAAATACTGGTTTAATTTTTAATACCTTCATTCCGACAAAAATACTGATAAAACACTTCAACATTAATTCTTTCATTTTTAACCACAATAAATATATCCAACATTTATATCCACATAAAATAAATATTTACTTATCATATGAATCAATAATTAATTATTCACAAATAATATTACAGAATCACATTTATGACAACCAAGCCGTTCCCAGGAAAGAGGGGGATTTCCAATAAGAATTTCTCCTTACCGACGCGCAATTAGGTGACCAAACCTCTCCTTGACAGAACTTTCTAGACATTGCCAATAATGCTATCTAATAATATTATTCAAATAAAATAAATTATTGATCTGATAATGGAAAATACCGTGCAATGACAATTATAGAAACAACAATAATATAAAATATCAACGCAATAATTATTGAATCAATAAAATAAAATATTGAACAGTAACTACTGTAACAATTATTGAGTAGTGTCATCTTACGCAAGAATCAATAATTCATCAATACTGTGCATCCACGCGTATTACTGTATTTTAACCACTTGGTATTCCAACAGTGTTAACGGTAACAACTATGTCGTTATTTATAAAAACTCAAACTTGTCATTTTCTTCATCCGACAGTTATTCTGTTATGGGCCCACAAATGACTGCGCTGTCGTACGAATATTCTCCGACAACAAGAATATTCCACGACCAAACGAATATTCTCCGATAACAATGATTATTTTATAACCACTTACTTATTTTGCAAATTTTGCACATTTCACCTATAACCAGAGAATTATATTAAATTAATACTTTATTATTCAAAATAATAATTAGAGGAAATTCGATATTATTTATAATAAGTTGGGGTCTTACAACAGATATAGAGGTTTCAATGTGGTGATGAATGGTTATTATTATGGCCATTGAGCTGCTAAGAACAGAATTAAAGGACGCAAGAAACCATTCTGGACCATATATGGTATATCATATATGGTTTGTCCTTGAAGCAAATAAGAACACAAGAAACCATTTGCACCATATATGGTCAGGGCTCCCTTATTTTACCTAAATACTAATTTCTTTTCTCAGCCATCAGATGAGAAACAATGGCCTAGATCAAGGAGGTGAAAAAACACGCGGTTCTTTTACAGGTAAAAAGGATCAAAAAAGGCAGGGTCCTAAATCGATCGATTCTTTCTTCTCATCATTTTTCCTAAATCAATCAGGGCTCTCTTCTTCTCGTTTTTCCAAAATCGATCAGTTCTTTCTTCTACACAAAGCTCACAGCTATTTCAGTAAGGTCGATCAGTTCTCTCTTCTCTCACAGCTATTCCTGCCTGAACATGATATTAACGTTGAAAGAAATTAGCAGGTGGTGATTCGAAAAAGAAATCAGCTACTTCAGCAAAGTCGAAAAATAACAAGAACAGTTCTGGTCTTCACCTTTCACAAAAATTCTGGTCTTCACCTTTGTTCTCTATCTTCCTCGCCGGTGAGCAAAGCTAGGGTTTGTGTTACTTTCTATTGTTGCTTTTACATTTTTAATTGTTCCGTTTGTGCTTAAATTCATACCTAGTTTATGCTTGATAGAGGTAGAGGGTTCAAAACTTGATAACAGTGCGGGGGTTTAAGATATACCATTGGTATTCAAAATTAGTATTTTCGTAGATAATATTCCTGTGATGTCCATTAGTATTTTCGTAGATTTTTCGTAGATAATCTTTGCTCTGCTATGTCCATTAGTATTTTCGTAGATTGAATTTACTCTACTGCTCTGCTATGTCCATTGATTTGGGATAGTTATATTGTTACTTTTTTTGGTAATGTTTATATTTGCTCCAGTATCATGCAAAACATCAGCTTTTACTAGAGCAGACATCTATTCTCATGAATTTAACATCTAGAGTTTCTATTCCTTCAACAAAATACCCAAAAGGCGTATCTAGTTTTCATTTCCCAGGCTATGAAAGCTTATCCTGAAAGTATCCCCAAAAGGCGTATCTGGTTAACTATAATGTCTGTTATCATTGTCTTGTTAAGTGATTGTAATTATTATCTTGTTGCAACTGGGTTAATAAATCATTACTTTTCAGACTCCTTGTCATGTATCAGACTTTCAGATTCTCTACTTTTCACTTTTCAAACATAAGGATTATGTAATCAGTTTGGTAGAATTGGTGTAAGGCGAGAAATCATGCCAAGGAACTTCAAATGTTATTTTATATTTTATGTTAAAATAATATCAGATGAGCTATGCTTATATGTTGTACAAGAGCAGGACAATCATATGTATGAGGATGATATACAACTAAAGTGTCAACTAATCCTATATTGAATAGCTTCATATGCTGTGGCAGGTTTAGACTATTATAAGACTATTTTTTCAGGGACGAGTTAGCATATGGAAGGTTGAGACAAGTTGCCCTTAACAATCTGTGAAAACATGATTGTCCTTCTTTCATGTTTGCTCATTTACTTTCCCTATAAAGCATGTTTTCTCATTTATAACATGGCTGCTAATTATCTGAACATCAAGAGCCTTCTTTCACTGGCTGAAATAGAGGTTACCCCCATGGGATAGCCAGGACTGGAAAATGCCAATACCAATAGGAGACCTGAACTTCATTGCCAAGAAGGATAGCACAGTTCTCCCCACAACACAACATAAAAGACTCTTTCCACTGCATTTCTAAAGACGACTGCCAAAATATCTTCCAACACAACACAATGGAAGATCTCATTCAAATTACATTTGGAAAACATAACAACAGAGAAGAAAAACGAATTAAAATACATCTCCACATTACATTTCAAATTTAGTACCAAAGAAAAACGAATTAAAATACATCTCCACATTACATTTCAAATTACATTGTAGAAACTAATTAAAATACAGGAAAAATACAAATTCCTAAACAAGCACCAAAGAAATTAATGAAAGCAGCTCCTGCCACAAAGACTCCCATCCTGAAACATGAAAATGTCATCAATGTCAACTACAAGATGGAGACAAAATTGCAATACAGAAAAAAATCAATCAAAGACTTATAATCATCGTTAATTACAACCATCTTGATAGAGTTATTACTTTCAGGATAGCTTTTATAGCCTGGGAAATGAATACCAAATACGCCTTTTGGGGATTTTGTTGAAGGAATAGAAACTCTAGATGTTAAATTTGAGACGCCCTCAAAATAGGTATACAACACCCATTCTGAGTCACCAAATACATGGTACAAAAACAAATACAACTTCAGTAATACAATTGTCGTGCAAAATACGACAACACATATACTGTGAGTTTGAATACAACTATTATCTAATAGAGAGTATAAAAATTCAAAAGGAGTCCTCGTTACAATTATTGATACACTATTTTACGAAATAGTGAGGACTACTAAAACAACTATCCTGAACCATCACTCCAAACCCCGGCTAGTTCCTGCTATGTTCTCACCTCTTGAGGAGAAAAATGGAACAAAAAGGAAAAGGGTGAGCTCAACTAGTCCAGTAAGAAAATATTATGACTAAGATAATATACAACAAATTATCGTTAGTCTGCAACAGGGAATAATCTGATAAAATATAATAGACAACAAGTTTTAGATCAACAACTGCAACGGAAACAACAATCCATTAAAAGAGCCAAGTAGAGAAAGAATTCTACCGTCTTCTAAGATTTAAAAAGTCCATCATCAATTTTTTATCCCTGTAACATCAATCAATATACATCTTGAATCAAATATTCATCTTTGCACTAAAGACCAAAGATATTCATTTGTATCACCAGTTGGTCATGTTCATCTCAACACGTTCATCTTTGCACTACGGGCTAAAGATATTCATTAGGTAATCATTCATCTTTGCACTACAGGCCAAAGATATTCATCAGTTGATCATTCATCTTTGCACTACAGGCCAAAGATATTCATCAGTTGATCATTCATCTTTGCACTACAGGACAAAGATATTCAGTAATATCATCATTTAGGACTGAGGATGATGAAAAATATTTTAAATAAAACGAATCCAGTGAGACAGAAGGACAAATAGTAGGGATTCGTATAACAGTTTATCCAAGATCAATAATACTCCATAATAATCAATTTTGAAGTAAAATTCAAGAATAAAGATCAAAATACGGATACAATCAAAGATAGTAACCATAATAAACTTGGACAAAAAGAAAAAAAATTCATTTTTCGGTGAATAGTGTCCGTATTCGTGAATAGTGTTGTATACGTGAATAGTACCGTATACGTGAATAGTAACCCTGACACAAAAAGTTTCAAATTTGATAAAAAGTTCAGATCAATACTTCGGCATAATGATATTGAAGAAATAATATATATATGAAGAAAATAACATCCCTTACCTTGCAAAGACAATACTTCTGACTGGAATACTGGATATAGTGCTGAAGGTACTTGCACCGCTAATTAGAAACTCGCAAAGTATCTAAATACTCACAAAATACACTCGATAATATAGAGAGAGAAAGAGAGAAAACTTGTTTCTGGTGTGATTTTCAATTCTAACTTAGCCCTCTATTTATAGGAAAGTGTTATCACGCCGAAGCAGACTTGACCTGCAATCTGATGGCTTTACCTGCTACTATTCTCACCCACCACATTTGAATAAAAATTCTAGCACATTTCTTTACCAACCACAAGTGGGGTCCACTCAATTCTAGAATTTTCTACCAAAATCATTTATAAACCTAATTTCTGAATCAGTCACCTCTTAAAATTCATAACAAATCATACGCTCATTTTTAACGGTTCAAAATTTGTGGACATATACTCAACTTATATATGTATAACATATCCAAAAATCACAACGATCCAACGGTCGGATTAAAAATTATAACTCACACAATAAAGCTGTAAGAACACTGATTTAATCTTTTAATACCTCCAATCCGACAAAATACTGATAAAACACCTCAACATTAACTCTTTCATTTTTAACCACAATAAATATATCCAACATTTATATCCACATAAAATAAATATTTACTTATCATATGAATCAATAATTAATTATTCACAAATAATATTACAGAATCACATTTATGATAACCAGGCTGTTCCTAGGAAAGATGGGGCTTTCCAATAAGAATTTCTCCTTACTGGCGTGCAATTAGGTGACCAAACCTCTCCTTGACAGAACTTTCTAGATATTGCCAATAATGCTATCTAATAATATTATTCAAATAATATGAATTATTGATCTGATAATGGGAAAATATTGTGCAGTGATAATTATTGAAACAACAATAATATAAAATATCAACGCAGCAATTATTGAACCAATAAAATAAAATATTGAACAGTAATTACTGTAACAATTATTGAGTAGTGTCTTCTTACGTAAGAATCAATAATTCAATAATAATGTGCAATACCGTGTGCTACTGTGCAACAACGCGTATTACTGTATTTTAACCACCAGGTATTCCAACAGTGTTAACGGTAACAATTACGCCGTTATTCAATTTTGTCGTTTTCTTCATTTGACAGTTATCCGTTATGGGGCCCACAAATAGCTGCGCCGTCGTACGAATATTCCCCGACATAAAGAATATTCCACGACCAAACGAATATTCCCCGACAATAATGAATATTATATAACCACTTGCTTATTTTGAAAATTTGCACATTTCACTCATAACCAAAGTATTATATCAAATTAACACCTTATTATTCACAATAATAATTAGAGAAAATTCGATTTTATTCATTAAAAAATTTGGGGTCTTACAAAATTCATGAGAATAGCTGCCTGCTCCGGAAAAAAGCTGATGTTTTGCATGATACTGGAGCAAATATAAACATTACCAAAAAAACAACAATATAACTATCCCAAATCAACAACCAGACTACGAAAATTCAATGGACATAGCAGAGCAACAGAGCAAATTCAATCTACGAAAATACTAATGGACATAACAGAGCAAAGATTATCTACGAAAATATACGAAAATACTAATGGACATCACAAGAATATTATCTACGAAAATACTAATTTTGAATACCAATGGTATAGCTTAAACCCCCGCACTATTATCAAGTTTTGAACCTTCCACCTCTATCAAGTATAAACTAGGTATGAATTTAAGCACAAACGGAACAATTAAAAATGTAAAAGCAACAATAGAAAGTATCACAAACCCTAGCTTTGCTCACCGGCGAGGAAGATAGAGAACAAAGGAGAAGACCAGAATTTTTGTGAAAGGTGAAGACCAGAACTGTTCTTGTTGTTTTTCGACCTTGCTGAAGTAGCTGATTTCTTTCTCGAATCACCACCCGCTGATTTCTTTCAACGTTAATATCACGTACAGGCAGGAATAGCTGTGAGAGAAGAATTCTCCCTCCTTATCCCAACAAAACTCTACTTATCCCAACAAAAGATTTAAGGGTATTATAGACAATTGAATACTATATTTAATGATTTTCAATCACTATCTTAATTCTTGTGTCCAATTCTAAAACGTCAAATAATTAGGGATGGAGGGAATACCTAATTTGAAGTTTTTGTTGGATAGTTCTAGGAGTTTCCTTATACTCCATCTGTTCCTTAATATAAGTCATTTTAGAGTTGTGCACAAGTATTAAGGAAATGACTGTATAACATTAAATATAATACCAATTGTCTATATTGTCCTTGTATTGTAAAAAGAGAATGTTATTTATTGGACAAAAAATAGTAAGAGAACCAAAATTATATTTATTACTTGGAGTAATATTGAAAACTAAGTAATTAATGCTTAATTGAAATTCTCAAACGATTTATATTAAACAAAAACAATTCTCTAAAAAGACCTATATTAAGAAACGGAGGGAGTACCATTTATATGCTTTTTAGTTTCTCTCGGAAAATTATAGAAAACAAAATAATAAGAAAGTAACTTTTCTTAATTTTATTTATGAGTTCAGATTCAGGACATTGATATCTAAAATTAATTTTATGTGTTACAAGTAAAAATAATTACCGAATTAAAAATAAATTTATTAAACTCATTTTCTTCATGAAATTTCTAATATCTTTCCTATCCAAACAGGGTGTGGTGTTAAGGCTCTAATCCCTTTACACAACAACACAAGTAATAGGGGAATAATCATGATTCCCAATGGAGTAATTGGAAGACGAAAGGAGGGGGAAAAGAATTCCCAAAACTAGTACGGAGAAACTTCTGAGGGAAGGGCGAATATGAAGAGCACCAGAGGTGATGACAGATTGACCGGAGAAAATTTATTATTATGTGGGTTGGTTTGTCAATTCATTAACTATCATGTGGGCCACAGTTTTTCAAGTGATCAGACTTAGCAATACACGTGGGCTTACATGCAACAACCAACAATCTTTACATTCCTTTTACAAATTGAAATTGGAGCAGCAACAATCATTACCTTACTTGGAAAATTGGATATCAACATATCAACCTTCATAAATTCGGTAATGTCCAATTTTATAAAGGAATTTGGGCGGCTTCACGCGGCATGAAAAAGTCCAACACGACAAGGAAAATTAGGTTTTACAATTCTATTGTAATTAGGATTTATTAATAGTTAGGATTTACTTTCTAAATTGGTTTGTAATAAATAGGGATTTTTATTCCAAATTGGTTTGGAATTCCTATTAGGATTAGGATTTCTTTTTAATTAGAATTTCTTTTCCAATTTGATTTCTATTTCCTTATAGAAATTAGGGTTATAGTTTATAAATTCCTATTGGGATTTGGATTGTTTTGAGTAGTATAAATAGAGGGTCAAGTTGATGTAATCAAACACAATATACATTATTCATTATTCAATATATTTGTGAGGTTATTCTCTTCTTTTGGTTCTTTGAAGAATTCCTAAGTATTTTTCTTAGTTATTTCTTTGAGATTCAATTTGACTTATCATACAACAATTCATAGTTGTGTGTGGCGTCTTTTACCTCATCAATCGTCGATTGTACCAAGATTACCGCTTCAATATAAGCGAGGGGTCAAGGTGTCGTTGGTGTTCATTCAACGCAGAATTCCGAACGCGAGCAATTGTACCAAGATTACCGTCTACATATAGGCGAGGGGTTAAGGTGTTGCAAGTAATTCACCCAACAACTGTGCTAGAAACGATCGGGGCGGCGACCACCTCACGCAAGCGTGCCGTGGAGTCTATCATTTGGTATCAAAGCTAAGCCTTTCTAGCAAGTTACTTATCTTTAATTTTCTGTCGAAATATATATTGTAAAAAAAAAAAAAAAAAGCCAAAAAAAAAAGAGCAAAAAAAAAAAGAAAAAGAAAAAAAAAATTCATATTCTATTGTGATAACCCAATTTGTAGCGCACCATCAAATCATCAAATTCCAACCAAGAGTTCATACCGTTCCATTATCATCAATTTTGAAACGGAGCTACAATTTACAAATCTGAATCATACAAGAGGAGTACAAGGCAATCGATCGGTGATTTAATTTGTGATATTCTGATAGTCACACCATCAATAATTTTGTTTCGTGATAAGTATTTTTTGAATTGATTAGTAAAACCAAGAATTTTGCTAGGGAATTCAATAAGAACCTATTAGAGAGAATATTGAGGTAAAAGGCTCAGTGGTGAGATTAATCGAGGGTAAAAGCCAATTTATTGAGAGTATACACGAGTGAACCATTAATTCGAGCGAAACACGTAAGGGAGTGTGTGAGAAAATTGTTTTTATCTACTAACCCTTGTTTTGCAGTAAATTAATATGTTTGGCTATGAGGAGCCATTGAAAAGAAGATCCAGAGTTCGTATGAAGTCTGGCGTGGATGAGTGATGGAGATCATGGGATGAGGATTATGAGAGGCATCATAATTATAATGGATGTAGGGAGCAACCTCATAAACCTATGGAGCATAGGAGGGAACATTTATTGTCTAGGGAAATAAAAGTTGAAGAAGATCATGCGATTCTTGGAGAGTCATGGGAGACTAGGAAAGCTACAAGTGAGCAAGCTAACGAGGAAGAAACAATGCAACAAAAGAATATGTTTTATACTAGGTTTCTAGTACAAGAAAAGGTATGCATTGTTAAAATTGATTGTGATATTGGTACTAACATTGCTAGCACTACAATGGTGGAGAAACTAGGGTTGTCAACAGTTGCACATCCTCGACCTTACAAGATGCAAGGGATCGTCGATTGTGAGGAAGTAATGGTGACTAGACGAGTGTCAGTTTCTTTTCACATTGGCAGATACGAAGATGAAATATTATGCGATGTAGTTCCAATCCATAGTTGTCATTTGTTACTTGGGAGGCCATGGCGACACAACAGGCGCGCGAAGCATAATAGTTTTACTAATAAGTATTCATTGGTACACAATCGAATAAGAGTCAACCTTTGTCCTATGACGTCCGAGCAAGTTCATGACGATCTAATGTATTTACAAAAAGATCGTGATCAAATGCAAGAAGAAAAAAAAGATCGACAAAAAGAAACTGTTCAAACGATTGATAGTGAGAAAAGAAAATTTGAAAAGAAAAGAGAGATTGAGAAAAAAGAGAATGAAAAGAGTGACCTTGAAAATAAACGAGAGAAAAACAAACGAGAGGGTGAGCATAAAGAAGAGAGAGAAGAAATATGTGACTATGAAAAAGATAGTGAGTTGAAAAGTGAGTTATATTTTGAAAAGCCAATGACTGTACATTCGTACAAGACGGCGCTTTTTAATACTAACACTAATGATTCTTCTTTGTCTAGTTTTGTTTTGTCTCTTGTACAGGTTATTGATGAAATACCCCGTACTATCATTCCGTACCGATCAGCTGATAGTATTCCCGAGGAGACGACGGAGTTACCAAGGCGGGTTGGAGAGTTGGTGAAAGTGGGTATCGTGAGAGAAGACATGACTTCATGTGTTAATTATAAGATCATAGTATCTAAGGAGGATGAGACAACGAGTTTGTTCGTCGATTTTGAATTGGTAAACAAGTATCCTTATTCTTTTTCTTGTTTGGATAATATGCTTGATAAATTGCATAGTACTTATGTTTTATCTACATGTGACAATGGTCATGTGATGATAATGTCTAATCAATTTAGCACGAGAGATAGTGATAAATGGAAAATTGTTTTAGCATGTGAGTTATATAGGTGGTTAGTTATTTCTCTTAGATTAACTGATGCATCTAGTGTTTTCATGAGTTATTTAAAACATGTTTTACATGCTTCCATTAGAAAATTTGTTGTTAGCTATTTTGAGGGTAAAATCATCTTTATCATAAATTATGGTGGATATTTGATCTTTGTTGAGTTAGTTTATGATCATGATATGTTTTCTCGTTTTCGATGTGCTTATTTACATGAAATTCATTTTAGGTATTCTTATCCATATGATGATTTGGATTTTCATGCTATTCAATCTATACATGACTTGTCATTAATTGAAAATGGTAGTGATAATGTTTTTCCGATCGAGAAATTTTCATTGCATGATTTGCTATCATCTGGTATTGATTTGAAAAGTGTTTATCATCAAGATGGATTGAGATATAAGTTATTTGCATGTTTAGGCAGTTCACTTGGATTAGCTAAGACATTGCATAATTCCATGGGATTGTTGGATCATAGTTTGCATTCTTTCATCGGAGAATTTGTTAATATCTATTTTGATGATATTCTGATTTTTGTCAATACTTTGAGAAATTCTTTAGCATGTGTTGAGTTTGTTTGTGATTATCGTCGATATGCTATTGAATTTTCAACTTATGATTGTGACCTTTTTGTTCCATTGATGCTACTAGTTGATCTTGAAATTGTTAATGTCAATGGAAAGAGGAAGGTTGGTTGTGTTTTGCAGATTCGTGATAGGATCATATTCATCGAGGGAAACATGGATCGTGCAATTCAATTCGATCAATGCATTGAAAGTTTACAGGGAAGTGTTTTGAATATTGTTCTAGTAGACTATGCATGTGATTTTGATTTATTTGATTTCTTGGTGATTAGACAAAAGGGAGTTGTTGATTTGTTTTGTTTTGTGTTTAATCCAGGAATTCAAGAGAGTTTGCGTGAGAAACGTGACAAATTTCAAAAATTGATATTTGACATAGGTGCATTAACGAATGTGTTTCTGCGAAGGGATGAGATCATCAAATTGATTTTTGATCCAGGAATTCAAGTGTATGGGCTTATGCAACGTGATGAGTTTCAAAAGTTGACATTTGACCCAGGATCATTAACGTGGTTTTGTTTACGAATGATCAAGATCATAAGATTCATTTTTGATCCGGGAATTCGTGAAAGGGAGTTTGTGATACATAAA
This sequence comes from Panax japonicus, assembly GCA_020205505.1. Taxonomy (NCBI): domain Eukaryota; kingdom Viridiplantae; phylum Streptophyta; class Magnoliopsida; order Apiales; family Araliaceae; genus Panax; species Panax japonicus. Next base: position 89,268,628 of record CM035091.1, read on the forward strand.
GAGTTCTTCATACTGATATTTGATCCAGGAGGAGATAAAGCTTTTCAAATTCTTGCTTGCGTTGCTGATATTGCTTATTCATTTAAATTACTGGGTGAGACTTGTGGTTATGTTTTGTTTGGCGATTCTAACTTTGCTTGTTTTGATGTAGGATCAGATTTGTGGACAAATCCTTTTCAAGGGGAGCGGATGCCAGATTTGAGGACAAATCCTTTTGAAGAGGAGGGGAATGATGACAGATTGACCGGAGAAAATTTATTATTATGTGGGTTGGTTTGTCAATTCATTAACTATCATGTGGGCCACAGTTTTTCAAGTGATCAGACTTAGCAATACACGTGGGCTTACATGCAACAACCAACAATCTTTACATTCCTTTTACAAATTGAAATTGGAGCAGCAACAATCATTACCTTACTTGGAAAATTGGATATCAACATATCAACCTTCATAAATTCGGTAATGTCCAATTTTATAAAGGAATTTGGGCGGCTTCACGCGGCATGAAAAAGTCCAACGCGACAAGGAAAATTAGGTTTTACAATTCTATTGTAATTAGGATTTATTAATAGTTAGGATTTACTTTCTAAATTGGTTTGTAATAAATAGGGATTTTTATTCCAAATTGGTTTGGAATTCCTATTAGGATTAGGATTTCTTTTTAATTAGAATTTCTTTTCCAATTTGATTTCTATTTCCTTATAGAAATTAGGGTTATAGTTTATAAATTCCTATTGGGATTTGGATTGTTTTGAGTAGTATAAATAGAGGGTCAAGTTGATGTAATCAAACACAATATACATTATTCATTATTCAATATATTTGTGAGGTTATTATCTTCTTTTGGTTCTTTGAAGAATTCCTAAGTATTTTTCTTAGTTATTTCTTTGAGATTCAATTTGACTTATCATACAACAATTCATAGTTGTGTGTGGCGTCTTCTACCACATCAATCGTCGATTGTACCAATATTACCGCTTCAATATAAGCGAGGGGTCAAGGTGTCGTTGGTGTCCATTCAACGCAGAATTCCGAACGCGAGCAATTGTACCAAGATTACCGTCTACATATAGGCGAGGGGTTAAGGTGTTGCAAGCAATTCACCCAACAACTGTGCTAGAAACGATCGGGGCGGCGACCACCTCACGCAAGCGTGCCGTGGAGTCTATCAAGAGGAGTCAAATATACAAATAGACTCGCACATATTCATTTTTTAGAGAGAGAAACTGAAACAATTTACTCATTCTCCCGATTTTCAAGCTTCATCAATGGCTACCACCAGTACCCGGCAGCAACCCGCTTCAAAACCTGGTCTGCGAAAGCCCGTTTTCACCAAAGTTGATAATCTGAAACCCGTAACCAACGGTCACACACTCACAGTCAAGGTTCTGAGCTCCGACATCGTTTTGCAGAAGGGCAACTCTCCGCACCTTCGCAACACTCGCATTTCTGAGTGTCTCGTTGGAGATGAAATTGCCGCCATCCTTTTCACCCCTCGCAACGATCAAGGTATATTTCGAATGAATATGATTCACCGTTTTTTTTGGTTTATTTACAGGGTAAGAGCAGATGTATTTTTTTGGTTTATTTAGAGGGCTAGAACAGATTAGTGTTTAGTTCTGTTTTTGTTTTGAGTTTATGTTATGAATTATTCTAAACCCTAGAAATTTGATTTTGGGGATTTTATTTTTTATTTATCAAAAAGTTTTGGGATGTTTACTTACTTAAATACTTGGGAATCATATTAGATAAGGAGGATCTAAAGCGGACCAAATAAGCGGACCAATGAACGGAACAAGTCAAAAATACGCGGGTTTCAGGGTTCGGGTCGGACCAACCCGTGGGTTGGCCCTGAAATCCGCTTGTTTTTGACTTGGTCCGCTTATTTGGTCCGCTTTAGATCCTCCCTGTCATATTAGAATGTTAAAGGTCTTTACTCCAAATTTCAAGGTTTGCATCTTGTATCTTGTATTCATTTATTAAATTTAGTGGGGATGATTGGTACTACATTTTGCTTTATAATAATACAGTCAAATTTTGGCTGTATATGAAATTCAGCTTTGCTCCTGTCCCCTCTGTAAGAGGAACTTGCTGGACATGTGAAATAAATTTTAAAAGTAATTGCCCATGATTCTTATTAAATTGTTGTTGATTTGCTTGACATACTTATTAAACTCATGTTATGTTGAAGGCCTGGATTTAATGAGGCAATGTGATACATGCTTGTTATGAACTTATGATGAGAGAGTGAAATGATGTGATTATATTAATATATGGTTAAGGAACCTGTTACATATTTAATGTCAACAAATGCACCTTGGAGAGTGGTGGAACTGAGTTATTAACAATCTAGCTAATTGAAATTTGTAACAGGTGAAATAATTTGCTATAATGAGGAATAATAGAAAAAACACTTCATATTTTCTCAGTGTAAATTATTTTGTATATAATGAGATCAATAATCCATCCTTGCATATTGTTTTGAACTTAATACTGTGATATATATGTTGATGTCCTCTTTGTTTTGGAAATTGTATTTACTGAATTAGTTTTTGATGCGTAGTAGCAATTTTTTGTAGAATTTCTCATTCTCTTTTAGTAAAGGATGATACCATCTTCATGCTTTATTGCTTGCATGTTTTTCATCGTTTTGCATCAATTAAATGGGTAAAATGCAAATTTGGCTGTTGGGTCATGATATTTTACATAGTGGGCTGGACTGGTTGGGCCTACTTATTTGGTTATTATCTTGGGTCATTATTATTGGGCCTTGTTATTAGACTAATTCATTTGATTATCTTGATTGAGTCTTACAAAGTATTGGGCTGAATTATTGAACCGACCCATCATATATTTAAATATTTACATCTTTGACCGGTGATGATGACAAAGATATGCCTGACTGATATCTTACATGGCATTAATGAGGATTGGACAGTCGGTCAGCGGTGGACAGAGGGGATGTGATTAACAAGAAAGCTACCTGCAATGTGTAGGGTCGGGAGGGTCAGTGGCACAAGAAATCGAGTCTTGTATTATATCATAGGAAGGAAATCTCCAAGAAAAGGTACGCATACACACAACACACAATTCTAATCTCTCTAACACTAGACATTTTATCCTCCATTGTTAACCCTTGTAACGGCCTGTACTGACTCTCACGCCTGAGCTATTCCCGACGGTCCAGCCGTCAAGCTTTTGGTGTTGACTGTGTTGACTGTGCAGGATCAGGGCGTCTTACGTGATTGAGACGCGGTAAAAGATCTTGGCGTTAACATTGGCGCTAGAAAGAGGGCTGTGTTCTAGTGTTCTTGAAGTTTTCAATCAGAAATTGTAGCTGCTCTACAACGGAATCCATGGTGAAGAAGAGTAGAACAATTATTTCTAAAGGATAGCTGATGACTATAACTTCGTTTACACAATGAGTATCTGTCAAGGATTGATTGGGTCCTTCAAAGAGTGCTCATGCTGGTACTGCTTCCCGGCAGGTTTCTGAGGATTCTCGTTCGAGAGTCCAAGGTGATGCTAGAAGAAGATTGATTTTTGCTGCCGAGAGAAGACCTGACCATGGTCGGAAAAGGGTAGAAGACATACTGCTTAGAATCCTATACCGAAGTGGTCAGACTGACATACCGATCAAGTAAGAAAGAAGTCTACACTTTAAAGACATGTCTCGAGGCCGTCCTCGGGATCGAAGCAGACCCAACATCCATTTTCCTGATTGACCGAAGAGGGTATTCCGCCCTATTGGTCTTCGGGATTATGGTCGAAGTAGAGTAGATGAAAACCCAACAGCCATTTTCCTGATTGACCGAATAGGGTATTCCGCCCTATTAGTTTTTGGGATTATGGTCGAAGCAGAGTAGATGAAGACCAAACAGCCATTTTCCTGATTGACTGAAGAAGGGTATTCTGTCCTATTGGTCTTCAGGATTATGGTCGAAGCAGACCCAGAAGCCGCACTCCTGAGAATCCACCGAGGGCACACCGCCCTGTGGATACTTGTCTTCGGAGATGCCCGTTTAAAGCTGCAGGTTCTAATGGAAAAGTCAAGACTATTCATAAGAGACTTTGAGAAGGTTTATATCCAAATCGGCAGAAAGATATTTGTCAATCTTTGGCACGTGGAAAGGGTCGAAGAATGCTAAGACGTTCCAGTGGACTTTGGGCTGTGAAGACGCCTTCCAAGGAATAAACGACCTATCTTTCTTCGATGCCTTTGTTGGTGAAGCCCGCTCCTGCTGAGCTATATTATTTGTATCTGACAGCTAGTTCGTTGGCAGTAGTAGCAGTTTTGGCGCGAGAAGTTGGGGGTAAGCAACACTCGGTTTGCTATGTAAGTCATGTCCTTCGGGATGATGAAATAAGCTGAAGATAGGTAGCGAGAAGCTAAAGAGTCTGACATAGCCGTTGCGGCACTTTGGCAGAAGCAGAATATTCTTCTTCGGATAATCAGTGCAACCGGCTATTAGGTTCAGATTCAGAGTAGTCTATCACAATGATGACTCTATTACTAATGCCTTGTCAAAATTGGCTATTACCGAAGTGAACACCTTTGCTGATTATGCTTTTTGAGAGGTTCACGAAGACATTTGTGGCAATCATTTAGCTGCGAAACTATTGGAGGGATATTTTTGAAAGAACTGGGGATTCAGCACAGAAAGACTTCGGTAGCTCATCTGTAATTTATATCGATCTTCTCTCTATTTGGTCCTAAATTCACAATGGTGCAAGGAGGTATGGTCGGACTCGCTGACCATTCGATGGCAGCCTATTTATTTGTTACCCCGTGTGGTAGACAAATCCTATGGTCCTTTTAATATTGTTTTTACCAAGGGTGGTAAATCAATTGGCACTGAAGTAAGGACAGGGTGAACTCGCTGACCATTTGATGGTAGCCTTTTCGGCAGGAGTGTCCTTTTGGTTTTGTTATACCCTGCGTGGTAGACAAATTTCATGATCCTTTTTAATTTTGATTTACCGCGAGTGGTAAACAAAAGATACTGAAGTAAGGAGGTATGGTCGGACTTGCTGACCATTCGATGACAGCCTTATTGTCAGAAGTGTTCTTATGAATTTGTTACCCTGTGTGGTAGACAAATTCCATGGCCCTTATAAAATTGTTCTACCCCGAGTGGTAAACAAATGTCCTTATATACTTGTTCTACCCCGAGTGGTAAGCAAGATCTTGATGGTGCAAGGAGGATCAACCGAATTCACCCTATTGACTGATCTGTCTCAAACTTCGGTAACGATAAGTATACATTACTTTATTTTGTTCAAGTGTTGAGTTCAGATTATATTATTATTGTTCTTAACTGTTATATAATTTGCTTGATTATTGACTAATTGTTTAAGATAAGAGGCACTTGCACAGTTTTCAAGTTGATTGATGATCAATTAAAGAGTCTAGAAGAGATGGATCTACCTTGGCCCGATCTTTTTCTTGCCTTTACTTCGGCAGATTTCATATCATTTGGCATATATATGGACAATCTAATCGTTCAGCTCGACGGGTTTTCTGTATTCTGCTTGGATCTCCTTACAAATATCTTCGGTCAGTAGCAGATCCAAGTTCCCAAGGGCCCGAAGTTATCGGAGTTCCTCTTCAAGCTTTTGACGAAGTGCTATATATCTTGCCTCTTTAGCGTGGATTTTATTATTTTGCTTTGCCAGACTCTGATTAGACTCTGCCAGATCTTCATTCTTCTTCGTCAAAATTTCATTCTTCGGAATCAGGTCGACATTTATATCTGTGATGACCCGATGTGTGGCCTTGATCGTCTCTAACTCTTTTTTGACCTTGTCGAGATTTCCGAAGTCATTCATTGTTGAGAAGAACAATGTCAAGGTTGCTTCTTTCTTTTGCCAACACAGACTTCAGAATGGCTTTCTCCCTTCGGGCGGTATTCTCTTCGGCATTCTCTTCGGTATCCTCTTCGGCTTATTTGTATTTGAGACGGAGGTACCCGAAGATAGCGTTTGCTTGCAGATGGTCAATATTAATCAATCAGTTCAAACTGATGGTCAAATACCAACTTCCTTTAGTCTGGTATTTCACTCCTTCACCTATCAATTCAATGATGGAATTATTGCTGAACCGATGATAATCGGTGTCGCCACAACTTCGGGCCTGACTTCAGATTAGGATGGTTTTTGTGGCAAAGGTCTGAATTGTTCGGGAGGCGGTGAAATATTTGTTGTTGTATGTTCGGCTAGAGCGGGCTCTTTAAATGGACTTCCAATCTTAATTTATGTTGTTATTTAATGTTCATCAGATGAGGTTCGGTAAGCTATATTTTGGGCCTTTATTGACTTTATTATAAGTCCTTTTGCCTTGGACCGATGCCATTTATACTCTTTCCCAATGCTATTTATACTCTTTCATTAAACATCTTGTTTAATAAAAGATTGGGGGACAATGTTGGGTCATGATATTTTACATAGTGTGCCGGACTGGTTGGGCCTACTTATTTGGTTATTCTCTTGGGTCATTATTATTGGGCCTTGTTATTAGACTTTCATTGGATTATCTTGATTGGGTCTTACAAAGTCTTGGGTTGAATTATTGAACCGACCCATCAGATATTTAAATATCTACATCTTTAACCGGTGATGATGACAAAGATATGGCTGACTGATATCTTACATGGCATTAATAAGGATTGGACAGTTGGTCAGCGGTGGACAGAGGAGATGAGATTAACAGGAAAGCTACCTGCAGTGGGTAGGGTCAGGAGGGTCAGTGGCATAAGAAACCGAGTCTTGTATTATATCATAGGAAAGAAATCTCCAAGAAAAGGTACGCATACACACAACACACAATTCTAATCTCTCTAACACTAGACATTTTATCCTCCATTGTTAACCCTTGTAACGGCATGTACTGACTCTCACGCCTGAGCTATCCCCCGACGGTCCAGCCGTCAAGATTTTGGTGTTGACTGTGTTTACTGTGCAGGATCAGGGCGTCTTACGTGAGTGAGACGCGACAAAAGATCTTGGCGTTAACAGTGGCCAATGAACTTTAAATGTTTTTGGATACTGAGCTCCTTTCTTTTAGTCAATACAAATTGAGTCTTTTCTGTTAGGTGTTTTTGGGTATTGAGCCCTTAAGTGCAACGTGTGCGTTGACATGCAAACTTAGTGCTTCCCAGAATTGAACCTAAGACCTATCGTTTGAAATTTTAGGCATAAGACCACCCAAGCACAACTAGCTCCAAAGAATTAACTTACTAAATCAATTTATTATAATAATAATTGTTAGATTGTCCAAAAAATTAAAATTTGTACTAAATCAATTTATTATAATAATAATAAAACATAACAATACTATAATTATAATATTAATATTAATAAAAACGTAATAATAACAATAATAAATAAATAGTAACCATAATAATAAAAATAATATTAAATAGTAATAGTAACCATAATAATAATTATAATAAATAATTTATTATTATTATTTATTCATTGTTATTATTATTATTTTCCTAAGTGTATAAGAAAATAATGATTCTTAAAAAAATTACAAAGTCACAATTAGAAAAACTAATAAAAATTATTTTCATAAATTAAAAAAATTACATTTAGGTGAGCCACTTTAATAATTGAAAACTCATTTATAATTTACAAATAATAATTAGTGTTTGAAAATAAAAATTATTTTTAGAAAAATTAAAATTAAAATTTAGAAAATAATTAATATTTTTGTAAAATAAGTAAAATTTCATTTAATGCAGATATTTATAATAAATAAATACATTAAAAATAAAATAAAATAACATATACTATCATTGAAAATACAAAACATCAATTAAATTAAAAGAAAAAAAAGCCTTCATCAGAATACACCCCTTAATCTTCCTCTAATCCCAATTAAAAATCTCGTTGGAATATAACCCTTTCTCAAATTCTACCATCAACATCAAGAGATTAATTATAATTCTACCATAGATCGAACCCATAAAACTAAAGCCTAAATCAATAACAATATCTAATTCTCAAAAATCAAAACCCCATTATCACAAACCTAGAAGTTCCAAATTCAGGAACTAAACTAAGAATAGAGTCCTGCAAACGAGTAGTCTAGGGTCTATTTTTCATCATTTTACAAATTATATCTTCTAGTTTTTCTGGGTTTTGATACTTGCTACTTGGAATTCTTCGATTATTCGTTCCTTGGCCATTTGGAGATTCGGGTGCAATCCTTTGGGTTGAAATTGGGCGGAAGAGAGAGCATTATCGACTTGTTGGTAAGCTTTTATCCTAGTTTCAACATGTACTTCAAATCATCCTCATGTTATTATTATTATTATCTCCAAAAATGATACAATAATTATAAACCAAATCAGCAAGAGATCAACTTAAGCATTTGGGTATTTCTGATTTTATGTCAACTTTCTAATAAATAGAGAGAAAGAGGAGTGACCTGAGACGTGAAGGCAGCGAGCTCGATGCTGGAATTTGATTCATCCTTTTGGGATTTGGAAGCTAGAACCATAAGAGACCTGTTCGATAACGTCGTTGGAAAGAGAAAAGCGACCCCACTGTCGGCGATTCCCATTGCGGCATCTGACTGATGGCGGGTTGAGGAGGGTGAGTTGCAAATATTGGGAAATTGGGTTGCCGTTGCTAATGTGGCTGCCATATCCGTCGGTCGTAATTCACCACAAAATTCTTTTCTTTTTTTGGATTTGATTCTTCCTTTCTATTTAAATAATCTTTATTTTCTATACAAGCGCAGGCTTGAAGTATTAATCAATCCGAAGTTAATTAACAAGAATGCAAGCCCAGGCTTCTAGTTTGTAAGCTTTTATAATTTGTTTTATAATTTCTGGAAATGTCTTTTCAAGTGATATTTTGAATTTGGGATATTTTTAAGTTTTAATTTTAAGTTTATTTTTAAATATATTCTTTTTAAAATTTGTGAATTAGGTTTTATTAATTTTATTTTCAATTTTTAAATTTTAATCTATAAATTTGTTAAATGTTAATTGTTTAATTTTTTTAATTATTGTTGATTGTTTAATTTGTTATCCTTTTAATATTATTTTGGGGGGAATGAATTGATTTGGTATAAATCTTAATTCTTTTGTTAAAGTAACTGTAAGGTTTATGTAGCTTAGGTGGTTTGATGATCAAAATTTCAAATTTGAGGTTTTGGGTTCGATTCTTGGGGAAACTGAGTTTTTTAACAATTAATTGGAAAATGCACATGTAAGCGGTTCCACAAAAAATGTCCATGTTATCGGTGCCACGTGTGTCACGTAGGCAGGTTAACGCGCATGTGGCGTGGTGCCTGGGGTCTGAATATCCAAATTTTCGAACAAGGCTCGATTTGTGTTGACCAAAAGAAAGTGCTCAATACCCAAAAACACTGAAAGTTCAGTGGCCAAATTTACAGTTTACCCTCAAGTAAATGATCATATGATTATTGATGACTTAACTTTTGTATTTGTGACAATTCGTAAAGCTCTAGTTAACTGACCCTTTTGTATTGTTTCTAAGTGCTGTATCTGTAGTAAAATCTGTGTGATAATCTAGTTGATGCTTATATACATGGATGTTTGTTTTGGTCAAACAATCACATATATCCAAGTTTTATGGTAACTGATAGACTATTGTAAAAACTACCTCAATCCTCGAAAGGGAGTACTTTTTTTCAGTAAAATATGAAGAACGACTGTTTATTTTTGAATGGATAGTCGTGTTATAGTTCTTATCCTAAGAGTGTTCATTGTCCAAACTGTATTTGCATGTTGTTTACACCACTCATATTACACAGTTGGTGAATATTTTACTTGTTAGATTTCTTAATTTGATTGGTACAGTTGATTTAATGAAGCCTGGTACTAGTGTTATTCTCCGAAACGCAAAGATTGATGTGTTTAAGGGAACCATGAGGCTTGCAGTTGACAAATGGGGCCGCATTGAAGTTACCGAACCTGCCAAATTTGAAGTCCAAGAGGACAACAATCTCTCTCTGGTGGAGTACGAGCTGGTGAATGTTGTGGAACAGTGATTGGAATTGAGAAATGAAGAAGCTTAGAATCTTATAAAGTCGATGCGTCACCCTTTATTTTGTTTTAATTTGTCAATGTGCTGCTACAATGGCCTATTGGAAATAGCTATAGAACTTCTTAGGAAATGAAAATTAGGGATAATATTTCTCATGGGTGACTGCTATATGGAGGGAAATATTGTCTATGCAACTTTTGGTCCTTGATGGATATGGAAGTATAAGGAAAAAGATTATGGGCGTTGATTATAAATTATAATGATTTCCTCTTAATCTGCAATTTTCTTTTGGTTCATATTATTTATTGATGCAGCAGGTTTAAAGGGCCATCTCCCAGCTTGTATGGAACTTGAATTCTGGGAAGTGGTGTAAATACAGAGTAAGCACTTGAAGGCTAAAACAACCCAAGTTCTGTGTTTAACCTTTTGAAAAAAAATTAAGTTCTTCCTTCTAGTATTATGAATTATCTAATCCTTTTGGAATAAGACTTCAAAATTAGATATTTGGGGGAAATCTTTTTAGCCAGTCAAATGCCTTGCATCTTGTATGTTCTCATTATAAATTATGTCTATATAAATAATCCCCCCCCTCCCCCCCACCCCCCCCCCCCAAAAAAAAATTCCCTCTCTCTCATCAAAAAATAAGAATAAAACTAAAAAACTCCCTTTATCATTCAATTTTTTCCTTCCGCAAAGGCCTCTTGATAAGAAAAGGAGGAAGGAGAGGAGAGATTAATAATTAAAAGAAATGGATGAATGCAATTGCAGGCCATTGGGTTTCTTAATTGGCTTGCCTTTTGCTTTTGTTGCATTGCTTCTATCTCTTGTGGGTACTGCTATTTGGGTCATTGGGTAATTAGTTTCTTCCTCCTAATTTATAATTATAGATTATATAAATTGTTGAAATAATCCTTAATTAATTTAACCTAACCTAACCTAACCTAACCTAACCTTTCTGGCTTGGTTATATAGGAATATTATTATGATTGATTAATTTGATTTATGATAATTGCATGCAGGAGTGTAGTGAGTTTTGTATGTCCTTGTTGCATTTGTTGCGCAGGGATAGCCAATTTGGCCGTAAGCCTGGTGAAGCTTCCTCTCAAAGTACTGCAATGGTTCGTTACCCTCATACCTTGCTGACCCTCAACCTCAACCTCAACCAAATAATACTACGTGGGCAGGGCGGTAATTGTAATTGTAGATTGTTATTTAGATAATCACATACCTTTTACTAAATTATGACCGAGGGTTGGGTTTTGATATATGCATGTTCCTGGTCGAATGGTTATATATATATATATATATATATATATATATATATATATATATATATATATATGTATGTATTAGGGGCCGTTTGTTTTCTGCTGGATAGTTGATTGGCTGACCTATTTTAGTCATTCTTTGAAAAAATAGTCTGAATGGTTGAATCGGTCAGTCATTCAGACGATTTGGGTTGAATGGTTTAGTCCTATTTTTTTGACCGAATGGACTAAATGAGCAGGTGAATGATTTTTTCTTTCAATATTAACTAATATATTAAATAATACTCCCTCCGTCCCAAATTAACTGCTCAATTTTGACTTTTTTAAGTCAAATTGACTATTTTTAGAATTAATAATTAAGCATATATAAATATATTTCTAAAATTATAAAAATTAGGATTAGTAATAAATTGTATATACTTTCTTTTGGTTATAATCTCTTCACCTATATTTTAACAAAAATAGTAAAAAGATTAGTTTTAAAAATGGTCAATTTGACTTTAAAAAGTCAAAACTGAGCAATTAATTTGGGACGGAGGGAGTATTAAATAAATTTACAACAATTTTTTAAATTTTTTTAGAGGGATAAAATAAAAAAAAATTTGTTATTCAGATGTTAGTTACATATTGTTATTACATCAGGAGGCTCAACCTGACCTATCTCCAATTATCAAGTGGTAAGAATTATCTTATGAAAACTCTCTTTTAAAAACCAATCAAAATATGATAACTCAGAGAGATTCAGTACTAAAACATGATATACTTGTGTAATATAGCAGTTTGAAATGTATATCAAATATACCAAAGTGATGCAAGTGTATTATAATTACTTTTACTGTTTGTTTAATTATAATTATGTTTTGTCTTTTTAATATTAATTTTATTTATCTTTTTTTTAATTTTTTAAATTTTATTTTATCCCACATAATTTATACGCAAAACGCGTGTCACCGTACATTCCACGATAATTTATACGTATTTTTAATTGAAATTTATATTTGAAAAATTTGTTATTATTAATTTAATTAAAAGAGTGGGTCCGCCCATGCCACCGGGTGCTAGTGTTTAATTATTCAGCACAATCATTTTCTTTGGACTCAACTTGTAATATTATACAGTATGCTTGATGAAAGGGAAGTTCCAAGCGGCACATCTTTAATTAAATGGTTGAATTAATAGCCGGAGGTCAAAACTGAGGCACTCGTCAACTCAGCCGCCGCTTGACAGTGGATTGATTAACTGCTCAGACATTTTAAATAATTTTCTTCCTATGGAAACAGAAATTAAAGGGAAAAAAAAAAAAGAAAGCAGAATTTTTTTAAAAAATTTTAATTTTTTTTATTTAGTAAATACATTTCAAGTAGTTTATAATATTATATGGTGTACACTTGTACGAATCGAAATCAAATAAATACATATTAATTTTAGAAAATTTTAAATTGATTAAGAAAATTTAAAAAAAAATATATATGAGACTTTGTTTGTGAAACAGAGGATGAAAAGTGCTGATAAATTATTATAAAAAAAAATATCTGGGGCTTTAGAATTTGAACTGATCAGCTAATATAGGCGTAAAAGTTAAAGTGAAGCTTTACGCATTCAAGTAACTTCTTAGAATGTTGGACAATACATATAAGATTAAAAACTTTACGAGAATTGAATATAAAAATAATATGAAATTTCTATGTATGGTAAAAGTTTTTAGTTAAATTATAATTATGACGTCATGAAATTTATAAGAATTAAGAATGATCGGACTTTAATTTATGCATATACTCCCATTCATATTTATCGTATCACTATATATTAAGATTCGTCCACGCGCTCCAATCACCAAAACGCTCTAAATCGAGGTCACACCAAAAACTTGAGAGCCGTCGGAGATAGCTCTTGTGGAAGAATAAGTACAAGCTGAAGGTTTAAATGCTTAATTAAAGGCTTAATTAATGCTCAAGTGCCGTAAAAAAAATATTGTATGTCTCTTGGAAGTAGGGTGTATCATTATATTTATAGTGATCACACCTCTTTCCTGTATAAAATTAGGGCCCCTAATGGTGAGATATCTTAATGGGAACAAACAGAATATCTTTAATGAAAGGAAGTCGAATTATATCTTGACACTTTCTTTATGAGTCATAAATTGAATTTGATTAGAAAATCTTTGATTCTTTAAAATATTCAACTATTCAAATAGGTTCTTACGTAGGGTTAAATATGTCGTGGATTTTGACTCATCATATAATTCGGGTCCAAAATAATTACGACCCTAACATATATCATTTTAAAAAAATATAAATAAATATATATATATATATATATATATATATATATATATATATATGTATGTTGTTGGCACCGAATAAATAGAGGGAATTAATCGTATAAGAAACTTTGGCCATCTAAATTAAATAATTATTACTCGTATTAATTAATTATTAGTAGTAATCTCTCCTATATCTATGTGGACCTACTATATTCACAGTAAATGATGCGGAGCCCAGGGCTGCAGTTGATGAATAAATAGGGGTGAGCATTCGGTTATTAACCGAACCGAACAAGAAATTCGGTTATAACCGAAATCCGAAAACATCCTGTTTTAGCTATCCGAACAAATAACCGAAATTTGTAATAACCGAATAACCGAATAACCGAATAACCGAATTGGTTATTCGGTTATTCGGTTAATAACCGAATTTAAACATACTGCATATTCCATAAACAGTGATAGTCAGAAACAGTGCTTAAAGGTAGAGGAAAAGTAACCATTTACTGCCATACTACAAAAATACAATGGACATCAACAAAATTACAAAACTAACCAGTAATAAGGTAAGAGACAGTTTTCTCATTTATGGCATCCAATTACCCAAAATCATTCTCTCTCTCCACCGTCAGAACTTCCCAAATTCCTTCCTCAACACTCTCCTCCTCGTTCTCTCTCCATCCCCTCAAGCTCCAAAGTCCATACCCACTCAACGAAACTCATAATCAGAATCTCCTCCACCGCCACCTCTAAAACCTCTGCCACCATCTCAGTCGGCAACAAACTCCCTAAATCCACCTTCTCCTACTTCGATTCCATACCACCACCGTCTCCGATCTCACCAAATCTGAGATCTGAGACCACCACCTCCTAATCGACCACCGCAGCCGTCTCCGACCTCACTAAATTTGAGAGAAGATCTGAGATCTGAGACCACCACCGTCTTCGACCACCACCGTCTCTAGACCACCACCGTCTCCGACCACCACCTCCTAATCGAGATCTAAGAGTTCGAACGACGAGATGAGATCTGAGAGAAATCGAGATTTGAGATCTGAGAGAAATTGAGATTTGAGAAAGGATCTGAGAGTTCGAACTAGCGTGCTTTGTTGATTGTTCAGACTGAGAGTAGGAAGGTCTGAGAGTTTGAACGAGTAGAAAGGACATGAGAGTTCGAACTTAGCGTGCTTCGGTTATATAAATATATCACCTTTACAAAGTGTTGTTCGGTTATTCGGTTAAACCGAATAACCCAAAACTAATATCCGGACAAACTAACCGAAAACCGTACGAAAATTCGGATATAACCGAAATAGTAAAAATAACCGAATTGCCAGAATATTTCGGTTAAATTATTTCGGTTGTGTTCGGTTTTTCGGTTATATCCGTTTTTTGCTCAGTCCTATGAATAAATATGAAGGCAGACATCGGAGGCTAAATTAATAATCCTTCTCGACAAAAAATATTTGGGTTCAATCTGAGACTTGGACATTCTCTAGACGCAGTTGTATAATCCTTCTTTTCTTTTCTTTTTTAAAAAAAATTTAAATAAATAAAATTAGAGATACATATTAATTTTTTATTTTATTAAAAATTCTATTCATTAATTTGTTTGATTTTAGTACAAATAAGTATGACTATTGGAAATTAACTCGAATGTAGTATGATTTAGTATATAATATAATATAATATAATGTTACTTTCAAAAGTTAAATAATGTATGAGACCTGAATACTTTTTTGCAGTATTATAATATATATATATATATATATATATATATATATATATATAGATCCCTCTGATATATGGGAGATGCATGAACAAAGATTTCAATTATGAAAATACTATGCGCATGTGTGGCCACCGAGTACCCTTCCAAACGACATTTAATATATTTGAAGTAATGGCATCAATATTATAATAATAATAATAATAATAATAATAAAGAATGAAGACTTAATATTATACGTGAATTAACGAGCTGGATCAAGATCTAGTAATATTTTTTTTTAAATTAAGTTGAGTTTTAAATATGTATGTGTTAATATTTTATGTTTCTCCCACTTTTCCCTCAATAACAAATTATATTATAAGTAGGAAAAATTCTGATATTGGTATGAACATAAAAAAGAATATATAGACAAAATTAATTTGTCACCCTCAAATAAAAAAACTGGAATTGAAGATCAACATATGTAGATGATAAATCATGTAGCGATCAACTTGTGTGAAATATTCTAGATGTTGTGGACTTATTGTTTGACTTCAATGCAATCTTCCATATATGCATCGGTGGCCGTACGAAAACTCTGACGTTAGTCAAGTTTCTTCAACAATAAAAATCAATGCAATTACTACTCCATCTGCAACTTGTCAAGGATGCTTCCTCTCTAGCTACCTTCTTATAAGTCACCAATATATATATATATATATATATATATATATATATATATATATATATATATATAGGGGTTAATGGAGTTACATAACTGTGCAGACTTTCAAATGTATACATTAAATAGAAACGAATTAAGAAAAGACCCACATATTATGAAACTCGCGTTTGGGGTTAGAAAAAATTACATATAATTAAGTTGTATTTGGACAAATAAGATTCTTAAATATGTTTAGCCACAGTAATTAAGGATATAATATTATTTGTCTCTGATTCTCTAGCAGAGATGTTGGTCTAAGTTTAGGGCCTGCGCTGATCAGATGCAACACTTGTTGGGATTAATGATGGGATGACGATAGTGTGACAGCTAAATTGGATGATTTTCTAGTAAAACATTGGACGACAACAAGACATACATAGGGTGCATTCTAAGACTTTGATTCTTTGTATTGTTACTTTCTTTCAGAATTCAAGAAAGGGACTGCATGTATGTACGTAGAATCACAAATCTATCAGGTTCACTCAAATTGGATAAAGGTGCCCAAAATTAAAGATGAATTAATAATTAATTAAATCAGAAGTCTTTACTAATTAAGAATAAGACTAACAATTCTTGAAAGAACTAGAAATTAGATTAGAATTAAATGAATTAATTATATGCACTATATATATATATCATAATTCTGACATGTAAATTTGCGCTAGAAAGTTAAATCAAATCTGGTAGGTTATATATCATGTTCCACTTATATATGTTATCAGAATGGATCGAGAAGCCATAAATTAAAGTTAATCATCTAATATAGTGGAGCAACCAAAAGATGTCCAAATTCATGCTCTAATTCAAAGCTCATATACTTTTGTATAATTGTTTATTAGCTTCCCTAATCCCGTAAGAGATAAGGTCCAATAATATATATTTGAATGTTCCCCAAATTTAATTAAATTAATCATACTCGTACATATTTGCATGAGTAGGACCCTTCCCACGTGACACCATGCTCATGCAGGAATATATGAAGTCATCAGCCGCCCCCGCCACGAAACTCCAAACCCTAATTTAAAAAAAAAACACAAAAACCACCCAAAATAACTTTTGCCCCCTCCAATTCCGGCATGTATATATATATATATATATATATATATATATATATATATATATATAAATTAACATGCATCATTTCATTTCACATAATC
This sequence comes from Panax japonicus, assembly GCA_020205505.1. Taxonomy (NCBI): domain Eukaryota; kingdom Viridiplantae; phylum Streptophyta; class Magnoliopsida; order Apiales; family Araliaceae; genus Panax; species Panax japonicus. The sequence goes on from CM035091.1 coordinate 89,285,774, forward strand.
GATCTCATCTCATATATTCAACACATATATATGATGATGAATAACTTCAAGTCGTCGTCCCAAAACCAAAGGCACTCCTCCTCAAAAAACAACAAGAAGAAGAGGTTAACTCAAGAGCAAGCAAGGCTCCTAGAGGCAAGCTTCAACGCCAATAACCGGCTGGATCCGGAGCGAAAACTCCAGCTTGCGCATCAACTAGACATTCCTCCCAGACAAATAGCCATTTGGTACCAAAACAAGCGCGCCCGGTGGAAGAATCAGAGCCTGGAGTTGGATTATAGCGCGCTTCATATGCGGCTAGAGGCTGCATTAGCCCAAAAAAGGCAGCTTGAGAAAGAGGTTCAACGCATTCGAGTGGAGCTGCAAAAATCACAAGCTGAAATTGCTAATTTCAAACAACTACAAGTTCAATATTCCCAACTACACCAACCTCTTGGTTCTGTTTCTAATTCTTTGTCTAGTAATAATTTTGATAATGAAGCAGGGAGCTCAAGCTTCAACGGTCAGGATCAAATCATCGGTTCTAATTGGATGAATGATCATGATCAGGCCTTAAGAGTTGAGGATCTTTATGCTTGTTTGATGGGTACTAATTAATATAAGTAATTAAGTACATGTGTTGATATATATATATATATATATATATATATATATATTGGGAGCTAGAAACTCCATCCATTCAGAATCTTATTTATACAATAAGGTACTTATATTAGTTAACTTCTGTACCATATAAAAGGTCAGGATACTTTATGTTTGTATCAAATTAATTAACTTATATTATTCGTGTGTAAGGAAAGTGAATTTTATGTTATGCATGTTTGCTCAGAATTTTCGTGTGGAAATGAAAAAAAAAATATACTCCTTAATTATATTTACTTCCAATGAACCAGAAGACTATTTTCTGGAAAGAGCTAGAATACCTTATTTTTGTCCGAGATATTCAAATTTACATATGTAATTGTACCTCTGACCTTAATATATAGTTTAGATTGGTTGTATAAAACACTCCATAAATTTCCGTTCAGGGTAAATAATTTTTTTGTAGATTCAGCACAAGTGAGATAGAGCTGTGATGAGTTTTGACTAAGAAATAATGGATATATATATATATATATAACCTTAGAGCTCGTTGCAACTGCTACTGCTGTTTTCTTGATCTACACAATCGATCAAGGAATTTTTTTAAATTTGTTTGTGTTATTTTTAGAGTGACAACCACAATCATGTTATCATTTAGATAAGTAACTTTGAGAAAGATGACTTAAATATTATATGCATGTATATGAGGCCTCTAATTTTTTCTTTCATACGCAAAAAAAGAAAAGAAAAGAAAAAGTAAGTTTTATGCCTTTCTATAAGAAACAACACTGTTAATAAAAAAAATACTAAATTTATGTCTAGACATAAGTTGTTTCTACAAAATTGTATGTATAACTTAACTAGCATTACTTTATTGTAAAAGAGAGTAATTGGACATGCATGATGTGGCCCTTTTGGTTTTTGAGCTTTAATTTGCGGCTGAACATCATTCTTAATTGTGTTTTTTCATCTCTCTGATCTTAATAGTACTGTATTTTTACCTCATTAATTAATTTCTCAACACGAGAATATGATTATGTAATTAATTATTTTCATGAGTTTATAATTGAAATAGGCCCCACTATAGTCAAAAGACAATGCAGCTTCGAAAGGAAGTGTTGATATATGACTGTGACTTTAGGGGATATATATAGACAAACCGAGTCAACAGTTGCTTAATTGAGCAACTTGATGGATATATCATATATATATATATATATATATATATATATATATATATACTAGCAATAGTCTCGTACCTCCCGTATTATTAGGACTGAGCAAAAAACGGATATAACCGAAAAATCGAACACAACCGAAATAATTTAACCGAAATATTCTGGCAATTCGGTTATTTTTACTATTTCGGTTATATCCGAATTTTCGTACGGTTTTCGGTTAGTTTGTCCGGATATTAGTTTTGGGTTATTCGGTTTAACCGAATAACCGAACAACACTTTGTAAAGGTGATATATTTATATAACCGAAGCACGCTAAGTTCGAACTCTCATGTCCTTTCTACTCGTTCAAACTCTCAGACCTTCCTACTCTCAGTCTGAACAATCAACAAAGCACGCTAGTTCGAACTCTCAGATCCTTTCTCAAATCTCAATTTCTCTCAGATCTCAAATCTCGATTTCTCTCAGATCTCATCTCGTCGTTCGAACTCTTAGATCTCGATTAGGAGGTGGTGGTCGGAGACGGTGGTGGTCTAGAGACGGTGGTGGTCGAAGACGGTGGTGGTCTCAGATCTCAGATCTTCTCTCAAATTTAGTGAGGTCGGAGACGGCTGCGGTGGTCGATTAGGAGGTGGTGGTCTCAGATCTCAGATTTGGTGAGATCGGAGACGGTGGTGGTATGGAATCGAAGTAGGAGAAGGTGGATTTAGGGAGTTTGTTGCCGACTGAGATGGTGGCAGAGGTTTTAGAGGTGGCGGTGGAGGAGATTCTGATTATGAGTTTCGTTGAGTGGGTATGGACTTTGGAGCTTGAGGGGATGGAGAGAGAACGAGGAGGAGAGTGTTGAGGAAGGAATTTGGGAAGTTCTGACGGTGGAGAGAGAGAATGATTTTGGGTAATTGGATGCCATAAATGAGAAAACTGTCTCTTACCTTATTACTGGTTAGTTTTGTAATTTTGTTGATGTCCATTGTATTTTTGTAGTATGGCAGTAAATGGTTACTTTTCCTCTACCTTTAAGCACTGTTTCTGACTATCACTGTTTATGGAATATGCAGTATGTTTAAATTCGGTTATTAACCGAATAACCGAATAACCAATTCGGTTATTCGGTTATTCGGTTATTCGGTTATTACAAATTTCGGTTATTTGTTCGGATAGCTAAAACAGGATGTTTTCGGATTTCGGTTATAACCGAATTTCTTGTTCGGTTCGGTTAATAACCGAATGCTCACCCCTACGTATTATAGACGATAAAATTTATTTTAAATTTTAAACGGTCTAAATAATTTATTAGGAGCAGAAATTTAAAATTATTTATATTTTATTATATATATATATAGAGAGAGATTAATTGTTGATTGAAAATATCTTTACTCCCGTCATGTTTGGACTGTCGGTTCATATATATGTTTATATATATAGAGAGAGAGAGCAGAAATTCCGGTCATGTTTGGACTGTCGGTTCATATATATATTAATATTTTCTTCTTTACGTTTGTTCATATCTTTATTCATATATAACCATAGAAATAAACATAATATTTTAAGAAAAAATAATTAAGTTGGTAGCCGAGTAGTGATTAGTGGCATCATAGTAAAATTATGATGTTCATTTAAAATCATTGTGTTGATATTACTATTTAATTATAAAATTAATGAAGACTTTTTGGTGAAATGATTTATTTATTTATTTTATGAATGAGACTCTTTTTGTGAAATAATAGATTTTAAATTATACATTCAAAAAAAATTAAGTTTAAAGAACGAAATCATATTTTTCAAATTTATGATTTCTACAAATAAATTTGTTTTAGCGGAAAAACTAACAATAATTTTTAAAAAATTAATATTTCCATAAATAAAAATATTAATTTTCTAATTTTTTTCTTCAATAAGTCTACTATCACATAAAAATCGCTTACATACACTCATATATATATATATATATTGATATAGCCTATGTGCATAGCAAATTTTATGAGTCATACTATATATATATACGCAGCGGATCCAGTCCGGACGCCCAGACTGAAGTAAAAGACGGACCAATTTTATTTTTGTTTTTTTTTAAAAATAACTAAAAAATAATTAATATTTTATGGAACTGAAATTTTTTCATAATATAATTTTTTGGGAGTGATTTGGATACCTATAACAAAAAATGGTGGTACAGCCCAAAACACTGTATTATAAAAAAAAATTCAATTCCATAAAATATAAAATATTTTTTTTAGTTGTTTTTTAAAAAAAACAAAAAAAAATGTCCAAACGAGATAAGAGCGTCCGGACTGAAACCGTACTCTTATATACATATATATATATATATATATGAACGATTTTATGGAATAGTAGTGTTACTCCTTTTTTTTTTTCCTTCTCAGTTATCATCATGGCCAACTTGGTATGTTGTGTGTCCATTTCATATTTGATGTCCCTATGGGATCATTTTCTACGACTTTATGTTATGTATGTTGTTATATAGAAGAGAAAGAAAAGAAAAGAGTCCTTCTAGGGGGATCGGCTTTTTTCGACCGGAATAGTGATCGGTTGGATTTTTTTTTTTACTTTTGATTACAAAATAATTAATGTGATTTATTAGAACTGAAATTTTTATAAAATACAGTAATTTAGGTGTCTTTTTGAATACACGTAACAAACAGAGTTATACAGTCTGTACAACTCTATTTTTTACGTGTATTCAAATAACACCTAAATTACTATATTTTATAAAAATTTCAGTTCTAATAAATTATATTAATTATTTTGTAATCAAAAGCAAAAAAAAATAAAATAAAAATTTCGGACCGGTTACTACCCGGATCAGAAAATGCCTGTCCCCCTAGACTTTTTCAAAAAAAAAAATGAGAGGGAAAACAATTGTCAGTTGTCACACCATAAGGCTTTTGACTTTTGAGACCCCATTTTTCCACACGAAGAGTATTATTTTTAATTTATAATAAAAAATTAATAAAGTTTATTATTTAATAATAGTAATTTGAATTACACAACCTTCTAATTTTGTCATTATAAATTTATTGTTACACTATAAATTATTAAATTAACAATTTATTATTTTAGGAATAAACTTGGACCAAGAATAAAGTCTTAATATTATAAACTTTGTAAATGAAATTATTTTTATGAAACAGAGCTTGATAGTATAAAAAATAATACTCATTTTGTTTAAAGTATATGATTAAATATTAATTTTAAAATATCAAAATATAAAAAAATAAATTTCAAATAAAAATATATTAGAAATTGAAATTTAATATATATATATATATGAGTTAAAATTTAATACACTTATAATGTATACACAACCATGAAACATAAAATAAAAATAATTTTGTCTAAGCTATCTAACGAAATACAAATAATTTTGAATTTTTCGTCCACCATGCGGGAGACACGGAAACATCTAGTATGTTAATATTATACTCCATCCGTTCTTAAAAGATTGTCGTTTTAAAAAAAAAATTTGTTCTAAAAAATTTGTCATTTACGACTTAAAGAGAATAAAGTACTATTTACTTATATTAATAATTTTAAACTTCCCATAAAATGATAATGATAAAATTTTAAATAAATTTTACATGATAAATAATACTTTATTAATTTCATATTATTTTCGTCTTCGTGATCCTAATTTCATATTATTTTCGTCTTCGTGTTTTCCCTCCACCACATGATACCAACATTCGGTCCATTATCCATTCCCCCATACACCGACCAAAAGAGTTGATATGGCATCAACCTCCGCTACCCGCGTAAATGGCGGTGGCGCCAGAATCAAAACTGCCGCTACGACGCTTTACTCTGATAATCAATCTCTCATCGGAGTAATTTCACTCTTCTTTCAGTCCCTAAGTCTGATTAAATCTTCATTCAGACCACCAGATATAGCGGGTTTATTTAATTCTGACCGTTTTGTTTCAGGAAATTCGAAAAGGTATGAATATGATGAAGGACATCGCGATTGATTTAGAGGGAGATAATCTATCTCTATTGGTATGTTAATCATAATCCCTAGTTTTTAATTTTTAAGGGTTGATTGGTTAGAATGTGTTTTCATAGTTCCATTACTGGCTCTACTTGAGGATGCTTCTATCAGCTGTTTCTTCATCTAAATGAATGTAACTAGAGCTCTTAGAAAATAAGATGAGCTCTGAAGATGCTGAATTGAACTGAACACCCATATTTTAAATGATTGTATTCTTTCATAGATAATTTTCATGATGAGCTCCCAGACTCTATTTTTAGGGTAGTAATTTTGCTAAACCAAATCCAATTACCTAATTTGGACAAGCTAATTGTAAACGTCAGCTTGACGACATGGGCCGTCGGGAGATAGCTCCGGTGTCCGTGTGAGAATAAGTTTATGCTAAAGAAGGTTTAACCATGGAGGTATTTATTGCTGGAAAATAATAATGAATTGTGTGTACCTGAGAACCAAAGTATAGCCTTGTATTTATAGTGCTCACACATCATCGACATGCTCTTCCCCATATGGAAATAGGATTCCTCATTAGTTCATATTCCTTTATGGGATTGAATTGAATCTTTTTAAAGGAAGGAAGTTGGATTCTATCCTGACACTTTCCTTAGGAGTTAGAAATCAAGTATAGTTAGGAATCTCTGATTTCTTAAAATTCTCTAATTGCCCAAACATGTTCTTACGTTGGGAGACTTCCTCCATGTGGATTATGACCCACTGAATCATCCGGACCCAAATAATCATGCCTCAAAATTGCCTCCCAGTCTTCTATTATAATGAGACATTTTAATGGAAGAGTGCTCATTAAAAGCCCAATAATTACATAATAAATCAGAATATTCCAAGGCAAAAATCAAATACTTCGGTAATGTACCCAATACTTATTGCTGGGTCCCTACATCACCCTCACGTTCGCCATCATTTCAACCAAATTAATGCCCCATATTCAAGTAACTGAGAAGTTGAAAAGTTGGTCATTTCAAAAGTCTTTTTCCCCAAAAACAATCGCCACTCTACATATTTGCCTTTTCAAAATCAACTAAGAGGTCTCCGCAACCTTTCCCTTCTTTCTGCAAATCAATACTTATGGCAAAAAGTTCTCTAATTATTCCTCCTTGCTCTCCAATGGTTGCTTCAAACACTTCATCTTCATCTTCCCCAATCACCTCTATTGCGGCTGACGATCTAATCCCGGTTGATATTCCAGTGTCAACCACCATCGAAACTTCTGTCAACACCCCAACCGAACTCGTCGAGATTCAAATCCGAAAAGAATTTGCATCCAGCAAAGCCTACACTCATGTTAACACCTCAACCTCCGTACAGAGCTCACAACTGGATGTTATTCGAAAACAGTTCCAAATACCAAGTGAATACTCCATCCGATCCCCCGATCTTCACGAGAGGATGTATTGGCGCCCAAAGAGAGAGTGGGTGGCCATCCCTCTTTATGCCCTTAAATGCGACATCCGATTTCCCCTGCACGAATTCATCTCCTCTTTTCTTGGGCTCATCGAAACCGGGTTTGCACAACTGGTGTCGAACTCGTATATTCATATGATTTCATTCATTGCCTTTTGTCAAGAGCTGAAGATCACTCCAGGATTGGACTTCTTTTTTGCATTGTACAACGTAACCTGATGTAAGGAATCGGGTTTACGACAACTAAACCTTCGTCCGAGAAAAACCACTTGCATTAAGACTCCATCCAGCAACAAGGGACGACACCCACATCAAGGGCAACCGATGTATTCCGATACTGGATTCCCAAATCCTTTAAAAACTCTTCGAACTTTAACCTCACAAACTGTCTGCCATTGTCCGATACCAGCATCATGGGAATTCCGAATCGAAAGACCACGAACTCATTTAGAAATTTAAGACACTCATGTTCGGTGGTGGTTCGAAGTGGTTTAGCCTCAACCCACTTAGTCATATAATCAATAGCTACCACTACAAAACTGACCTGTCATTTAGCCTTCGGTAGTGGACCCAAAAGATTGATTCCCCAAATTGCAAATGGGATCGGGAATAAAACGAGAACAACTCTTCGGGCGGCTAATGAGGAATAGGACTATTCAACTGGCATTTAGGACACTTTTGTACATACTCCTTTGCCTCTTGGAAGTAATAACCCTGTCAAAGCACCTTATAAGCCAACGCCTTAGCTCCCATATGATCGCCACATATGCCTTCATGAACTTCCCAAAGTGCGTACTCAACTTCGGACGGGAGCAAACACTTAAGCAGAGGGGAAAAGAATGCTCGTCGATACAGATCCCCATCAATAAGTATTAAGTTCGAGCTCCTGTACTCTGTGTTACTCGGACTCGGGTGCGGGTGTCGGATGCGGGTACGAATTTAGGAGTCGGACACGTGAATTCAAAAAATAGAGGATACACAGATATGGATATGAATTTGGACACGGGTGTGACGCCCCCAAAATTAGGTATACATCACCCATCTTGAGTCGTCAGATAAATGGTACAGAATTCAAATACAACTTACTAATACCACTGTCGTGTATAATACGACAAAATACAACTGTGAGTTTGAATACAATAATTGTCTACTAGAGATCATACAAACTCAAAAGGAGTCCTCAATACAATTATTAATACACTATTTCTCAGAATAGCGAGGACTACTAATGCTATCCTCTGGACCGTCACTCCATTCCCCGACTAGTCCCTGCTATGTTCTCATTTCCTGAAGAGAACAGTGAAAGAAAGGGTGAGCTCAACTAGCCCAGTAAGAAATATTATGACTAAGATAATGCAGAATAAATTATCGTTAGCCTTCAACAGTATTAAACTGATCAAATATAACAACATCAAGTTTAACAGCAGCGGATCAAGCAATCCATTAAAAGAGTCAAGTAGAGAGAATTGAATCTACTATCTTTTATGATTTAAAAAGTTTTTCATCACTTTTATCGCTGAGACTCGGCTCAATAAATAATCCACATCATTAAATCATCCCTGCACTACAGGCCAAGGATATTCATTAGTATCACGACCACGAATTATCCATGCACTACGGGCCAAAGATAATCGTGTTTTCATCAACGGTCCTGATCATGCCATAAAACAATTATCTTTGCACTACGGCCGAAGAGAATCCATAGCCATAATCATACCAAAAACTGTCCATCAATGCACTACGGGCCAATGAGGACTTTTTCTACATCATTTGTAATATTACGGTCATGATTACACCGCATAATCCCTGGTCATAATCATACCAAGTCCATCTATGCACTACAGGCCACAGATGACTTTCAACGTAACATAAACATGAGGATGATGACAATGATATAAGAATTTAATAAAACAAGTTCAAGAATTAATTTGTCCATGAACCAATAACGTTCAAATTGTCCACACGATACTGTTTTGTGGTGTAAAATTCAAGAATGCTCAGAAGAATATTTTCCTGAAAAGATACTGGATGAAGCGCAAATATCAAGGATATTCTACTAATTTCATGGAGTATAGAAGTCAAAACTTTAGCCAACTGAGTATAATAAAGAATGGAATAACAAAAGAAATCACCATGCATGCGGAACTTCGCATAGGCAGGTTATTCCAACAGAATACTAAATAACGGAACCAGGTCAGGTGAAATTCACACCGACAGGATGTTCCAACAGAATAATAAATGCGGAATAATAAATGATGGAACCAGGTCCGGCGTATAGCGCAGACAGGATATTCCGACAGAATAATAAAGACGGAACCAGGTCTGGTGTAAAACACACAGACAGGATGTTCCAACGGAATAATAATAAAGACGGAACCAGGTCCGGTGTAAAACACACTGACAGGATGTTCCAACAGAATGATAGAAGAATGTCACCAAGTATAGGGTAGACCGCGTATACAGGTTATTCCAACAGAATAATAAGAAATGGAATAACAATAGTTCTCTTCATGAATAAGAAAGAATAACACCCCTTACCGTAACAAAAACTGGATATAGAAGTAGTGAAGTAGCAGAACACTCTTCTTCTTTCTTTCTATAATTTTCTCTCTATAGCTTCTCTCTCTAGAGTTTCAATGAATTCGTAAGAAAATAATGAAGGAATGAGCTTCTATTTATAGGAAAATGGAATGCATAGTAACTAATCCATGAACGGTCCAGATTGATTTACTTTAATCTGACGGTCCATAAAGAAAAATCTTTTAAATAAAATATAATATATTCTATTTATATAAAAAGATTTTTACTATGCAAATACTATGCAACACTATGCAAAACACTATGCAACACTATGCATAATAAAATATAATATATTCTATTTATAAAATAACTTTAATAAAGTATTCTGTTTTATATAAAAAGATGTTTCCGTTTTATTACGTTAATAATACGAATAAAACAAAACGTCATTATCGCTATAATAATTCATATTATTAATCGACAATAATTGAATTAAACTGAGCGACTTCTCACATAAATATCAATAATCAATACCGTGTGCTACTATGCAACAACGCGTATTACTGTACTTTTACTACCCAGTAGTTCAACAGTATCAACGGTAAAACTTCCGCCGTTATTTTCAATAAAATATTTTTGTCGTTTTCTCAATCCGACAATAATTCTGTTGTGGGGTCCACCAATAATTGTACCGTCGTACGAATATTTTTCCGACACAAAGAATATTCCCTGACCAATCGAATATAATATAACAACTTGCATACTTTGCAAAATTTATAAATACTACCCACAACTATACTATTATCTCAAATTCACACCATAATATAAAAAATTATTTCGAGAAAATTAATTCTTTATTCATAAAATCTGGGGTTTTACAATCTCCCCTCCTTATGGAATTTCGCCCTCGAAATTTACGTACGTACCTGGTATGCCAAACAGGTGAGGATACCTTGACTCCACCTCAAATTCTAACTCTTGAGATATAACCTTTGAGTGTTGAATACGATTCTTCTTATCCAAGATTGTAACACGTATCTCTTCAAACGTTAAATCATCCGCTATCTCGTCCGGTTCTAAATTAATAATGTGGTTCGGGTCGTCCACATATTTACGTAACATCGATACGAAAAAAAACGTTATGAACACGCAATATATTTGGCGGTAAAACGAGTCTATAAGCCACAGTTCCTACTCAATCGAGGATTTCAAATGGGCCAATTAAATCGAGGGTTGAGATTTCCGCTCTTCAGCAACTCTTGCTTCTAAAATAACACCCTTTTGAACCTTCTTCTTCACATTCATCAGATTCGGGTATGTAGCTTGAACGTCTTTAACTTTATCGATTAAAGTCAATTTTACTCGTATATTCGTTATCTTCACGTGAGTTCCTAGAGTCTTTAACTCTATCTTCATCATTTGCAAGTTATACGAAATGAGTCTTTGTGTTAACAACATCGCACTTGTAAACGCATACGATCTTCTACTCAGCACGTCAGCTACCACGTTCGCTCTTCCACGATGATATTGAATAGTACGATCGTAATCTTCAACAGCTCGAGTCAACGTCTTTGGTGCATGTTACTTTCGTTTTAGTTGAAAAAATTATTTAAAGGGTTTAAGAAATGGGTTTCGTACTGGTGTCAATACAAAATTTGATTTCACGCTCTGGGGTAGGCTAAGAAGTCTTCAGGAATACGTCAAGAGATTTATTAATGATAAAAATATCATTCAAAACTGTTACTCACATCCAAGACTTGGATAGTACGTCACATTGATACCAACTGTGACTTCTATCCCTTAACCTAGATAGCACCTTACAATGATACCTATCAACTTATTATCTTCATTCACGACGTCGCCTACAGAAAGTCTGGCTTCGGTGCATTCTACACAAGGAAGTCATCAACAAAAGGATCGGGGCTCTTTAGTTATGGCTTGCTATGACAATGATTGAATTTAGTGATTTGGTTGCTTAAATTCGCATAATAGGTTGGTTAGGAATATGAAAGCTAACAACCTTACGAAAAACATGATGAGTAGTTAACCAATCGTTTTCTAAAATCGCATCAAAGGCAAGTATTTTCAAAGAGACAAGATCAACACGTAACGTGAAAGTGTCGATTTGAATCAAATAAGATTTATAAACAGTGGAGGTAACGAAGGTTTCAATGGAATTTCAATAGATAAATCAAAGTTTAACTTCTCCGGAGTTAAGTACAAACATTGAACACAACTAGGTGAAATAAAAGAGTGAGTAGAACCGATATCTAACACGGTATAGACTTCGTAAGAGCTTATGACAAACATACCCGTGATAATTTTATTCAGGTTCCTCGTCACGAGAGAAAAAAAATGCTCTCTCTTAAACTACCGGTTTGGCTTGTCTGGGACATCCTTTGGCATCATTATCCCAGCTGGAATTGACTTCATCATACGACAGAATCGAGCTAGGTGACCTTCTCTTCCGCAATTAAAGCATGCTTTGGACTGCTGCGCACAGTTTGGACGGATGTGTCCCTCCTGTCCGCATTTGAAACATACGACCGGTGGTCGTTCTTCTTCCTTTAAAACAGGTGCTGGTACCGACGTCTTTACGTCATTGTTGAACCTTCTCTTCTTGAAATGTCCATTCTTATTATTTTGGCCATGATTACCACCGAAGTGGTTACCATTCTTGGTATGATAATTTCCCCCGCGATGGTTATCATTGTTCTGATGGTCGTTGCCACCGGTATGATTATTATCGTGTTGCTGGTCATTACCTTTTGGTTGTGATAACTCATTATCGCGCTCCACTAACTGAGCCCTATTCACAATATCTGAATATAAACAAAGTTTGTGAGAAATGAGGTATTGACGTATATCGGGTTTCAAACCTCGCAAAAACATTCGCGTCATTCGCTCCTCATTATCGACCAAATGGGATGCAAACCGGGACAACTCTGCAAACTTAGCCTCGTACTGCAACACGGTCATATTATTTTGCTCCAGCTTGATAAACTCTACCTCCTTCATGTGACGAATACTTTCGGAAAAGTACTTGTCGTTGAACAGCTCTTGGAACTTCTCCCAAGACATCTTGAGTGCGTCAGTCTGGGTACGTTTTACAGATTCCCACCAATGATCTGCTTCTTCACGCAACATAAAGGTGGCAAAAGGAACCTTTTGCTCCTCGGAGCATTCCAAGACATCAAATATCTTGGTGATCTGCTTTAACCACGTCTCCGCTTTAAGTGGTTCTGGCTTTCCCAAAAACTCTGGTGGTCCCAGCTCCTTGAACTGCTTAGCGGTGACCAACCGTGGGTTGCCATTGTTTTCTCCTGCATTATGAACAGGAGCCGCCTTCTCCCGTTGTTGCATGAATTTCTCCTTAAACTGCTTAGCGGTGACCGTCCGAGAGTTATCAGTATTTCTACCTGCATTTTGGACAGGAGCTGCCTTAGCCTGTTGTTGCATGAATTGCATAAAGTCTCTGACCATCCCATCATTCACCATTTCATCGGTGTTATTATTTTCATGAGTATTGTCCTCTAGTTGCACATTATCCTGATTATTGATCTGTGGAGACTCAACGGTCTCCTGTGCTCCATTGATAATCTCAACATTCTCGGATGCCATTTTCAAACACTGCCACAAAACAAAGATTAATTGACATGTAACATAATATCTCTAAACTTTGACCAACTAATTTAAATACAAAATAAATTTAAGTAGGTCATACTAGTGAAGAAATTCCCCGTCTCTCCCCTCCTAGTTCTAGTCTCACATCTTAGCCAGGGATCATATCCCTAAGCTTTGATACCAACTGTGACGCCCCCAAAATTAGGTATACATCACCCATCTTGAGTCGTCAGATAAATGGTACAGAATTCAAATACAACTTACTAATACCACTGTCGTGTATAATACGACAAAATACAACTGTGAGTTTGAATACAATAATTGTCTATTAGAGATCATACAAACTCAAAAGGAGTCCTCAATACAATTATTAATACACTATTTCTCAGAATAGTGAGGACTACTAATGCTATCCTCTGGACCGTCACTCCATTCCCCGACTAGTCCCTGCTATGTTCTCATTTCCTGAAGAGAACAGTGAAAGAAAGGGTGAGCTCAACTAGCCCAGTAAGAAATATTATGACTAAGATAATGCAGAATAAATTATCGTTAGCCTTCAACAGTATTAAACTGATCAAATATAACAACATCAAGTTTAACAGCAGCGGATCAAGCAATCCATTAAAAGAGTCAAGTAGAGAGAATTGAATCTACTATCTTTTATGATTTAAAAAGTTTTTCATCACTTTTATCGCTGAGACTCAGCTCAATAAATAATCCACATCATTAAATCATCCCTGCACTACAGGCCAAGGATATTCATTAGTATCACGACCACGAATTATCCATGCACTACGGGCCAAAGATAATCGTGTTTTCATCAACAGTCCTGATCATGCCATAAAACAATTATCTTTGCACTACGGCCGAAGAGAATCCATAGCCATAATCATACCAAAAACTGTCCATCAATGCACTACGGGCCAATGAGGACTTTTTCTACATCATTTGTAATATTACGGTCATGATTACACCGCATAATCCCTGGTCATAATTATACCAAGTCCATCTATGCACTACAGGCCACAGATGACTTTCAACGTAACATAAACATGAGTATGATGACAATGATATAAGAATTTAATAAAACAAGTTCAAGAATTAATTTGTCCATGAACCAATAACGTTCAAATTGTCCACACGATACTGTTTTGTGGTGTAAAATTCAAGAATGCTCAGAAGAATATTTTCCTGAAAAGATACTGGATGAAGCGCAAATATCAAGGATAT